>LPNX010458436.1:10383-236873 GCA_001517045.1 Pseudotsuga menziesii | reverse complement strand
AGTACGTCTATTGAAAGACTTCTTGTATTTATTTTTGTATTGCTTTGGATTTTTACTACTTTCTTCCTCATTGTCAGAGTTCTTACTATATGGACATTTGCAAGCAAAGTGGCCTATTCTACCACATCCAAAACATTTCAAAGGAAGCTTACCTTTGTACCTACCTGTACCCTTTCTTAAGCTCTTGACAAAATTTTCTTCGTCTTCATCTTCTTCTGATTTTTCAGAATGGTTCACTTCTTCTTCTTTCTTCTTCTTCTCCTTCTTTGCTGCTTTGAATGCTGCTTCTTTCCTGGAAGAAGTCTCACCAGAAATTCTCATTTCATATGCAGTCAGTATTCCACTAAGTGTATCCATATCTAAGGTATCTAAATCTGCTCTTTCTTCTAATGCAAAAACCTTAGGATTAAATCTAGCAGGAAGAGATCTAAGAACCTTTTGTACAATAGCTTCATCTTTAATCTTTTGTCCTGGCCCTCTCATGGTATTGGCAACTTCATCTATTCAAAGGAAATAAGTGGCTATATCTTCAGATTCTTCCATTTTCAAATTTTCAAATTGAGATCTATATGTTTGTAATTTGGCATTTTTAACTTTAACATCCCCTTCATAGACTGTTTTCAGTTTGTCCCAAATTTCTTTTGCTGAGGAACAATTCATTACTTTAACAAATTCTGAAGCTGCTAGGCCTCTTAGAATACCATACATAGCCTTTGAATTACTCTCATAGAGTCTTCTATTTATCGGATCTATTGGGATAGTTGCTGGAACATTATATGTATTTAAGCAAGATTTCCATACATCAACTCCTTGAGACTGTAGAAACAGTTTCATTCTTATACTCCAAAAGGCATAATTATGTCCATCAAATAGAGGCAGTCCATGTTTGGTAAATTCTCATTTCTTGTCCGTTGTTTAGGATCTAGATTCCAGTGGTGAAACTGATTTGAAGCAACCTGGCTCTGATACCAATTGTTGGACGGATTAAAGTAACTAAGAAGGGGGGGGGGGTGAATCAGTTACATACCAAAGTGCATCTTTTTAAAGGATGTTTCAGATTTATTCTGGACATATGTTTAAACCATTCAACATATAGCAGCAAATTAAATAACAGTCAACATTCAATCACCTCAACGAACACAAGACACAATGTTTTCATGAGGAAACAATAAAAACTCTTCTTCTTAAGAATGAAAGGTAAGCTCCAACTCCTCTTTACATTCTTTTATTTTGCTTGAGCTTCAACCCAGACGAGGCCGCTACCTTTGGAAGCTCCAACTTCCAATTATACAAGCACCAACTTGTGTCTATTTTCTGGCAACAACCAGAGGGATGCTACAACACCCCAGAGAACTCTGTTCTCCCTTGTTCCACCCTACCACCCAGAGAACTCTTTGAGTTACAGAATGAATCAAACCCTTACAACCCCTCACTGTCTATGACTAGGCTTTATAAATTAGTATTTACAGATATTCATAACATATGTTATACCTTTTGTCTCTGTACATTTTTCTCTGTTTATCATCAAGACTAAGCACATACAGAACTCACGGAGACTGTCACTGTATCATTCATGTATTCTTTCTCATTTGGACCCGTTCATATTCTTTTGCACCTATCTTCAGTTATTCTCCTCTATTCTTCATACTCTGCAACTGTTAATCTCCATTCATCATCGTGTCCAACTCTTCAACTCTTTTCTGCAATGTGCTCAATCTCTCATATTCGAAATTACCTTCCTGAACATCTCTGTCTTTCACTTTGGTCTGCTTGCTACAATATATATATATATATAGTCGATTCTCATTCTCTCTGTTCATTACAGAAACGGTTACGGACTCTTCATGTACCATCTAATTGCAAATGAGAAACATTTAATAGAATTTTAACTGTCAAGGCTCTCAACGTCTCGAATGCTGATCTGTACAAAAACGATTCACATTCCATGAATGTCATAGATTCTCAAAAGTCTCTAACTGAAAAAACTTTAAGTCCCTCGAATACCCAGTTTGTCTGACTCTCTGCATTCCACGACTAGTCATTCTCTGGTCTGGGGTTTTACCTTTTACAATTGAGTTCCACTCTCACTTACTCCAAATCACTTCATTCTAATCGCTGCTCTGCAAGGCCATGCCATGCCACTTATGACCAATGTCATGCCACGCTGGGGTTTTAAATGTTTAAATCGGAGGTTTATTTGCTTATTCTCCCGTCGTTGTGGAAAGATAATCGGCTTCAGTCTCGATATTATTCTCCGATGCATTTGCCTTAGTCGACTGATTGTTTGGTTTCGTGTCGAAACATTTTGTTCTTTCATTCTCCGCTGTTGCGGCTCCTCAACGAGCTATTCATCCGCCATATATGTTTTGCTTGCCGCGGAGCTCGTAATATTTCCGTCTTCCACTGTTGCGGCTATGAATAGGACTATTCTTCCGTAGTCTTTTATTCTTCCGCTCGTCGATATGTTTATTTTCCGCGGATCCCGTAGTCTTTCCGTCTTCCGCCGTTGCGGATGAGAAAGTCACTATCCTTCTGTCGTTTAGTCGTTTCTCCTCCGATGGAGAGTTTCCCCATTGTCGCCGCGAAGCCCATAGTGTTTCCGGCTTCCGCTGTTGCGGATGAGAAAGACACTATCCTTCCGCTGTTGCAGATGAGAAAGTTACTATCCTTCCTCCGTTTAGTTGTTTCTCCTCCGATGAAGAGTTTGCCCATTGTTGTCGCGGAGCCCGTAGTCTTTCCGGCTTCTGCTGTTGCAGATGAGAAAGACATTATCCTTCCGCCTGCTCTGTTTCAGATTCTGTATAGTGTTATTCTTTTAAAGCTCTGTTTTATATGTGAATCGCTGTATAGATGTAACACTGTGTTTCAATGAGACTTCGTATGTTAAGCTCCATGGTATAGAATAACGCTGAGTTTCAATATAATGCTGTATCCATGTGTAACATTTGACTGTGTATGCTGTTGATGTATAACATGATAACTCTATGCTGATAACATATGTAACATTTGTAACATTTGATCGTTTTCATCCTTTTGTTCCATTTATTTGAATGTATAACACAATCCTCTGTTGTAGTGAACTGTGTAATCATCCTTTTCAATATGTGGGTATTCTGTACAACATTTAGAGCTGTGACATTATTCTCATCCTGCTGTGGCTTTGCCTGTGAGTGAAACATTCAAAGTTTGGCATATGGCAACATTCAGACTTTGTAACAAAACTGGCTAACAGATATTTTGCACTCACCAAATGTGCATGCATACATTTTTGTAATATTTGCTTTGGACATGGATCCACTGCGTATTGTTTGTGGCCATGTTTGTTTACATCTGAGCATGGGTATACCCACCTCAGAAAGATATTGTATATTTGGCTTATTGCCTTGTTTGACTTGTAGGTACTTTTCAAACTCCCGCTCTTAAGATCCTAGTCCTTTACCATCCTACCCTCATCACTAAAGAGTATCAGTATGAAGAGTATCATAATGAAATCAATGTATTTTGGCCCTCAAAATAGCTTTGGACCTCACACACTAGGGGGCATATATTAACAATTAAATTAACACCCTTGAGAGTGATGGTCTGAAAACATATTTTTATTTCACCCACAACATGAAGATCATAATTTTGGAACAATTGAGAGATTCAATCTCTCATCTGACCACTGATTCCACAGAGGAAGAAATGTTTGAAGACAAAGGTTTCTCTAGAGAGTCCAAGTCCGTGACCACTTAAGGGCCAAAACTCAGTTTCAACTCACATAGTGGAAATAATACCTAGCATGTGTATTAATTGTCCCACAAATCTTGGAAAATCAAGTGAAATGCCTAAAAAAACTATGAAAAGTGGGTTTTTGATGAAAATAATAAAAAAAATATGAAAAAGTTTAGTCCCACATTCATGTTTAGTAGATGGGTGCACAAATCCCAATGCTATATAAGAAAGGAATATGAGGTGAATTAGAGGATAGAAAATGAGAGTAAAGGCATGATGGAGGAATTGAAGGCTAGAAATGGTGTTTCTACTACAAAGGTTTTTGGGCATCAAAAGAATGGATGGTAGAGGAGTAGGTATAAGCAAAGGAGAAGGAAGGCACCTTCAAGGATAGTAAGTATTTCTCCATTTGCATCTATTATGAATCAATTCAGTTTCCCCCCCAATTTGTGTTCAATGTTTTCCCTCCAAGTTTTTTTTTGAATTTGAATTGGTAGGCAACTAGTTCTAGCTTGATTTTCTTAAAGATTGTTTGGTAAGATAGTGGGAAGGAATTTTGTGGTTAGATTTGCAGGTGTGAAGGATATTCAAAGGGATGCGAGATTAGCTATCAAGAAACTCCATCAAACTTCAAGGCTACAAGAGGTATTCTCCTCTCTTCCTCCCCTTCTCAAACTCCATGAAAGAAAGCTTAATATCTTAGGTTAATTGTGGTGATTGGTTTGTACTCTGTCAATTGGGATTCACCTAGCCCATAGAAATATGAGAGTGAGCCATAGCTTCATCCATAGAAACTCCACTAACAAAAATGCTTATATTATTCCACTTAGGTACCTCCGTAGGTACATTAAAATCTATGTGCATTCTATGCATTATCTTCAACATAATTTGTCTAGTTAGGTTGCTTCCCTTACTATTTATTCTTGGTTTCCTTGAAATAATTTCCTGATCAAAACTCTTATGTCTAAAATTATCTAAGTGTTTCTCTTCTAGAAGTAACATTCCTCCAAGTTCTTCAAGTGCAATAGTTATAGATTTCTCTATAACCTCAAACTAGTAATAAAAGGTTAATATCAATTAAAGCTACCAAGTCTTTGGAATCCACATAATCACCAAAAAATGCAAGTTGGTTTTTCAAATCCTATACTCAACACCATTCTTTATCTCACCAGGCTTCAAATCCTACTCTCGTTGCACAAGTAGAGCATTGCCATTTTTTCAAACTAGTAATAAAATATTAATGGTTAATGCAACCAAGTCTTTGGAATACACATTATCATTAACAACTACAACCTGGTTGTTCACATGATCTTATATGTGGGTCATATACTCAACATCATTATGTATGTCACCAAGCTTCAAATTATACAACTAGTTTCATAAGGAGAGTGTTGTCACTTTTTTGAGGTCTCATACACTTTCTACAATGTGGTCTAATTAGAAACAATAAAATTAGTAACCTACTATACATACTCTATAATGTGCTTGAAACTTTGATAAGTCGTCAGTATAAAAAACTATCCTTCCATATTATTGAACAATTTTGGTTTCATAAGAATAATATGAATGCAATTTCTTCAAATGGAGTAATTCTTAACATTCAACTCAATGTTAGTAAAGGAATGCTCAAATATGTTGAAGTCATTCCCCCCCTTGTTTGAATAATGTGTGAATAATCTCCACACAACAACATTAAAACTTTGCATTTTTCAAAATATCAACTTTATATATATAGGAAGTAAATGTTGGATTTTTGGCTTGCTCAAATTGGGGTGTTGTTATCACCCCATCTGGGTTCAAGTCTATACAATGACATGCTCATTCTTGTGTTAGCTTGTGCTTGATAAAACATGTGGATTTAGGTGTGAGCCCTCAATGAATTTGGTTCAATGCATACCCCTCACTCACTTTTTCTTAGCTGAACAATACTTATGTACAGTAGGATGTTGATGTCTCATATTTAAATCTAAAATAGAGCAACTACCCCTTGTTCCTGTTGACTAGAAGCTTGAATCAAACATTTTATTGGGATTACCACAATCTGGTTATGATATTATGTTGTAAATTAATAACTCTATAAGGATCAACAATACCCATAATCAAAGATGGCTCTTCATATATATATATATATGAATGATCCTAATTATAATACCATGTTCAAAGGAACCATGAAAGTATTACTTATACCTAGGATATATATAACTAATCTCTAATACCATGGAGTTAATCTTTTGGCTTGATAAAAAATTCACAATCTACTCTAAAACTAAGTCATGTATAATCTACATGCATGAGTTGTCATACATATCACTGCTATTTTAGGGCAAAGAGTTACCATGGATTTTGCACTCTCATAAACACACTAAACATTAATATTTTATCAACTTTGATACTGATGTATTTAAAGGTTACAAAACCAGTTTAATGAAATGCTTAAAGATAGAGGAATATTTATAATTTTGATTAAGGCAACATATTGCACCTCCTTTTGTAGAGAATATTAATTATATCAATGCATATAATTGATTAATAGTGTCGATAAATATAACAAGTACTTTAATTAGGTTAACAAGTTTTCTATATCAACACACATTATTATAGATAGAATGACCTTATAAAAAAAGATACATAAGTACCATGAAACAACACATAAATAAATTAACTCACAAATATGCAAAATGATTTGCTCTTTATTAACTTAAAAAATACAATGATGTAGAATAGATGTAGAACATAATACAAATCTACATAACAATTAACAATATACAACTATAATAAGTTCTTATAGCATTATCCCTCCCAATCTACAACTATAATAAGTTCTCATAATGTTGTGCCTCACAAATAATGCTGATAACCTGTAACTTACATACACAAATTTACATCCTCTACCTCACTCATACAATATGTCTACTTAATAAGTAATTTTTTCATACAGTACTATAATAAGTTTTATAAAGCTACCTCTCATGCTTATATTATCAAGCATTCTCAATACTCTTAATAATGAAGCAGTGCAAATTAACCTACCTCTCATGCTTATATTATCAAGCATTCTCAATACTCTTAATAATGAAGCAGTGCAAATTATATAGGGATATAAAAAACATATGTCATATTTGGCTGGATCAAATATAATCATCTAAACAATTTGTAAATGAGTGTGGCATAATTGAGGGTAGTTATGTTCAACGCTTATTCTTTGAGTATCAAATTTTGATTTGTGAATGAGGGGGTGGCGTAATTTAGGGTAGTTATGCTTAACCCTTATTATTTGAGTATCAAATTTTGATTCAAACACCAAATCTTCATGAATAAGTTAAAATGATTTTCGTGGTAAGAGATAAATAAATATTAAGAACTTGATTTTTGTTATTAATGATATGAAAAAGTTTATACATATATTTCAACTACATTTACACAACATAATAAACACATACATCATTTATTTCAACTTCAAGAGGTGCTTGAAGGCAACATTGTGTATAAAGGATCGACAATCTTATGCTAGTTAAATGATAGCTTTCGTGTTTCTAGTTTTGAAAATGTAGTATCGTTTCAGAAAGAATCACATGTTGTGTATGGAGAAAGTTCTTTTGGCTAAATTTTGTAAGAATGACTCTTGGGTAAAAGAGTTAGCACTACAACCTTTTAAAATGAAGCGGATGAATTTTGTAAGTATGGTAAGATCTGGAAAGACACTAGATGTTTTTGTAATTTTTTTGATTAATTTTGAATATCAAGAAATGTTTTTTTTGGAAAAAATACATCATTTATTTCAACAACTCTTTATAATCATAGATAACTTTTTCATTATTATACTATTATTATAATAACAGTAAAAATAACAATAATACTGTTAGAATTTTATCATTCAAGCTAGCATTATGTTAGGATCTTTAATTGATAGAATAACAAGTACAACAATCAAACACAAGAGACAATGAACACAATGTTTTTCCTCGGGGAAACCATAAATGGAGAAAACCTCGCAACTTTCTCAGAGATAGAATCAACACCAAAGTAAAACCCCAAAACAGTAAGATGATCTCCCGACAGCAGTAGCCTCTTTCTTTCTAGCCCCAACAACTTCTTCTCCCTCAACTATGCGCTACAACTGAGTGTGAATGAGTGTGTGATAAATAGAGAGGCTCATTCTCTATTTATACTAATTCCCAACTTGACAATAACTCACTAGGGTCGACTTCACTAGGAGAGTCTAATAACCCTAGGGCCCCGGAACTGCGGGGACTTTAACCCTTGATCAATAGGAGGGTTACCCACAATGACTTGACATGACTTGTTTACATTAAAGAACCTCCCGATAGGAACATCGGGGCATGACATGACTCAAATACATTACAGACACATCCCGAAATAAACATCGAGGTACAATACATAAGATATACAAGTGAATACATTCCGAAGTTACAATTACATCAACAAATACTATTTCATCAAACCATCATAGACTATACATGTATTCATCTTGATTCTCACCTTGTCGGTCCAATAGGCAAGTCATGAGGTCAGTCAGTGCTGGTTCGTTAAGCCGCTCTTAGACCAGTTGTTTACACTGCTCTGAGGCCAGTTGTAAAGAACAAAGACAAGGCCGAGTTTTGACCTGCGGGTTATGAAGTGCTCAAAATGTCAAAGTATCCATATCTTCCCCTTAGAAGATTGATTTCTATAGGTATTATTCATATTGTTATAAATAATTTAATAGGTGCTCGTGTAGGATTAAATGCTCACATTTCAAAGTAAAATCCATTTGCCATCATTATCATTAAGAGTTAAGAGTTGTTGTATTAGATGCTTTTGTATAATAAGAATGTTTGATTTATTGTCTATAAATGTTTGAAAATGTAAATTTATTTATTCATTGTGAGAACCTCTTCAAGCTACTTAGTAAGCATTGTCAATTGTGTCATTTAGATATCAAACTTATCTACTAAAGACAGTGTTAATATTGAATAGAACATAATAAACAAAAGTAAAGTCACTCATTACTAAACCTTTAAAAATAAAGTATGTTCACTCCCACATACACAGATTCTATCCTCAACTTCCTTAAAACAACCATCATCAAACCCTATCCCTGACTCCAACCCTCAATCCCTATATATATATATATATTATTAATGAAAAATATATACATTATGATAATTTAAATACATTTCCAATCCATCCCCAACTTATTTGAAAGTGAAACATTTATTGGGCACCAAATAGAAGACTGGTGTCAAGATTTTATTGGCACTGGTACAATCCTATGGGATGTGAATATTTACTTTACTAGCATTTGCCCCAGGAGGTGCAAAGGAACACCGAGAGTGTAAAAATATTGAATATTTACCGCAATTATCTGCAATAGACTTTTCGTGTTGGCATTGTTCGTTTATAGACCTCAAAACCAAAGGAGAAACCCTAAGAGATCAGGAAAAGATTGAATTTTCCGGAGGTTGGAATTCTAGGAGCCTACTTCTGAAACTTGGAATGGAAATCAGAAAAGTGCAATGCAGAAAGCGGAAAGCATAAATGTAAATTGATAATCAATTTACCTTTCCTCATTCCGCTTTCCAATGCCGAAAGAGGAAAGCGGAAAGATAAACTGATAATCAATTTATCAATTTACCTTTCTGCATTCTGATTTGCAATGCGGAAAGGTAAATTGATAAATCCATTATCAGTTTACCTTTCCGCTTTCTGCTTTCCGATTTGCAATGCGGAAAGCAGAATGGGGAAAGGTAAATTGATAATCAATTTATCAATTTACCTTTCCCATTGAAAATCATAATTACACAACAGTATTTGGCTTTCTGAAGTGAAAGGTAAATTGATAAATTGATAATCAATTTATCAATTTACATTTCCTCTTTTTGCTTTCTAATGCGGAAAGCAGAAAGTGCACAAAGCGGAAAGGTAAATTGATAAATCAATTATCAGTTTACCTTTTTGGAATATGGAAACTCTACCTGGGGCATATATTCTTTGGATTTTGCTATTTGATATTTGATATATATACATATTAGGATGTCTAGATTTGCGAAAGCAGAAATATAAATTGATAAATTGATTATCAATTTACGTTTCCGCTTTTCGCTTTCCAAGGTAGCAAAGCTGAAGAAGTTCTTTATGTAAATCCATAATCCGTAATCTTCAAGATCACACAATCTAGATTGCGCGTTGTGGGATGCGCGATGAGGGATGCAGGATGGACATAATTCTTTGAAAAAAAATAGTTTCCCGCAACCAAAGGCATTCAAAACACGCAATGTCGTTAGTGATTTTTTTTTGCGTTTTTACCAGGCAACGTTGTGACAATTACCTTTTTGGATTCCTTGAAATTCTACCTTGGCAAAAGTTGAAATTGTTCATTTAAAGTGGACTTTCGTAATTCACAAAGATGAAGTTTGACGACAATGTTCCATGTTCCTATTTCCACATTCAAGATGGAGATTAATATCAACATTAACATGAACCCTAACCATAATTTAGTTCTTATAAAATGATATAAAATTCTTAAGCAAAAACAATATTCTGCTATTGGATTTTCTCTTTGGAAAGCGGAAAGCGAAAAGGTAGACTGATAATCATTTTATCAATTTATCTTTCCGCATTCTGCTTTCCAATATGGAAAGCAAAAAGGTAGTCATAATCAGTTTATCAATCAACCTTTTCGCTTGGTGCAAACTCTATCTTGGGCAAATTTGAAACTGTTTCACTTTAAATTTTCAACTTTCCCCAAGGTAGAGTTTCTGCAAAGCGGAATGCGGAAAGATAAATTGATAAATTTATTATCAGTTTACCTTTCCGCTTTTCGCTTTCGCAATTTACAGTTTGTGTTAATAAAATATTCTATATTCAGTTTTTCTTTCCTGCCCTGATCTCATTCATTTGTTTTTCCCTAGATCCACGGTCTAGATTTGTTTTGTCATTGATGTTTTGGCTATATAGCGTGTTTCAATTATTTAGGTTTTTACTATTTGTTTTATCTGCGATTTTACTGTGGCTTTTGATTTTTACTGTGTTTTATTTTTGCTACACCTTACATTTATCATTGGTTGTATAGTTTAGTAAGTTTGGACCAAATTTGCTGTATTTCCAGCATAAATGGATTCTTTGATGCCTAGAAAGACAAGGTAAAAAACAACTCTCCAAGAACAAAGGTCGAAGGATCCAAATGCCGAAATTTTTACAGACACTAGTGGGTGAATTTATGAAAACGTGTATTTAAACTGGTCAAGAATTTAGTCAGTTTTTGATAATGATGATTTCTCGGCTATTCCTTAGGATCAACTGGCCTACATCAGCATTAAGAGTTCATAGCTCCATCTAATTGCCACAAGACCAACATTTATGCCCTACACAGACGCAGTGAAATGGGCACTCGACCACACTAAGCCTAAAGAGCAAGTTTTCAATGATTGCATTGGCGTTTATTTGGCCTCGTTCAGACCTAAACTTTTTTGCTAAGGCTTACGGTCTTAGTCCCCCGAAACAGTTACTGAGTCATATGTTCCTTGACGAAGCTGCATCTTGTTTCAATTACGAACAGGTGGTAAAATCATGGTTAGAAAACCTTAATTTGTTTCCTACAGAACCAGGTATTGCCTACCCTATTTCATGGCTCAGGGAACCATTGTCACTACTAGCCGCTATGTTTTGCCGATTATATGGTGAGGAAAATTGCACATATTTCAAATCAGAGTGGGTTCCGACATCCCAACACATTATTCTTACAGGTGAGTCGTTCAATTGGGCTCAAATATTATCTCTTAATTTGCAGCATCAAATTGAAAAATACCTGAAAAGAAAAAAACAACAATTTTATATGTCGGCGTATGTCATGGATTGTACGACTTCGAAATTTCCTAATCTGGGTTGGAATTGGGAGAAGAATTGTCCACTTGTTCATATTTATTGTTCTGACTTGTGGGAGGATAGTTTTGTTCGTCGTATATATGAAATTTGTAACCTTTTCTTGGGGTCCATGTATCATATGATTTTCAAAGCCGATGCTCCGACATTTTCAGAAAAAGCCAGGGATTTAATTGCTGATCATGGAGATTGGTACATGGGGGAATATTTCTCTTATTTCAGAATTTAGGGAAGCAAAACCGTCCATTTGTTGCCGAGATTTGTTCCAGACCGAATGGTGTTATAGGAATTTTCTTTTCAAATGGTTATTGATGGTGCTTATCCAAAATTGGCTAAGAACAAGAGGAAGGGTTGGCCTAGGTTTCCTTTGCACTTAGATTGTTTGGTTATACAAAATTCTACTCATGCAACTGTGCTTGGAAAGGATATTACAATTATGAACCTGGGAGAAGCTTCCAAAAGGATGCATGATCCTATCCGTTTTCTTGTTAGCCTTTTTGCTCAAGAAAAGGCTAAGTTGAATTACACACATGAATATTTTCCAGATGATTCCATGTACAAGGGATTTGTTGATTTTCGACAAGTAATGGATAAGATCACTGATCCAGAGGTAAAATCTCTTGTTTTCAAATGTCACAAACAAATTAAGGAAATCACCCTTTGTAAAAGAATATTGGAATTTGAAGCAAAGGATAAGCTTGATAGGGAAAACATGGAAAGAGAAGCAAGACAACAAGGAACAACAACTTCTTCCTCAGCATTGCAGTTGAAAGAGAAAAGGAAAGTTGTGATAGAAAGTTATGGCAGTGGTCAGTCTTCACAAGAGATGGAATTTCTTGAAAGAGGGAAATCATTTAAACTAGGTCTAGCGAAGCTTAGTTCTCAACTTCGGACATATGTTGAGGAGGCTGAAGCTGAGCTAGAGAAGAAAAAAACTCAGCTTGTAGTTGTTCAAACAGAGCAAATACCTCAGCAGGTAGCCATGGATCAATAGGGATTGGAGATAGGTGTACTTATCCTTCAAGAGCAAGTGCCTCTCCAAGATTCTCTCATTCGATAGGTTGACTTTGAATATGAGCGTAAGATTGAGCCAGAGAAGAAGAAAACTTAGCTTGTAGTGGTTCAAACAGAGCAAATACCTCAACAGGTAGCCATGGATCAACAAGGATTGCTGATAGGTTCACCTATCCTTCAAGAGCAATTGCCTCTCGAACCTCATCTCATTTGACAGGTTGACTCTGAATATGAGCGTAAGATTGAGATCCATGATCTTGATAGTGATCTAGAGGAGGAGACTGAAAACCCCACTTGTCCTGTCAATATTGTTACCTTGATGACATCATCTGTGTCTCTTTCACAATTCTCAGGAGATGTTTTTGATCCTTTATTTTATAAATCCTCTTTTTCCCATGTAGATTTAAAGCCTATTGTTGATGAAACTTGTGAAGACCCATTAGTATCAATAGAATTGGCTAGTGATATTGTCCCTCCTTCTCCATGTGTTTTATTGACTCCTCATACATCTGAGCCTCCCACCACATATTTTCGTATTCCTTTTTCCCAAGTGGAAAATGCCTCTATAGCTACTATCCCTTCTGCAGAAACTAACATTTCTATTCCTCCTTCTTCTAGTTCCCTTATATCTATATTCTCTGCTTCGGACTTGGACATTTCTCCTCTTAATGTAGAAATTCTAGTGTCACAATCATAACTTATTGTAGAAATTCCGGTGTCAAAATCACAACCTCAGTCAACAATCTTGCTAAAAAAAGAAGCTGTTTCATCTATAGAAGAGATAGCAGATTTTGGAGAAGATGCAGTTGTTAGCTTAGGGAATTATTGTTGGAGCAAGAAGCAAAAGGCCATTTTGAATAAAGGTTTAAAGAGGACAAGAGAAGGTATCCTCAAACATGTCCCTGCCCTTGATAAAATTATCTGGAAAACTGAGTTCCTAATGAAAAGGAAGGAGCAATACAAACCGCAGCTACTATTGGAGCTTTTGCAGGTGCTAACTATAACACAATGTTGTAGTTGAACAAATATCTCTTCACTAAGGAAGATGAACTACATAAACTAAGAAAGGATCTGGATGCATCTAAGGTATGTCACCTTAAGGATATTAAGTTGGTTGAAGAAGAGGATCAAGATAAAGAGACACAATGGAAAACAAAATTTGACAGTCTGAAGCAACAACTTGAGAAATTACAGCTTGTCAACAAGCAACAAGCTGATCAGAATTATATAGTAGAGAATCAACTGAAACAATTAAAAATATCTTCAGCTGCCTCATCATCTTCAACACTAACAGTTAAGGAATTTAAACAGTTGGCTTGTAGGGTAAATGAATAGTATCATCAATGCATGACTAGCCTATATAAAGAGTTGTGTGAAATAATGGAATTGTACAAAACATTTGAAGAACAGTCACATGTTCTCGAGGATCATGATACTCGGAAAACTGTGGCAATGAAGGCATTGGAAAATGTGAGTGGCTGGAAAATACATATGAGAGACAAAGCAAAGGATATTCCAATAATGGATAAAGTTCAGGTTAAAAAGGTTCAAGTGATTTTTGAAACTTGGGGAATCCTTTGCGATGCAGTACGAAGCATCATTGAAGATGGCCAGGAAACATGCAAGTGTAGGTGGAAAGCATAAGATGTTTTATTTGATTTTTTAGGGTTCGGTATGCTAGAAGCAATTGAAGAAGCATCTACACCCAAGCTAAAATTAGATGAAGCTAAACAATCATTTGTTGTTTCCAAGAAGATAATTGAGGGTTTAACTTAGATTAAGCTGGAACATATTTTGAGTTGGATTGAGATACCTTATTGTGCAATAGTTAAGATAAAGGTTTATGTTGGTAAATGGAAAATGATGAAGAAGAGGGAGATTGCATCCAAGGTTTTGAGGGCACAAATTCATTTTGAACAGGCTAAATCCCAGGATATTGATTTATTGATGGAGTTAGATTCCAAGTGGCATTTCGTCCTTGGTCAAAATTAAACTGTTTGATCTTGGAACCCTACATGTTGGGAATATTTTGTTGTTGTAATACTTTGTAATGTTATATAAAGGGAAAAATGTGGCAAGTAGAAGAAATTAGTTGTTTGGACACTAAGCATAAGAATGTGCGAATGTCCTACATGTTAATGAAATTACAGTTATTTGTGCTTTGTTTTGTGGTTGTTTGCAAAATGTTTGTTGGCAAATTATAGTTATTCTTCTATTTATATTGGCTTGGTGATTATTACTGGTATGTTAAACCATTGTTACCTAGTAAATATAATTTTTTTTCTTCCATTTCATATATTGTGAATGAATGTTTTTGTTTAACTCATGTCATTTATTATGTTTCTGTCTTTAATTAGTATTACTTCTTGGATGTATTGAATATTATTAAGCTTGTTCATAAACCTTATACAATATTTGCTTTGAGATTTATTTCAAGGTGGTTGTAGAGACTGATGCTAGCTTGAATAGTTATGTGTTAAGAAAATAAATCACTTTTAACTTTATCTTTTTCAATTATCAAAACCTGGTTTAATGTTGGATATGGATTTAGTCAATTGGGGATTGGATCATTGAAACCCTAAAGAATAGTTTTGCAATGTGTAGTATTGAAGAGCGACATTGTAATGCTTTGCAATTGAATAATATAACACAATTAGTTATGTAATAATTTATGGTTTTTTATTAAATTTGTTTCAACAATTTTGAGTTATTCTTTAGTATTTGTGGTATATTGATTATAGGCTGCAGATGCATTCAATGTGGCGATTTATGTATTGAGTTTGCATTACAAATTTGAGATATCAAATGTGCATTGAGTAATTATTTCTTAGCTGTCAATTATATATTATAACTGGGCTACTTAAAAACTCTCACAGTTAATATTTGAGTTTGCTGAGACAGTTTAGTCTAGAATCCAAACATATCAAATTTTCTTGGATGTTTATTGAAACAAAAGTAGATATTTTACATCAACAAGTGACCAAAGAAAAACAATACATTTATACAACATACAATGAGAAGCTTCAACCACAATTTGCTTTTAAAGACTTTGAAGCAAATAAGCTTTCCTCTTGTTTCCTATGTTGGACATATCGATTGCCTTGCATTCGAGAGTATCTGGAAAAAGAGAAAGATGGAGAAATACATAGGCCTGACAGAGATGTAACTCTTGATATTACAGTGAATGTGAAACCTTGTCTATCAATATTTCCAATATCTATTGTTACATTTTGTAGGGTCATACCTTGGGCTTTATGAATTGTTAAACCCCATGCCATACGAAGTGGTAGTTGTCTACGTAATCCCCTTGTTATTGCAGATATTGGAACATAAGTAGGATTAGAAGCATCCCATAAGGGTCCTTTGTAATGGAGGAATTCAACAACAACAAATGATGGCAAGGTAGGAGGTTGCTCATTTGTTTTGTAGACAACATCAATGAATTTTCCAAGTGATCCGTTAACAAGTCCTGCTTGGACCCATAAATTAGCAGTTAACATGACCTGTTGACCAACATCAAGAAGGACCTTTGATGCCAATTGGTCATCATCAATAAATTGATGGGCAATTTTGTTCCTTTGTTTTGCAAAGCAATGTGCAATTGGCATATTATGTTGTTTCAACATGTGTTTGTTGTGTAGTGCAACAGATCTATTTGTGGGATACAAGTGGATAGATTGTTCAAATGAAGAATTTTAGACATAGGAAAGGCATGAGGTTGTTCTTGTCATTAGGGGTGCCTAGTCTTCAACAATTGGGATTGCATTTCGAAGGTTTAGCAAGAGTTTCTGAAAGGCTGTTTGAGAAGGACCATTTCCTTGTTGTCGGAAAATTGTTTCCAGTGTGATAAAAGTATCAAATGTACGCCAAAGAGTAGTTCCAATGGATGAGCCTGCATACATGGGAATGTCTTTTATAGGAGGCAATTGTCCGAAGTTAACGAGAAGAATTATGGAGCAACCACTAAATGGGCTTGTAGTTTTCGAGGGGAAAGATTGACGTAAGAGTGCATCGATTTGAGTTAACATTTTTGGGCCAATAAAGCTCATTTCATCTATGAGAATATAGAGAATATGGCGAAGTTCTTCTTGAAATTTTGAAAGGGATTGGCCTGCAAGAGGCTGCATTTCACCAATGGGTATTCAAAGAGAAGAATGTATTGTTGATGCATGCATGTTAAAAGCAGCAACACCAGTTGGAGCAAGGAGAAGAAGTGGGGAGGGATTTTGTTCAGATGCAGTTTGAAGTGCAAATTTTAGGCAAGATTTTCCGATGCATGTAGTACCTTGAATCACCAGTTTTAGCAATTGAGCAGATGTAGTGTTTCTGAAATGGGACATGACAAGGTCAAAGGCTATTCGTTGTGTGGGAGACAAGGAATCAGGTGAATTGGGGAAGGATGGGGTGTCTTCATGTAGTTGTATGAACAAGCGATTGAGGTCAATGAATGATGTTGCTGTGTCATGCAAATTGTTGGGTATATTGTTATTTGACCAATTGTGATTTTTGTCAAATTCATGATTCCCAAGCATTTCAAGGTGATCAAATTGGATTTTATTGCCTGGATGCATTTGAGAGACAAGTTCCCATTCATCCATGGTACGGGACAACGGAAAGGTAATAGAATTGGTGTTTGAATCATTAGATAGAGGTGTAGAGGGTTCTTGTTCTGCACATTGAATATGCCACACAACATATGTGCCTTTAATGTGATGCCAATGAGAAATAATTTTAGAAGTTGTGGTTCCAATATCATGAGGGATGGACCGTAAATGTTTGTATAAAAGAAGTTCACTCCAACAAAACGATTCAAAAGATGAAGAATCAAAGGGAGGAATGGAAGTGAAACGTGGATAGAGTCTAACAATCTTGTCACGCAAGTTTTGTTTCCATGGATTTTTTTTCCTATTAGGTGAGAAAGACCAATAACGAGCAACTTCAAGTAGAGTTAGATGTTCAAGATAAATGGGTCTTTACATGTAAGCAAAAATGAAGGGGGTTGTTGCAAGGGTGTTATTAGTGTCATTAGAAACACGACAAAAGACAGTTTGGATCACGTTTAGGGAAAAGAAGTGAGGGATACAAAGCACAAGAGGAAGTTTTTGCAGCACGTGACACGTCTCTTGTGCACTAATGTCTCTTTCTGCAACTGTTTGTGCAAGGAATTGTTTGATTGGATGAAGAATGGGGATTCCACTTGGTACATCATGTGCAAGGTGACAGATAATTGCATGGCAGGTTTTTGATTTTGGTTATGCTTTTGATGCATACTTTTAAATGTATTTGAGAACAACATGTTTACAAAGAATAGGTTGGCAATCAACATTAGCCCTCCATATTGAAAGCATGGTCGGGTTGTGAATATTTAAAAGGGGATCATTTCTTGCAGGATTGTAGGCTTTCTGTCCATTTGGATCAATGAATAACGAAGAAGTAGCTTGTAGCTCATATGGAAAACCACAACATTGAACAAATGTTCCTTTTTGTGAAGGCAAGTTGACTCTGAACATTTGATGTGCCTTTGAATAAAATTGATAAGTTCTTCATAGTCAGTTGAGTATTTTGATGCAAATATCGATGGTGATGCAAGACTGCATGGAGCATTTGTAGTAGAATGGTGTGACCCAGATGTGGACAACTGGGAATTATGAGGATTCCAAGCTATCACATATATGCCAATTTTTTTTTGTAGCTTCAACTGCAACATCATCTTCCCAATCTAACGTATCCAAATTTGGTGCATTTGCCAATCAAATAAAACCATGAATGCGTGTCGATCCTCTATGTTGCCATTCATATCTACATTGGAGGAAAAATAATATATTAGAAATAGATTGTGTAAAGTAAAAAATACGAAGAGAAAAAAAAAGGAATAGATGGTATAATACCTGCACCAAGAATCTGTTATATGAAAACCTTTTTGAAGCACCTCTTGAAGAAATGTTTTGAATCTACTGTGCATGTATTGTGATGTAATATGTGGATTTGATATGATGTTGTGAACCTTCGATTGATATTCTTGAGGTAAACTAGTAGGATGTTTAGCAAGCATTAGAGAATGCAAATCTAGCCATTTTGTGTCAGTTGCACTAAGGGTGAAGAAGAACGTTGGCGTACCTTGTTGATTGATCATATTTGTGAGTTCATCTCTACTATTGTTCCAATACAAACGTGTTCCACGTAATGAAAACCCAAACCTTGCGACCCTTTCATCAATTTTCTCATTAGGCATGTCTTCTAATTGGTTGACAAGCTCAAGTACTGTGGGAGGTAGTGTATCTTCAAGATTTTTTTGACAAAAACAGAGGCAGTAGTATTACTTCGATGACGCATAATTACATTGTATATATAGTATTAGAAGCGGGGATTTTGGCCAAATATGTTGTCATGATAGCGAATGAGGTGAAGTGCATACTCGTGCATATTAAACTCATGAATGCGTGATTGTAATAACAGTGATGTACCTGTCGGAAACAAAGTTGGAAAAGCCATGGAAAGAAGACCTTCTGTGTTGTACTCATTGATAAGGGACATTTCTATAGGGGGCCAATTAATGGAAGGTGGTAGTGGGATATTTGGTATGTGTAACAACTGTCTAATTTATTCAACTTCAGTTCTAGCATTAGTTTGTGTTGAAATAAATGATGAGGATTCCAATTCATAGGGTTCAAATGAATCTGGTGGTTGATCTGTACAGGACAAGCTTTGCTGATGAGATAATGCATCATTGCTATTAAGACGTAGAATCAAAGATGAAATGTCTACTGAAATAACAGGCAAAGAAGCTAATGCAATTGGGTTGACTTGTACATCCTTGTAGTATGGATCATTTTCCATTTTGAATTGAAGGGCAGCAAGAACATGTGTTCGACTAACAAACAGTTCATATGGATTGTTTGTAGAATTGCATTTCTGGACAATGAGGATGGCGAGTTCTGATACTAAATGCGGTAGGTATGTGGCAAGATTGGAAATGTCTCGGGGGAAGAAAATAGTATGGCCAGAGTATTTATATTGACCACCATGAGCATGTGTCACTTGAAAGATTGGGTTAGCATGACTAATGAGCATTTCTTCAATCTGTGTAAGTATTGCAAGGACAGCTGGTTGGTTGCCAGGATCCATATTGTTTTCCAATGAAAATCGATGGCCTTTTCATTCTAGAATACAATGGGAACAAGCATATGCACCATGGAATTTTTTTGTTACAATACTAGGGTAACATTCTTTGCAAATTGAGCATACATTCAAATCAGCTAGTTGGTCCATTTTTTTACGAAAACTTTGATGTGTGTCATTGAGCTGGTTGTTCAATGGATTTTCCACAGGAGATGGAAGTGAAGTTGTGTTGACAGGTTCCGCATGAGAAATTGAAGAAGATATGTGCACATGCAAATGAGCATCCCTGTAAAGAAGACATCGTTTCTTAGTGTTTTTATATCTATTTTGTGCATATAAAACTCTTCTTCGTGCATTGGCTTGTTCATTGTCGCGATTGGGAATGGGTTCTACAAGAAAATTCTAAAGTTGTTAAACACCTTTGATTGTTGGCAGTGACACATTTTCTATATATATTAATTGCAAACTATATGGATATAAAGCAGAAGATAAAAAAAAATGTTAATTCATTGCATATGTGGAAGTAAGAATGTAGCTTAAAATAATATAACTGGAGTAAATTTTGATTTTGAAGTGCTAGCTTGATAATTGTAAGAAAATAGCAATATAGAAGAAAAAAGTGTATTGTGAGAAAGTATATATGAAAAAAAAGAGTAACTCTTACGTAGTAAGTTATTAGAAAAATCCAATTTCGTATCGTATATTTTTCTGCAATTATGTTGAAAGCTAACATTTGAACATTGAAATAGCAGTATTTTAGAGCAGTATTTGGGTTTCCAAAGTGAAAAGGTAAAGGTATTCGGATTTTTGCTTTCCAATGCGAAAATGTAAATTGAGATTGAATTTATCAATTTACCTTTCCGCTTTCCCTTTCACCCCTTACTTTTTTATTCCGACATCACATTATGTACGTGTAGATGATCCTAGCTTGCAGGGAATCATTGGTGGTACGCAGATGTATGCTGGTGTTCCAATAGTATCTGACGCAGGTGGAGTTATTCCATGGACTTATTATATAGCACCTTATATTAACGAGTAGGTGTTGTTCAGTAGATAAAACCAAGTGTATAGTGCAATAGAACCTAGTCAATTTTATGTGAAATTACGAGTTATTCCTTGGATTCCTGTAATATCGAGCTCTACTGGCTCTAAGAATGAATATTGAAAAAACCTAATCCGTGAAAAGGGAAAGCAGAAAGGTAAATCAATAAATTGATAATGAATTTATGAATTCCCTTTCCGCTTTCCACATTGGAAAGCGGAAAGGGAAAGCGAAAACGAAAGATTGATTATCAATTTACTCTTTCAGATTGCGGAAATTCTACCTTGGGCATATATTATTTAGATTTTGGAATTTGATATTTGGTATATTGTTGTTGGTACAACAGATCTCATGCCTTATCCAAAACATGAAAACCCCAATGTTACATGGAAGGTAATATTTCTGAATTGTTCAAGTCGTTTTGGGGGTTGCCAAAATATTTATCATGGTTTCTATGCTTTAACTTAGTTGAATTCCTTGAATTTTTGCGTGTTTTGAATGCCTTTGGTGGATTGAGGAAAAATATTTTTTTTCAAAGAATTATGTCCATCCCTCATTTCGCATCCCACAACCTGCAATGCGGATTGCGGGATCTTGAAGTTTATAATCTGTAAATTTTTTCATCCTGTAACCCGCATCCCACAAATGGTGATTGCTTGTGTGATTTTGTTGCGTGTTCCCGCAACCCGCATTTTGCAGGATGCGGATTGCGGTACACATTGAATAAAACTTTGGTATTTATGTCATCCCGCATCCCGCAATTGTGGAATGCGGATTGCAGGATAGTTAATAAAATTTAGATGGATCAATATCACTGTCAGTTCTTTCCAATCAATGAGTGCACTGATTCATAACCTTGGTTTCCCACTGTTATCGATTTAATGTAACTTATAAAATTGTAAAAAGTTTATTCTGTTAAAGAATATCGTGCTATGTTAAACAATGAAACAAGGATGTAAAATTGAGAATTGAAAGAAATCATTATAAACAATGAAGAATGGTTAAGTATCAAGTTGGAAATACTTATATATTTATGTGTCCATTTGAAATTGCCGTTTATGTGTTTTAAACCATGACAATTACAAATTTTAGGTGTGCAACTCCACAGAAGGTCTATGTTCTAACTGAAAGAGTAAGAAGCAATTTTTTGTTGCAGATCCTTTGGACTATTTCATCAATTGATGTTGTTTCAGTTGAGAGAAGAGATATATCTTTTGCAAAAATTTCCATGAGCTCGTTTGCAGCATCATCAAAAGCTATGAAACCATGAAGGTATCCAGTGATATCTTCCAAGTCAACCTTTAGTATATATCGGTAGTCACAATCAAGAAACTCTCCATCACATTTAGCACAATGCCAAATGTCTCCAACTTTGTCGGCAATCTTTTTCATGCAATGTATTTCGTCAACAAAAAGAGGGCATGCAAGGAAATAAAAGTTATTCATGTTAAAATTTGTGATGGTTGTTACAAGAGAGTACCAAACATGTTTTTTAGATGCTTGAAGAGTTTGTAGGTAATTGATGGTAATGAATTTATGAGAACCAGATTGAGAGGCATTAAACTTTCTGCTCAAAGATGGCGACGCTGAATGAAATCCATTGTCATGAAACCATTTTTGGAGAAGTGAAGTGTCTTCAATTTTTGGGTTTATAAAAACACTAGTGTTGGAAATAATTCCAACAGTTTTTCCATTGAAATCTGTAACACGACCGCCTTTGATTGCTACAGTTGGAGGTGTAGGTAAACCACGTAGGATGGCAAGTTCAACTCCTTCAATTTGACAATGTTCTCCCCAAAGTGTTATGTCAATACTATAGCCTGACATGTCACAGAGTCCAATAGTGCAGCTAACAGTCTCAACACCATCTCGTTTTCGTATTGTGGATTTAGGAGAAATTGAAATGATAAGCCCAACAAGGTCCACCATGGAATTAACGGGTATAGTTTGTATCTCTTGAATAGTTTTGAAGTTAAAGCAATAAAAATGTATTAAGGGGTATTCATTTAAGCATGGTTGGATGGTTGAGGAGGAGCCTAGGAAAATCTCATTATGGCTTTTCAAATGGTTGAAAATTGGATTGGATGCTTTCATTGTGCCATTTGCTACTATGTACACTATTCCTATTTGTATTTGGTCATACAAAGACATTGCTAATTCATTTAATGCAGATATATGTATTTCATGGTGTGAAGCATTAACAATGTCAAATCCAAATATTTTTCTAGACCCTCGTTGGTTTCCATATTCATGTAGATTACTCTTGGCAATAACTCGACCTTGAATGTTCCAAACTTTGCTAGAATATGACAGTGATGTGAATGGAATAGTTGATGTAGCTAAGGCAGGGTTTTCATCTATTGAGGTAGGATTCACTGGAGCAGAGGAACAAATCTACGAGGGAGAAGATACAGGTAAGTGGTAAGGTGCAAGATCTCTAATAATTGTTGCATCCACTGTGAAAACTTTGAGTGCAAGTAATGCGATAGTCCCATGAGAAGAAGTATGTTAGAGTTCAATGGGATAGAAAAACCCTGGATGCATGAACAATGTGAAATTGACTAAGTTGAGAAAGACAACAAGGAAATTAAACATGTTGGGTGAAATTAATGTTGTTTTAATTTCGTTGTAGTATTTTCCCAACCATTTAATTATTTGTCAATCCAAGGTTCGTAGGCTTACAAAGCACATGCAAAGTATATGCAGGACTGAAGTGAAATTAAGCTAATCTAATCCCCCTTAAGCTAAAACAAGCAATTGCTAATCTAATGTTGGAAGATGAAACACACGAGTGAAAGTAAATTGCATAAAAGAAAGACAACTTATGAAGAGCAACAAGACAATACATGTGAGCTCACATTAACAATAAAAAAAATCTTAATTTACATCACAAGAATCAATGACAAATCATGAAAGAATCAAAGCCAATATTATGAACAAAAGCTAAGAATTCCCTTCTCCATATTACAAAGTCAAGACTTACTTATACAATCTACTATCTACTTAATATTATCTAAGATTTAAGATACCATCTCCTAAGATAACAAATGAAGAGAGAGCAATCTCTTTTATACATGAATTTCTTTGAGAAGGAGATAATCATCTCATAATGACAGATCCATCATTCTCTCAACCACTCTCAACTACTTTCCTATTATTACAAGATATGATCCCTTCAAATCCTCCATATGTCTCTCACAAATTCTCCACATGTCTCTCAAATATCCAAGATAAGATATGCCAACCAAATCTCCATGATCTTCTCCTTGGAATATTCTTTGAATAACTATCTCTTTGAAATGGTGGAGGAGATATTCGAGAAGTCTTTTCTTGAATTAATCTTTCACATATTCCTACACATTACAAAGTTCATCCATACTTCAGATATTAGTGAAAAACATGTTAATTTCTAATATTTTAATCATAAATTCACTTATAATACTAAAATGAATAAAGTGGAAATAATAAGGTGAAACCCACATATATGTATAGAAATGGTATGTTAAAAGGTTAATGGGACGATGAAATGTGAGGAATAGCGGAAAGTAAAGTGGATGAAAATACGACATTTTCGAGTCTCAACAAAACATATGTTATACTATGTACAATGTTGCATGTACATTTGGTAACTTTGATTATAGATCCTTCTTTTAGTTGTCCAGTTTCTACAAGACTACTATATATAGTTGGAAGCAAATAACTCATGCCTGTGAAGCCCGTCCGGGATAGATATTCGAAACCGAATAGATGATGAGTTGAGTGAGTTCACTTGGTTTAATGAGGACACCTGTACCAATGGGCAAAGGTCGACAACACCATGTAGCAAGAGTGAAATAGAATCTTCAGTTAGCATAGTCCGCATAGCGTGACAGTTATATTTTCCTGTGAAATGAAAGAGGGTATGAAAAAAAAACAAAAATTGCAATGTAACATAATCATGTGATGGAATGACAACAAATAAAATGCATATATGACAACATATTTAATTATCAATTTACCTTTCCACATTCCGCTTTCAAATGCCGAAAGAGGAAAGTGGAATGATATACTGATAATCAATTTAGGAATTTAGCTTTCCGCATTCCGATTTCCGATGCAGAAAGCAAAAAGGTAAATTGATAATTGATTTATCAATTTACGTTTCCCCATTCCGCTTTCCAATGTCGAAAGAGGAAAGTAGAAAGCTATTTCATTATCAACTTATCAATTTACCTTTTCGGAAAGCGGAAAGGTATTTCATTATCAACGCAGAAAGCAGAAAGGTAAATTGATAATGGATTTATCAATTTACCTTTCCCCATTCCTCTTTCCAATACTGAAAGAGGAAAGCAGAAAGATAAATTGATAATCAATTTATCAATTTACCTTTCCGCATTCCACTTTGCGGAAACTTTATCTTGGGGAAAGCGTCTAAGAAAAATAAGGGTAATATATTTAAACTGACTTCCGTAATTCGAAAAGTGGAAGTTGAAAAGCAGTGAAACTTATATTGGAAAATATAAATTCCGACTTTCTACATTCTCCAAAGTGGAAAGCGGAAATTGACAATATAAATTAAAAATTTGGAATATGTATTGACGTAAGTCGAAAACCGAGAATACATTGGCCCGGTTCCTTACTGTGGAAAGTAGAACGTGGAAGTGCTACCCAACTTCTATTTACATAAACAAATTCTTCAGCTTTGTTACCTCGGAAAGCGGAAACGTAAATCGATAATCAATTTATCGATTTATGTTTCCACTTTCGGAAATGCAGAAATCCTAATATATATATATATATATATATATATATATATATATATATACTAAATATCTAATACCAAAATCCAAAGGTAGAGTTTCCGTATTCCGTATTTTCAATGCAGATGAAATGTGGTTTAATCTAAAACATTTAGAAGATTTTGGACGACCAGTCAAATGTAATCCTTAGATTTATTTTAAAATTGTAAAACATTTATATCAACTTGGAGAGTTTCTGCAATTAAAAGTTTGTAAACTAAAAGTACACCAAGCGGGAATATTGAAAAGAGTTGAACTCTCTAAAAAAAATTAGCAATTTTTATGTCAATAGATGTTTTTATTTGAGATTTGGGGTGGACTAAGGCCTATGCTTTTTCATCTCTACCTATGAGCATGACACAAGTACATTTTTTCTTCTTCATTATATTACACAGTTTATAGCTTAATTTTCAAATATATCATTTCATATTTTATTCACCATCCCGCAATCCCCATTCGCAATTGCGGGATGCAGGATTACAAAATAGCAAAATTTTATTTTTCCTTTCCGCAATTTGCAATCTCACAAATTGTGGGTTGCGGAAAAAAAAAATCTTAAATCAAATTACTTCCCGCAATCCGCAATCCACAGTTTGCAGGATGCGAAAAGTGGAAAGGTAAATGACTAATATCGAGATATCAATTTACCTTTCCGCTTTCCAATTCGGAAAGCGGAAAGTGAGTAACCCGCAAGTAGTTTGATTTAAGATTTATATTGTGTGTTTCTGCCACCTGCAATTTGCAGGATGCAGAAAGCGGAAGGGTAAATGGCTAATATCAAGATATCAATTTACCTTTTACCTTTCCAATGCGGAAAGCGAAAAGTGCGCAAAGCAAAAATGTAAACTGATAAATTGATAAATCAATTTACCTTAGTGCGCAATAAGGAAAGCAGGAAGGTAAATTGATAAATTGATAAATTGATTATCAATTTACCTTTCCACTTCGGAAAGCCAAACACTGTTGTATAATTCTCATGTTTCAATGGTGAAACGTTGTTTTTCAACAAAATTGCTGAAAAATATACACCACGAAATTTAATTTTTCGTATAATTTAGTACGTAAGTAAATAGGGAGGAGGAATCTTGCAAGACTACATTTTCATAGGGAAAACGCCTTCCACGTAATTAGAATCATAAAGTCTTTATTCCTTTTGAGAGGAATTCATTAACGGGTACCTCTCTTTGGGGGTAAATCTTAGTACACATTGCTTCCTCTCTAGTTTTAGAGGGAATGTTTAATTAAACATGTGCTAAAATTTGAATATAAAATGTTTTAGAATAAATCTATCTACATAACTTTCCCTATATTCAAGTAAAAACAAATAGAAATTTTTCATGGCAGGAAAAAAACATTTCAGGGAATAAAACCCTCTATTTTGGACCTCTCGTTTCCGCAGGGTGAGATTCAGAAATTAGAATAGTCTTTCACAGAATTTTATATCTTATTTCGCAATTTCTTCTTTCATTCCATAGACGATAGACAAAATTCGAGAATACAATACGCTTATCAATTGAAAAAAGTCCGATTTCCGCATTCCGAAAAAATAACTGCCGCAGACTTTTCTGGTTTCCGCATTACACATGGAAGAAAGAGGAAGTCGAAAAAGCATGGAAACTTATATTGGAAAATCTAAATTGCGATTTTCGCATTTCGAAAAAATAATTGCCATAGACTTTTCTGGTTTCCGCATTACACACGGGGGAAAGTGGAAGTCTGAAAAGCACATAAACTTATATTGGAAAATCCAAATTTTGATTTCCACATTCTCAAAAGTGGAAAGCGGAAATCGACAAGATAAACTAAAAATACGGAATTCCCATTGACACAAGTCGAAAATCGAGGAAACCTAAAGCGACCACTGTTATAGTAGCCTTGCACGTTTTACACTAAACTCCTTACCTAAAACAACTCCATTATAAAATCTGATACCTATCATTTTATTGACATAGCATGAGTATTACATCATTATGAAGCCACATAACCAATACAAGTCAATGATTTTGCAACACAACAACAATAACAATCAAAACAAACCAAAGGTATTTGACCATCTCAAAACCAGACTAAACAAATATTCAAAACATTTAAGTAGACCAAAGGAATACCTGCAAATTTAACAAGGTACAAAAACCTTTGTTGGAAGCTCTCTAGCGTAAATGAAGCGAAACAAATAGTAAGAAATAGTGTTTACCTGAAGGTCTATTTATATGTGCAAAGCAAAGGCGGTGCAACAACAAATGCGGTAAATGTAGTATTGTAACAAGATTTTGAAGATCGCCATAAGGTGAGCAAAAATGAAGATATTGGCCCATGTCTGAATCATATGACAAGCTCTCTTGCATTAATTGAGCAACAATGCATTGATGAAACATAAATGCTAGTAGATGAAGGGACACAGGCAAAGTGTATTCAATTGAGTGAAGCACCACTGAGACAAAACCTCGATCAAAACAACCCCATAGATTGTGAGTGTAAACACAGAAAACTCGTCCTACATTTCTTAGGGTAAAGCCACAAAAACTCGCAGACGGAAACTTTCGCAAAATCGTCGGTGTAAAGTCTTGGCAAAGACTTCGCTGAATCGAGAGAAATGAAATGCATGGAATGACAGTAAAATCCAGTATCATTTAGGACAACAAATAGAAGTGTAGTGAAAAGACGCATGCCACATGTCTAGAAAACACAGTAAACACCAACTGCAAAGAACGATTCACAATTGGCAATCAATCCATTCACCTGCAGCATCGACCGTAACATAGAGGACAGTTGCGGTCTGCGGGACAGAAGTTCCCGAACCGAGATTGCAGAATCGGGAACCCAACTAAACTGGAGTAAAAAAAACTAAAAAAATGTCGATCATGCCATTTGATCAGCATGGAAATAATTTCATTTGAAATCCGACACAACAGGTGTCCAGTGTCCATTCGCTATTCGATCGCGACACCTATCGATTTGGTCCATGTCTGAATCATATGACAAGCTCTCTTGCATTAATTGAGCAACAATGCATTGATGAAACATAAATGCCAGTGGATGAAGGGACATGGGCAAAGTGTATTCAATTAAGTGAAGCACGAGTGAAACGAAACCTAGAAAAAATGAAGATATTGGCACATGTCTGAATCATATGACAAGCTTGCTTGCATTAATTGAGCAACAATGCATTGATGAAACATAAATGCCAGTGGATGAAGGGACATTGGGAAAAGTGTATTCAATTGAGTGAAGCACCAGCGAAACGAAACCTTGACCAAAACGACCCCACAGATTGTGAGCGTAAACATAGAAAACTCGTCCTACATTTCTTAGGGTAAAGCTACAAACACTGGTAGACGGAAACTTTCTCAAAATCGTCGGTGTAAAGTCTTGGCAAGGACTCCACCGAATCGAGAGAAATGAAATGCAGGGAAGAACAGTAAAATCCAGTATCGTTTAGGACAACAAATAGAAGTGTAGTGAAAAGATGCATGCCACCTGTCCAGAAAACACAGTGAACACCAACTGCAAAGAACGATCCGCAATTGGCAATCAATCCATTCCCCTGTAGCACCGGCCGTAACACAGAGGACACTCGCGAGACAGAAGTTCTCGAATTGAGACTGCAGAATCGGGAACCCAACTAAATTGGAGTAAAAAAAACAAAAAAAAAATGTCGATCATGCTATTTGATCAGCATAAAAATAATTTCATTTGAAATCCGACACAACAGGGGTCGAGTCTCCATTCGCTATTCTATCGCGACACTTGTCGATTTGTTAATGGCCAGGGAGACAAGGAATCTCGAATCTTGCGAGAGTGTGTCTCCATACGGTCGGCATAGAAATGGACATTTCCATTGTATCAATGCCAGGCACAAGGATTTTTGGATTTGTCTTTGTCAAGGATCTTTGGATTTGTGTTTGTCTGTAACATTTCGCTTCGTGAATGAACTCAGAGTTAAAGGATGACACTCTGCGCACAGTTGCCTACTCCTATGTTTGATATCTTGATGAACAGTAACAGAGTTTCTACCATTACATGGCCTGCTATACTACTCGTAGACTTAATCATTCTCGTTCCATTCTGTCATGTTCATCGATTACGGCTTCCGTGGCTTCCACCATGGACGAGAAACTTATTCTACCGTATTCCATACTCAAAACCTGTGTTAATCTCTTGCAGGTTTGCACCAACGTGAAATCATTGAAGCAGTGTCATGCCCAAATCCTAATAAAAGGACTCGAACAAGACATACCCTTGGCAACTAAACTCGTGAACATGTATGCCGTGTTTGACACTATGGCCAATGCACGCCAAGTATTCGACAGAATTTGTGAACGAAATGTTTTCCTGTGGAATGCCATGATCAGAGGCTATGCCTGGAACGGTCCCTGGGAAGAAACCTTAACGCTTTATTATGAAATGCAACGGGCTGAAATAGAGCCAGACAAATTTACTTATCCTTTCTTATTCAAGGCCTGCACCGCATTATTGGCTTTGCAAGAGGGCAAGCAGATTCATTCTCAAATAATAAGAAGTGGACTTGAATCGGATGTTTATGTGAACACAACTCTTGTTGGTTTGTATGCGAAGTGCAGCAGTTTAGAGGATGCACGCCAAGTATTTCACAGAATTTCTCAAAGGAATTCGGTTTCATGGAACACCATGATTGCAGGATATGCCCAGAATGGGTGTGATTATGAGGCTTTGGAATTTTTTCGCCAAATGCAACTGGAAGACATCAAACCCAATGAAGCGACCATATTAAGTGTTATTCCGATTTGTGCCGGGTTGGGAATTCTGCGACAGGGGAAGGAAATCCATGGTTATGCTCTGAGAAATGGATTTGATTCAGATGTCTTTGTGGGTACTGCATTCCTAGAGATGTATGCAGAATGTAGGGCTATAGAAAATGCAGGCCATGTGTTTGACAAAATGTCTAGGAGAGATGTGGTGTCCTGGAATATGATGATTGCAGGGCATGCCTTGAATGGATGTGCGAATGAGGCCTTGAGACTCTTTAGGAAAATGCAACTGGAGGGTATCACACCCAACTCGATCACCATGGTGAGTTTACTACAAACATCTGGTCATACAGAAGCTCTGAGACAAGGCAAGTGTATCCATGGTCACATAATTAGAAGTGGATTTGAGTCAGATGTTGCTGCGGGGACTGCACTTGTTGCTATGTATGCCAAGTGTGGGGATATCGAGATTGCCTGGCAATTCTTTGACAAAATGGTTGAAAGAGATGTGGTCTCTTGGAATGCTATGATTGCAGGATATGCACAGAATGGACATGCCAATGAAGCCTTGGCACTCTTCTATAAGATGCAAGACTCTGATGTGATGCCCAATTCAGTCACGATGGTGAGCGTGCTCCCAGCATGTGGCCATCTAGCAACTCTGCAGCAAGGAAAATGGATTCATGATTATATAATCAGAAATGGGTTTGAATCAGATGTTTCTGTATTGAATTCACTTGTAGGTATGTACGCCAAATGTGGGAGAATAGATATTGCTCGTCAAGTCTTCGACAAAATATCTAGAAAGAATGTAGTTTCATGGAATGCTATGATTGCCGGATATGGAATGCATGGGCATGGTAGTGATGCCCTTTCACTCTTTTCTTTGATGCAACAAGTAGGCACGAAACCAAATGATCACACCTTCATTAGTGTTTTGTCTGCATGCAGACATTCAGGCCTGGTGGATGAGGGACGGCGATACTTCAATAGCATGATTCACAATTATTGCATCACACCCAGGTTAGAGCACTATGCATGCATGGTTGACCTTCTCAGTCGTGCAGGGCATCTGTATGATGCATATAACTTTATTAAAACATTGACAGTGAATCCTGATGCTAGCCTGTGGGGAGCCTTGCTTGGTGCATGCAGAACTTACTGCAACACTGAGATAGGAGAACATGTTTCAGAACGCCTTCTTGAGTTAGAACCTGATAATGCTGGGAACTATGTTTTACTCTCTAACATGTATGCTGCTGTTGGAAGATGGGAGGATGTAGCAAATACGAGGACAGTTCTGATTAATAGTGGGTTGAAAAAGTCTCCAGGTCGCTCCTGGATTGAGATTGAGAATACGGTTCATGCATTCCTTGCAGGAGACCAATCACATGACCAGTCAGAAGAGATCCACAGAGTGTTGAAAAGCTTAACTGGGCAGATGAAGGATGTAGGGTATGTACCTGACAAGAACTTTGTCCTGCATGATGTGGAGGAGGAGGAGAAGGAATACATCCTTTGTAGCCACAGTGAAAAATTGGCCATTGCTTTTGGTCTCATTAAAACAAGCCCTGGTACACCTATTCATATTACCAAGAACCTCCGGATATGCGGTGATTGCCACAGTGCTATCAAGTCCATCTCCAAGATTGTCAAGCGAAAGATTATTGTGAGGGATACAAACCGTTTCCATCATTTTGAGGATGGATCATGTTCATGTGGAGATTATTGGTAGCACCAATTGTAACAAACATGAAAACTGATTGCAAACCTATTCATTTACTCAGTTCGAGCCAGCAGGGAGGTTGTAGGTGCTATTATTGTTCTAATCAAATGTTGAGATCTTAGGTTTTATTGTTTCATGATACAAGTAGTGATGTAAATTGGCCTACATATAATTACTGAAATGTTAGAACTATCAGGCATTTGATGTTCTGGATAGTATCTTTGATGGAGGGCAAGAACTCGAGTGTTAAGAAGCATGCTTACATAAATGTAAAAAGCAAGAGTTCACCAGTCATCACTCAAATATGTTCATCAGGGACCCTTTTGATGTGTTTGCTTGATCTAAGTCCGGAAAATTTGAGTGAAATGAGACAAAGTCAATCTAGATTTTGAACTAGGAGAAAGGTCTGAGCAAGAAAGGGTGCCGTATTTTCTGCAGCAGTTTATTCTGCCTTTTACTTGTAATCATCTCTCAAATTACATCAATTTATATTTGTTTATACGGTTGCTAATTTGCAACTTAAATGTTTCATTCTTTTACAGATTCTGTGGCTAACTCGATCAGTTTGTGTGTGAAATCAGTGCTCAATGCTCTGGTTCAAATTCCATCACACGACTTGGGTTGCTACTGAATGGTTTGGAAGGTACCTCACATTAAAATAATGAATCCTTGCACGCTACAAAGGTTATCTATCCATGCTGAACCCTTTATTTTGTCCCAGTTGTATATGTTGACAATGATAATTTTACAAGTTGTTTGCTCAAAATTATAAAATATATTTCCTTGCCTACATTAAAACATTTATGCAAATTTGGGAGTACTAGTTGTGTGCACATTACAATGGAGCAACACAAAGTTGTCTGTTAGAGGGCATAAGTGCATGTTATTGAATGATGAACAATCAAAGGTACATTGATTGTGGCATAATGAGGATCAAAAACTTGTCAATAAGTGTAGAGTGTTACTTTATAAAACGTGCAATAGAGTTAGTGCAATTGACGTGCATAGAATGATATTATTTACCTAGTTCCACTTGGAAACCCTGGATAACTGAATTAGAATCAGAAAAAAGAAGAGCTTACACCTAAGTGGTCGGTGAAGACACTAGAAGATTCTAGGATAGAACCTAATTGTTTTGATGGTGTGAAGACTAGAAGAAAGTACCTAGAAAGCACGCATAAGAATAAATTGTAGCTCAGAAGAAATAAACAATTGGAGACATCAGCTTTAGTCAATTTTGTACTTACGGCTAAAGTTATTTGTTTTGATGAACCATAGACGTATGAATATGGAACTGAAAAAACTGTGGTTTATGGTATGTATGGAACTGAAAAAACTGTGGTATTATTGTATGTAGTTAGAGATTAGTTATTTTCAAAAGAAGCAAACCTAAGGTTAATTGATGGAATTACAAGCAAGTAAAACGTGTAACACCCTAGTTTTGTGCATGGTACTTATTTATTTTTACTTGCTAGATGATGGATCTCCTTGTTAGTTCAGGCATCTTGAGATTTTACTGTGCTGGTGTACATTATTTTTTTTATACTAGAACCATATGTTGAAAACAGTGTTAATCTCGTATGGTTATTTGAGATGGTTACTAACTTGTTGATTAGGATATGTTGTTATTTTGGATACTAGAACTTTATATGATCAATGTTACTTGCACGTGGCTTGTTATTCTGTTTGACTAAGAAATATAATTAATGTATCATTTTATGATTATTACCCATACATCATCATGATCGATCGGCATAGTGTTTATTCTTGGGATTGAAGGATATATAATAGGTTGATTTATGGTCATGATCCATGGTTACCCATAACTAGATGGTATAATGATGTATCATGTTATGTGTATTATTAAAATTAATAAGCTTATCTAAAGAATGATAAAGTACATATTTATGATCCTGAGATCCACATAACCCAGTTCAAATGTTTGGATTAGCCTAAATGAATATTCATAATATGGTGGAAATCATGTCTTTTGGAAAGGACTTTTTCTCGATGAGGAAAATTATCCTAGTAGTTAGGATATTATGAGGCATGGGGATTGGGAAATATTGCTCTAAATCATTCATTTTTGAGTTCATAAGTTAATTTACGGTTAAAGGCCAAAGGAGGTAAGGTTTAATCTACTAAACACTGGTCATATGAACTAAGTACACCTAATCCTAACCCTAATTTCACCCTAATCTTATTTATGTGTGTAATTACTCTTGGAAAGGGGGTTGGAAGGAGAGATTAGTAGAGGGGTTTTCTTGGGAAAGGGTTGCTATTTTCTAGTTCTTGGGAGCGGAGAAGGAAAAACACTACCATTAAGAGTTTGGTTTGAGTGTTGTTGATGGTTGTTGTCTTTCGAAAGGGGAATTGTCACTAATATGGTTATTAGTTGGAGTAGTTTAAAAACTTCTCCATGCTTGTGCTAGTGTGATGTTACAAATTACTTTGGTGAATTCATATTGATTAAATAAACTATATAGTTACATGCTTCTAGCCAAAACATCCAATTAACACATTTGAATTTAAACGTGCATCATGCGGCATCAATAATAACACAATTCATATGCTTTTAAACTCATGATTATGCTCTATAAAAGGTTGGAAACTTTCTCTTAATAACCCACTCTCTGCAAAATGATTTAAACTCATCAGATATATATTCAACACCACTATTAGATCTCAATGTCTTCAAAACTATTCCATTATGCCTTTCTACAAGAACATTCCACTCCTTAAAGGTCTCAAAGGCTTCATAGTTCTTCTAAAGGAAGAAATCCCATACTTTCATACTATAGCCGTATATGAATGTTATAAAGTACAACTTGCATCACATAAATAGTTTACTCTTGGTCCACAAAGGCCAATATGTATTGTCTTCGATATTGCTTTTGTTCAACATGCCCTTCCTTTGGAGAAATTTTCATGCATTTGCCTTCCAATGGTACAAGTTTCACAAATATTTACATGATTTTTTTTATTAAAGGTAACTTACACACCATGTTTAATTTATGCAACAACAATTGACCAAAGAAAATAAAGTGTCCATACCTCAAATGCCAATTCTACCATTATCAACTCTTGTTGCCAATGTACACTTTGCATTGAAGCTTGGTATTCCATAGATATAGATAATTTTCCTCATAATCTCATGCTACAATATAATAAGTATAGCCTTTTAGAATTCCTTTGATGATTCACATACCTCATTCAAATTCAACTTGTTCATTTTATTCACCAACATAAGGTTTTTATTAATATTGGGTAATATACATATATTTTAAAATGTTGTATGATTATCCTATATGCAATAAATAGGTACACCGCTTTCATTAATAATATTCAAGGTTAAGTCTTCTCCAAACTTGATATCTTCCATATTCAATTTTTTTGACCTAATCTTACGTACCAATCATGTGTCTACTCACACCATAGTTAATGTACCAAGCATCTTTGACAATACCTCTCATAATAAGTGAAGTGATCAATGCACCTTTATCTCTAGTCTTCTTATAAAATTTATTCTCTTTCACATTACATGAGTGTTTCTTCTTATTCTTGAAACGATCATGGGTGTAATGCCCTTCTTGACTATAGTAGTATCGTATGAAAATATTGTTTCGAGATCTATGCGCTATATGAATTTTCTTCAACATAATTTGTCTTGCTGGGTTTCTCACCTTGCCAATTATTCTTGGTTTACCTTGCAATAAGTTCTTGATAAAATTATTTATTTGTTTCTCGTTTTGAAGTAACAATCCCCCAAGTTCTTCAAGTGCAATAGTTCTAGATTTCTCTATAACCTAAAACTAGTAATAAAAGGTTGATAGTTAAAGCTACCAACTCTTTGGAATCCACAACAACACCAACACATGCAAGCTAGTTTTTCACATCCTATATGTGCGTCATATACTCAACACCATTCTTTATGTCACCAAGCTTCAAATCATAAAATAGTTGAAAAAGTAGAGTGTTGTCGTTTTTTCAAACTAGTAATGAAAGGTTATTGGTTAATGCTACCAAGCAAATGAAATCCACACAATCATCATCAATTACTAGTTGGTTGTTCACTTCTTATATGTGAGTCATATTCTCAACACCATTCTCTATGTTATCAAGTTTCAAATCTTAAAACTAGTTGCACAAGTAGAGTGTTGTCTCTTTTTTGAGGTCTCATACAGTTTTTGCAATGTGGTCTAAACATTATGTGAACTCTTTAAAGTTATGATGTAATGCCCCCGGTTTTGACCTTGTTTGCATGATGTATATATTGTAATTAATCGTGGTGAGGAGCTCAAGGCAAAAGCCCCACCATCGATTTGGTTGTGTGTGTGTTTCGGCAATGGGGATAGTTGTCGATGGTTTATCGTGCCATTTGGCACATTATAATTCGGCATCATGTAAATACGCACATCAATTAAAAACTAAAACCACAACCAGCTACGGCAGTGCAACGTTGAATGAAAAGGTCATGGTTCCAAAGGATAAGGGGTGGGGGATGTCAAACCTTGGTTTATGGGGGAAAAACCCATGTGTTGCCACCTTGTTTGTTTTTCCACCTTTCTTGTTTCACCAACCTCTTCAATGACTTGGTTTTGTTGTTGGGGGCAGTTATGGCTGGTGGTTGAGGCAGTTATTGCTTTTGGGAGTGGGGTGGCAGGACTGTTAGTCCCTTGCCCACGCACCCACTTTACCCACGACTGCATCCACTCCTTTCTTCCACGATTTCCCCATTCTCCCATGGTCGGTTGGTGCCACACGACTGTCTGTTCTCCCTCACGCACTCTCCATTACGCAGGTTCTCTGTGGTCTGTTCGTCTTTCTTTGGGATTGCCTGTTCATCCGTGCGCTGAGGAAGTGGTCTGTTCATCTTCCTCACGCAGAGGTCGGTTCTGTCTTCCTCACGCGCTGGTCGGGGGTTCCCTCTCTAGTTTTGCGCATACAGCGCGCTGGGAGAGCAGCCTTGCGGGCATGAATTTCTGTTGTGTATGCGGCTTGCTGTTGATTTCACCCATGTTTTGGGTTGTTGTTGTTCTTCCCACGATTTTTGGATGCGGCGGTGAGTCCAATTTCTTCTTCAATTGTGGGCTGAGTGTGCGTTTTTCCATGTTGTGAGCCGTGCTCACTGAATTCGTTTTGGGATTGTTGTCTTCCCTGTGTTTTGTTGGCTGTGGTGTTCAATTTCATTTTGAGCCACCGTGGATTTCCAATCCGTTGGTTGAGTTTTCCTCTGTTCACGCTGGGAGTTGGCTTCTCCTCTGTTTTGTGGACTGTGTGATGTTGCCCTCATTCACTATGAAGTTGGGCTGCTGCAGATTGTTGGAGTTTGACTTCTCTTTCGTTTGAGACTGTCTGAGTTGTTTTGGTCACGTCAGGGCCAAGAACAACTCTGTGTCGCCTTATGGGCTTGAGCTGTGCTCATATTTTGTTTGGGATTATCCCCGGTTGCCTTTGCTTCTTCACAGGGCTGTGAAGGGATGGTTTTGCTGCATGTAAGCAGTGGTTGGTCTTTGGACTATGCTGGCTTGGCCGGTCTGTTGACGGCCTGATAAACCTAGCTGTGTTGGTTTGCTGAGTGTGTCCCCTGGCTATGTGTAAGCCTGCATTGACCCTTATCCTTGGAGGAATCATGCCAGCTTGGGGGTGGTAGCATTGCTGAGAGATTGATGAGCAAGCTGGCCTATGGTTGGGTGGAACGTTGCAGCGACGTAGCTGGTTGCGTAATTCTTCATCAAAAGATAAGTACTGCTGTTATTTCATCTCTGCAATTAATCTACTATTTCATGAATCATGATGAACATGTGAATGCTGTTTTATGTATATGTTTGCTTCCGCTGTATGATTGAAGATTTATGCAATGAGTAACTGTGCATGTATGATGATGGATTCTTCATCTTAGCCCGCATCTGGTTATCTAGTATGCATTACGATTAAGCTTTGTAACTCAGCATTTATCCTTGTTTATGTTCATGGGGCTGTTTGCCCGTATGCATGGTGTTGGTCGCGTCCTCTTCGCCGGTCTGAGGGATGGGGATGTGACATATGAATTGAAGAATGATATGATTAGAAACAATATAATTGGCAATATAATGCTCATACTCAATGTGCTTCAAACTTTGATAATTCACTAATATTAGTGGGGCTAGCTTCCTTGCCTTCCATATTATTGAACAATTTTGATTTCATAAGAACATTATGAATTCTAAAATTTTCAAATGGAGTAATTCTTACCATTAAAATCAATGTTAAGTAAAGGAATGCTGAAATATGTTGAAGCCATTCTTCCCCTTGTTTCAATAATGTGTGAATAATGTATGTGCAACAACAACAAAACTTCACAATTTTCAAAATATCATTTTATATAAGTATCAAAAGTGTCTATGAAGTCAATGTTGGCTTACTGGGCTGGTGAGAGGAGTATGTTGTTATCACCCCACCGTGTTCAAGTATATATAATTCCATGCTCATGTTTGTGTGCACATTTGCTTGCTAAAATGGGTGGATCCAAATGTAACCCTTAATGACTTTGGTTGAATAGATACCCCTCACTCATGTCTTCTTAGCCAAACAAGACTTCTATAGGGTGGAAATATGTTTCTATTGAAGTGTTAAATTTAAAACAGGGAAACTTCCCCTTACTCATGTTAACTAAAAGTTTGAGTCAATCTTTTTTGCATAGGATTATCATAATGGAGTTATGATCTTACGTTGTAAATCAATAACAATATAATGATCAACATTATGTAGAATCAAACAGGGGTCTTCACATATATAGGATCAAGACATCCTAATCTAATACCATGTTCAATGGAACCATGAAAATATCAGGAATACTTGGGATACATATAAATAGGCTCTAATACCATGGAGTTGATGTTTTGGCTTGATAAAAAATCACAATCTCTTCTGAAACCAAGTCATGTATAATCTACATGTATGAATTGTCGTACATATAACTATTATTTTAGAAAAGAGTTACCATGTATTATGTGCTCTCATAAACACACTCAACCTTAATGTTTCATCAACCTTAGTTTAACGCACCACATTCGACATTACGTGGCCAAAACTATATTGTCATTGTCCTAATGTTATATTTTGCTTACCTTCTATTTTGGCAAGCCACACTAACCGTGACACCCATACATGGACACATGGAAATGTTTATGTATTGTAGGATCTAATTCTTATGGTTATATTCCCATGATAGTGATATATATGTGAGTTCATTAAACATCCAAATTAAAAGGTGGAAATTGGTGCATGGACACTAGCTCAAATCTATGTTGTGAATGCATAATATATGGGAGGCATGGTATAAATAAGCGTGGGTTTCTTATTTTTAACATCGATACACATATATTTATGTATGAATTTTGTTTTATATATACATGGATATGAGTTATTGTTGAATTAACATGTTGGGTGATGATCTATGTAATGAAGAAATGATGGCAGTGATGAGGTGAATTGGATGTCACAGACACCATGAAAATAATCCAACTTAAGAGTATTTTTTATGATTTGCTGATAAGTGTGGTTTTGAAAAAATGCACCACTTTCCTAGAATGGTTGTTCGATGGCATGACTATAAGAACAATAATTGCATGGCATGGCTTAGTATAGGGTGTTGACCCTAGTTATATCAGGAGGGGTGGAAGTATTTCCCACTGTGTATCCTCTAAAACCTGAAGTCATGGGAGGGGTGTGCGAAAACATGCTCCCCAAGTTGGGTGATGATGAATGCCAATTTCCTATTGGAGAGGCTTGGTCGATATAGTCGACACTTCCACTTATGGGTTCTATTTGGAGGTAGGTCAATATAATTGACACTTCAACATATTCCAGCGAAGGAAATGATAAGTTTTATAAGGTGGAAATACGTTAGGGAGGAAGGATGGTTCAAAGTAATTTAGAAGTATTTTGTGAGTTAGTGATTTAACAACTTAGTTACTTTTGTGTGCCAAAGTATTGTTTTACTCATGTGTGATGATACATGTATTGTATTGAATTATTGTAAACTAGTGTGATTGTTGGGTGTTGAGATTCTATTTGTTATCTTGCATACTTGTATACGAATGAGAACATAAAGGGATTATGCATTAGAGGCAATGATTGTTTATAATTAGTACATGTGCAAGTATGTGTACACTAGCTACGTATACCTACATTGTGCATGTACACTACTAGATATTTTTATGTATTCAATATACTCCCTACAATCATTAACCATTCATTTAGTAATTAATACATCAAATAATGATCAAATAGTCACCCTCAATCAACTCACATAATATTATCCTCATCCTAACTAACACTAATAATATCCTGCCCACTATAGGATCAAAAAACCTTTCATCATATACATATATAATCATAAATAGTCTCATGTGTACTAGCTTCACCTTTAAAAACATGACATAATCTAACTCTAAATTGTCATTTGAACATGATAAAAACCACCATACAGAAAAAGAAACCATACCCCCAACTCCTCCAGTACTACCAGTGGTTCAAATCCCCTTCTTGTTCCCCCCCTCAGAAGTGCAAGGATTAAGGAATCCTAGTTATGGCTACAGTAACATTTCCTAGGCTCACTTTGCGAATACCAGTTTGGTGTTTAACACCACCATACTCGAAAATAATACCAAATCCATATGCTCATTTCAATTTCACCTTGGTTTCACCTACAAGTGCACCATCCATCGCAATCTCATGTCCATGCCCACTTATGACAAATCCATTACCGGTCACACACAACCCTAATGTTCGGGGCATCACGCAGCCAAATTTGAAAGAACCAGTTGTTCCAAGTAACCCATTACCCCAAGAGTCAATCAACCATGTTCATTGTGTGAAACTAGGGAACACAACAAACTATTTCCCCACATAGGAATATCTTAGGAACTTACTCAATACACCTGTAAGTGCTACCCACACTACCTGTTCTTTACCAGGGGGCATGCCAGCCACCCCTTCGGTGACCACTTGCAAACACAAGAATAAAAATTTGTGCATGTATCATGAGTGCACAATTTGTTCTCAATTTCCCATTACATGCATTAGTGTCCCGAACTCCCTCGATTTCAAGACACACTCACAACTATTTGTCTCACACACCTCGTCTTTGAAAATTTTCAACTAGTCTCTGAAGATACTTCCTCTAACAACTTTATCACTACATTAGAGGAGAACACAAATAAGACATGGTGCTCATCATGTGGGAATCATACCCATTTGATACCAGCCAATATGGGCATGGTTCCACCTAATCACATCGTCCTCCCCCCAATCCTTCACATACACTAATTCAATCGCATACTACTCATCAATGTTGATCATGTGGGTTATTAACCTACTACTCGTTTCATTACCCCCATTTTGCATGCATAATGAGCCATCTGCATGGAACATATGAAACTATAGGACAACCCTTCTCCTCCCCTAATAAACTCACGATCTTTGCCTCAAGAAGATATATCACCTCCTATGCACGATACCACTGACCATGTTGATATCCTTTATATAGCATCATCATCGGTCCTATCAATTAACAAGGATATCCTGCCCTCGCCATCAAAAGAGGATTTTAGTGCAATGTTGATGCCCGCTCCTATTATGGTATATGACATGGACCTACCTTGTGTGAATGAAACATCATCCACATATGACATTGTTCCCCTAAACAACCCAACACCAATCACTCTTGGACTAGAGCCCCCAAGAAATATCTTTGATCACATTTTCTACTCAGATAAGGAAATCTTAGAAGCCATGAACATTACTAAAGAACCTTGGAATGAACTCCATCATAGGTCTTCCTTTCTACCTTAGAACATGGGAACCAACACAAAGATAAATCAACAATAACCCCTCAAACCAAAGGATTTAATCCCTCCCAACCATGTCTGTTGGTTCAAAAATCCTCATCTTCTAATGCTTTCAAAGAAAGAAATATGGCTAACATTTCATACACTATAAAATTGGATATTTTTGTCACCCTCAACTTCATAGAAAACATCTAAATTGAAGCCTCTTTTTCTCCACAAGAAGTAATCACTTATAAAGCATTGTTACAAGAATTCAAAGATATTTTCACCTGGTCATACACATAGATTCTAGGTCTTAATCCTACCATTTTAAACATCACATCAACACATGGATTGATGCATTTCCAGTACAACAAAAATAATAACATGTTCATCCCTCTAAAGCACCTACCATCAAGGAAGAAATCGAAAAGCTTCGCCAAGATGGATTCATTTATCCCATTTCTTACAATCCTAGGTATCAAACCTTGTCCCTACAAACATGAAGCATGGAACCATATTTATATACACATATTTTATAGACCTCAACCAAACTTGTCCCAAGTAAAACTACCATACACCATTTATTTCCTAGGTAGTCGATGCATGCACCGACCACAAAATTCTATCCTTCATGGATGTATTCTCTGTCTACAATCAAACATGGATCTAGTAGTACGATCAATACAAATTACTTTAACAATAGAATGGGGCACCTTCACCTATTGTTTCATGCCATTTATGTCAAAGAACATTGGAGCCACATTTCAACATGTAATGCCATACGTATTCAATGATCTGGCTCGCATTATCTTGGCATATCTCGACGAACTCATAAAAAAATCAAATAAATGCATTGACCACGTCACCAATTTCCAAACCATCTTCCTGAGATGTCTTAAATACAATATATGACTAAACCCACTCAAGTGTGTATTCTATGTCATTCTAGGATGATTATTAGGGCTCATTGTCTCCCAAACTAGGATCATCATTGGCCCCTTAAAAGTAAAATCCATCCTCAAACTCCCCCATCAAAAACATGAAAGTAGTTGTAAAGTGTCCAAGACATAACTAACTTCTTTCATTGTTTCATCCCCCATTATGTTATACAAGAACAAGGACTTTTATGTCTTCTTAGAAAATACATCTCATTTAAATGGGATGAATAAGAAAAAATGTCTATCGAGGAATTACAAATGGATTTGACATCTACACCCCTTATATCCCCACAAAACTTTGAAGGATTTCATACTTTATGTTTCAACATCATCATGTTCATAGCTAGCTTCCTAGTCCAAAATGGTGAGGGTTAGACTAAGCACTTAATTTACTACATCAACAAGACACTGGTAGGACCCCACTCAATTATAGCCATAATTAAAAATTAGCATAGGTTGTAATCCTTTCAGTGAAGAAATGACAATATTATATATTGCTATGAAAAACTATTAGTTTTTCTAATCTTATTCAAATTGATTAGGATCTTTATATGAAAGAATAACAAGCACAACAAGATGCATAAGATAGAGAAGATACACAAGACACACAAATTTTCCTCTAAGAAACCATAAAGGAGAATACCCCTCAAACTTCCTCAGAATCGTTTTGTCACTAAGACAATATCACAAGATGGAAAAACCCAAGTATAAGAAGTCTTTTGCATCTCTCTTTCTCTCTCCTCCTTATTCTTCTCTCTTTCCTCATGTGAAATTGAGTGAGTGAGTGTGTGTCTAAAGTGAGGGAGGGTGCCTCCCTATTTATATACATCAAGTGACTAACCTTCTAACTAGACTGGGCTGACCTCTTACCCTGGCAAGGCCGACTTTACCTAGGGAGACTCTAAAATACATTTCATTATAGTATACTGGGGACTACTGCCTCGACTTACAACATAGGTTGTACCTTAAGGACCATAGACAATAATGACATCCCAAAATAAGAGAAACATATATCTAATGGGGGTACACCAACATACAATGATAATATACATCATAATATTTTTTGAAGTTACAAATACAAGAACACTCCCTCTTAACTAGGAAGGTATTCTCTCACCACAATCATCAACACATCTGGTCACGTCATCATCACCGAGTCATCATCATAGCTGCTTCCATAGTCCTCATCTGGTCGATCATTGAATAACAACATCTATTAGATCTATCGGTCATCAAAAGTTTCTACAAATCCAACCATGTTTCATGCTGGATGTAGGCCTAGTCCTCATCTAGGTCTTCATCATATTCATGAGCAAGCCATCGTGTAGGTACATCCCAAGACCATCCATTACGTTACCACTATAATCACCTGCGTATCCTACCATAATCTTGTCATATCTAGATCATCTCATCATCAGACATAGAGCATATCCCAGATGCATATCATTGACCACCTATGTTCTACCGACATAGGAACACGCCAGGACTCATTACGTCACCAAGACAATCTACGTCTTCCACTATGTGAGAATCACATAGGAGCACACCAAGTGCATTGCATCTCATGATCAGCCTACATTCTACCAACATACGAGCACATCAGGAATAATTAAGTCACAAAGAAAACCCGCATCTTCCACTATGCGAGAATTGCTTAGGCGCACACCAAGTTCCTTATGATCGTTATTCTCCAACATGGGAACACACATAAGGACTGACTACGTCCGAGAAAAACCTACATACCACACTAGGAATTTTATGTTCAAGGAGAACCTCAAGGACTTATTACATCTAAGGAAAACCTATGTACCACTCCAGGACTTATAACATCCAAAGAAAACCTTACGGGATTCTTTACATCTAAGGAAAACCTGTGTATCATGCCAACACTGATTACATCCAAAGACGACCTGACAAGACTGATTATGTCTAAGAAAAACCTGCGTACCACTGATCCGTATTTATGCATGAACGAAATGAAAGAACATATAAAAAATCATAATCACAGACATTTTGCAAAGATAACAGAGATACAGTAAACACATATTCTATTAAATGGCGGAAATAGAACAGATTGTAATACAATAGCTAGAATGGTCACTAGCTATCTCTGAGAAGAGATGTCACTGCTACTCTCATCCATGCAAATATGAATACAAAATGAGGCAAAAGGGGCCTATTTATAATAATAATGAGGGTGAGAACCCAAAAAGTCCAAAGTGTAACCCTAGAAGATGAGCCGTCATAAAGTTTGCGGCCCCAAGGTGGTAAGTTGAACAGTCAACTTCCCAAGGTCATAACTTTTGCATATGATCTCTGATTTGGGAATTCAATAGCTCTTTGGAAAGGTCTATCTAATATTTACAACTTTTCATTGGCTAAATGAATGCTAAATACAATCATTTGGCCCTTGAATTGCCAAAAAACATCGTTTAGGGCCTCAAAACAGCCCCATAAGTTTGGGACTCGAAAAATCGTAGAAAAATAACTAGGAAACTACCACAATGGACAATTGTTTAGAGCCAGCGGAATAGGTGGGTGGCCACCGATATCCATCTGGATCAATCCTCCCTCCTATAAAGCAATGGTCTCCATTGCGTCGAATCCCATATCATATCTCAAACTGTGTGGTGAGTTGATCTCTTGGTAGGACATTTGTTGAAGTGAGGAGGCTGCTTTTATTTGGAATCTCGAGAGGGATGTTATTATTGTGTTGATGATTTTTTTTTTGAGGAACACTTTGAATGTGTGGCCTTGCATTGTAGAGGTACTCGGATAGATGAGGAACGATGGCTCTGTTTTCTTCTTGTGTCTAATGAGTAGAGACACCCTATGCAGAGGGTGTGGAGGTCTCTATGATCTTATGTTCTCCTTTAGACGTAGTTGTGAAGAGGAATAGTTTCCTAGTGTGGGAGCTTATATTCCTACCCTGTGAGACTATGGTAAGTGTAAATTTCTCTAGGATCCGATAGAGTTGTCCTCCCAAAGTGACAATGACACTCTTAGGCTGTGACTCATATATAGCATGATGCTTCCACATAGATGGCTGTCCTAAAGAACATCACAGACTTCAAGTGGGGCCACATCACACAATACCTCATCTTTGAAAGGCTTGATTCCATATGGTAGGAGGCATTGTTGAGTAATGCGGATACCTCGTCCTTGGCTTAGACAACCAATGCTGTAGGGTTGCGGGTGTGGTGTTGTTGAAAGCTCAAATCTATTGACGACTTCTGCTGAGATTAGGTTCTTTTGGCTGCCATTGCCAACAATGAAATGTAGTGGGATTCCCCTCACCCACATATATGAGTGGAAGAGGCACTCCTCTTCCTCTGACTCTGTGCAATAGCAACAATGGCAGTGGGGTCTGCATCAATGATTTGCCTCCATTGTCTGTGGCTATGGCATTGGGTTCGGAATCAGAATCAGGGTCTGATTCTGAAGATTTGATCTCGGCCACTAATTACTGCTTTGAGTGACATTCATCAATGTTGTGCCAAGGGATTTTATGAAATTCACACCACTTCCCAGTGTCCTTCTTTGTATTTCCATTCCCCTTCTTCACTTGTGGCGGGGACTGGTTTTCCTTTCCTTTTCCTATGTTTTGTGGGACAGGGTTTCCCTTGCCTTGCTTATGCGGTGGATTTGCAGGTCCAGAGTCTCGCTTGTTCTTTTGTCGAAATTTCTCCTCGATTTTGACAGCATACTGATAGGCGGATCCAAGTGAAGATATGTCGAGGAAGTCCATCTCAGTTCAGATGTACCGATGTAGACCATTGCGATATTTTAGAATCAGGTGTCGTTCGGAGTCCTTGACGGCTAGCTTTGTGCGCAAGGTATGAAAGTTGTTGGTATACTTCGACACCGTGTTGGGTGTTATAATGTCTTAATTAATTCACCTAATATTTAATTATCGACCGAGGTTGGTAAAATTTGAGTTGACACAAAGTATATGCGAAGGTAGAGGGGTTCCTAGGGTGTCGTAGAAATATTTTAACAAAGAAAAGATCGAAAGAAAGATCTTTCAAAATGAAAAACCGTGTCAAACTCCTATAAATTCAACTAGAAAGGTAATTAAACCAAACAGAGTGCTAGACTAGAGCAATATCAAGCTATACTACTCTATTCTATAGACAAATATAGAAAGATAAGCCTTATGAACAAGTAAACTTTAAGAGAATAAAATTCCTTTTTACTTAACTATTCCTCTTCTTAATTTAAGAAAGCTTTATAAACAATTTAGAGATTAACTATACAATGCATTATAACAAAATTACAACAACTGGAGACACTTTTACAAATTCAACAACTAAAGCTATTCATATAATTAACAAATGTACATAATGGTAAAACTAAGTTATCTAATTCCATTCTCCTTGGTTGTTTTGTGGATATACATTTACTGTGATCGGAACTTGAGGAGTGGTGTCAAAATGGCTTTCAAATGAAGTGAAGAAACTGAATGGAATCAAATCGAACTTAACTTCTACAAATATGTGCAAACTAAGGAAAGTCCAATTACAGGTAATGGTAAACATGGTGATCTATTCCATAAGCAAATGATTCTAACTTATAACCAATTCAGATGTAAAGAAAATCTAGCTTATAGACAAGTAACAGACCTTAATAAAAGAAGCAAGTAGAAAATTTAATAAAGAAGATTTAATAAAAGAAGCAAGTAGAAAACTTAAGAAAGAAGATTTAATAAGAAACAAGTAGAAAACTTAATACAAAAGATTTGATTGTTAAGCAAGTAGAAAAATTAATAATGAAGATTCTTTTAAGAAGCAAATTGAAAACTTAATAAAGATAACTCTTTTAAGTCCTACTCTCTAGGTCTCTTCAGTAATCACACAGTGAAGGAAAATATCATACTACTATAACCAATCTACAAAGTGCTAGTGTACTTTCCTAACATTGACATATCTAACCCTAAACTCTATATATAAAAGGATAAATCAATCCAAACCAAAGATATAATTACAAAGCATCTCAATAATACCGAAGAAATAAATCAGAAACCACAATAAACAAAACACAAGAAATAACTCAAAACATAAGGTGAAAGGAGAGAAAAAAATAAGAATAAAACTTTAATAAATACTTTAAATAGTATAACCTAAGGTTTTAATAATAAATATAACTAGTATCTAACTCCCACAGTCAAAATATAAAAAAAAAGTTAAAGAAACATGCTTAAAACATATTAGAAACACTAAAGGATGAATTCAAGGATGGATAACAGATTGGAAGGTAGGTCTGAACAATAGACGGAACAAGTTGTCTGAATGATAGTATGTATACAAAAAACACTAGAATTTTTAAGAAATGGTTAATCTAAATGATTTCGAGATCAACTAATTCATGCACATGATAATAAAATGCATAAGGAATGATAAGAAATCCTACCTAATAATCAAATTCAACATTAAAGTAACTTAAACAAATTCACAATTATAAAAACATCAATATCTATTGCATTTTAAACAAATTGAAATATACCAAATGAATTACAGAAGTAAATAAAACTGAATCTACTGTAAAAAGATAACTTATACTAATCTATAGTTATAAAAAGAAATCACTTCCAATCATAAAACAAACTGAAATATGATTGAACTAAATCTAAAACTTAGACAAAATCAAACTTAACTACAACAAAACTAAACCTACAGAATTAAACTAACTAAATTCCAAACAATGAAACCAAACATAAGACTGAAAAGAAAGTTGGAAACAAAGCTATGCACACAACTGGTTAATCAATTATGGAAATAAAGCTACATTAACAACACATCGTTATAATATGATCCATGCTACAATAAAAAATAACATGAACAATTATAGTAATTAAGCTGGAAATGAAACTATACTAGCTATAGGAAGGAGATAAAAATAATACACACAAGATAGAAACCGCTGGTTGATGAGGGGCCCTCTCAGCAATCATGGTGGAAAATCGCTAAATGCTTATTCGAACATGATCATATACAGCATGAACATAACTTCTATTAAATTGAGAAATAATGTTACGAATTTCTTCAACAACGACTGGTTACATGCATAAACTGGCTAACTAAGCACTCGCGTAGAGGTTGATATATATAATGTTTACAGAGTTGAGCAGGTCAACCCTTTAGTGGTCGACCACTCTCTAAATTTAGTTAACCATTACTGCAATCAACTGATCATAAGCCAACACATAACGTTTCTTCCTCTGTCATCGCGCATCAGTTCTCCTTCGCGCATGAGGTGTCGTATGGGTCCTCTTTGGCGTGGTTGATGGCATGGTTGGTGGCATGGTGTCAAGTAGAGGAGCATGCTGACAAGTCTTTTAGAATGAGGATCATGCTACCATCCAAACACGTGTACAATAGGCAGTTTGCAGACCATTCCATGCTTTAACGTTTGGGAATCCATCATTAACAGCGCGCGGTTGGCTCGACGGGCTGAACAGTGAGCTAAACAGTGAGCTAGATATGCTCTACACATATCTAGGGTGGATGCGTTGTCTGTTCATTGGATCGTTGAAGACTATGGTCTGCAATAATGAGTTAATCATCAAACATATATCAAATATCATTGAATTAACTAATAAAATCGTGAAATAACAAGAATGAACCAGATCTTTCATAAACCCAAAATATAGTCGTACCTGGGTCTGAATAGTGAGCTACATGACAGAAAACATGTCAAAAAGTGATAAAACATATGTCAAACATGTAAATTAATAGCCGAAAATGATAACAAAATTGGGATTGACATTCCCCCAAATTGAGGAAATTCCAGGTCCCACAGAGAAAAACAATGATGCATTAGGAAGAAGGCTGAACTGTGTTAGTAGTTTCCTTCAACTTGGTTGATGAAACAAGGGGTTTTAAACTTCAATTTTTGAGCCTATGATTTCAAAATAGCATGCCTCTCCTATTGAGACCTATGTGACGAGTTGATGGCCTTGTTGAGGTCTTCGATAACCTTGACCTGCAAGCGCAAATATTTATTCTCTTGCCGAAGACTTGCAATTATCTTAACATACTCTTCATTTCAGCTTATTGATTGAGCCAACTCCCAAGTCAATTGATTTATCATCGGCTGACGCGGAGTAGATGGCTCTACAGGTTGCTCAGACTCTTGCGTGAGACTCATCTCCCTTGATGGTGGATCGATGTCAACAGAAGGAATGTGTCTGTCAGGACTCATGTCCTATGTAGCTACAGGAACATTTTCATGATCAACATCCTTCAACAATTTGGTCGAGACATGGGCCAACGTGAACAAAGGTGAGTCTGGATCGGGGTTATATGCTTCGGCCATACCGTCTATATGATCTATCTAAACATCGGGTTGTATCGCGGTTTGGACGCTAGGATGAACCATGGACTGGACAAATTTTTCCTTCTGCTTTCTGGTGTGAGGTCCTGATAAGGGTACAAACCGAGCAGGGATAATAGGGGTGGAATGAGTGGACGAACTTGCCTCCAATGTGTCTTCATCGAGATGAACAACATTGGGGATTTTCTTCTCTATGGATGGGGATTGACTGGAATCATGATTATGGAGATGTCGAGGGCGTTTTCAGATATTAGATGGGGGTTAAGAACTTTAAACACAAAGGTATCCCAAGATTGGTTCCACTCTTTAAGATGATCTAGAATCAAGAGTTTAATCAAAATATGATGATACAGGCTGCCCTCAGGGTTAATGGTATTTTTCTTGACCTGGCTCGACATCTTCTCTAGACTTCTAAGAAAATAGAAAGGGAAATTAAGAAATTTATGATCGACAAAATGCAGTAGAAAATGGATATGACAAGCTTTAAATATGCTGAACTTACCTTCACAAGTGATCAGATGGATGATGACAGTCAAAGGATTAATGTACTCTGGCTTAATCCAGTTGTGATGGAAACCTTTGAAACCTGTGACATGCTGATATTATTGTTTAAGAGAGAAGTTATGAGATTCCCATGGAAGAAACCCATTCTTATGCCACCGAGTGCCCTCTCTAGGAAGCTTGCTTGTGAACGCGATAGATTCCTCAGTTACTGGGAAGACGAGATGGCCAACCCTTTCCTTCTTTCCATCAAAGCCCATCATGAAAAGTAGGGAGATTTACTCATCACACCCTTGCAATAGGTGAAGGAACAGGTTCCATCCAGAACGAAAAAAGAACTCTCGACACTCTAAAAAATATAGCATTTGAAATAAGTCTTGGTAGCTCTTAGGCTCAAAACGATTCGGCATGGTTCAAGAAGAGACTAGGATACAGAGTTTTCAGGGAATATAGGAAGAAGGTGGCTAACACACTCTACAGGGATAACGGTAAGTGAGAGCGATAGATTAGAAGTTCACATGAAGCCGATTTAAAACATGCCTCATTCAATCGACCAAAAGATCATGCAAAAGGCTCGACACGTTTTAGGCGATCATGCCATTATGGCCGATCTTGAGAGACGTGCCTTTAAGGACACCTATTTTAATGAGTTCATAAGGTTGCAATTAGTTCAACCATGTCCAAAGTAAAACTTTGGAAAGGTTGAACTTATGACTTAATAGGAATGTATAAACCCCATTCATAATCATAATAATCTTGATTTAACAAGATGATCGACTTATTTGATAGTTTACGAATGCGAGTGGTAAGAGGTTAAAGGTGGTGGTAGAGTCATGATGACAGAAAAGGTCATAAGGTCATATCGAATCCATATGGGGGTAAAACGATATCACAAATGTACAACATCATAGGTCGAAATTATTCATAATGGCCTCATAAAGGTGACTTAATAATCATGGTATGACTCAACCAATTTTAACTTTTTTCCCAAACAAAATTAAGCTAACACCTCGACATAATCACTATTGCTATAACATCAAAGTTTTTTTTTTCAGATCGTCATTTGGAATTTTATTCGGACCAGCATTCAACCCTTCATATGGTCCTTCATATATATATATATATATATATATTTTTATTTTTTTATTTTTTTATTTTATTTTTATTTTTTTTATTTTTTATTTTTTTCTGTAAAAACATGCTTTATGCTGGATCTGATTGCTGCTAATTATCTTGAAAACATTTGTCATTTGTCAGAGATAAATAAAATTTTATATAAATAGTCAGAAAAATAAAAATAGTATAATCTTCATAGAATACTCTTCCTTTCCCCCAAACCAAAGATATGGCGTGTCCTCAAGCCATACAAGAAAAACTAAGTAATTTCAAATTAATTTAATACAGAGTCTTATCATGCTGTGATAATTTTTGCACGAAAAAGAAAACGAACTAGTAAAATGGAAATGATTCAGATATGTACATTTATCATAAATAATAGTGCTTAGAAAGATCAAGTGAATAATGATAGTATAATTGGAAAATGCCATAGGAAAAACTAGTCATCCATGCCTCATTGTAAGGATGTCATGTCATCTTAAGAATATTTTGAGCTTACCCTTTAGTTTGTGAGATTTTATAGCCATGGGTTCCATTTATAGGATAATCATATCCTAGGTATTGATTGAATTAGAGGGCCGAATCCAAGTCCAACTTACAACCATTCTCTAATGACATCATAAACAATTGGCCTATCATTTTTGACGAACCATGTTCATAGTAGTGCATTAACTAGATCTCTTTTACCTGATATTGCCCCGTTGCTAGCAGGCCTGTTTAGTACCTTGGCGGGTTTATCTTGGTACCATGCAAGCATAACCCCGCTGCCAGTGAGCCTGTTTAGTACCCCGATGGGTTTACTTGCATTTACCAAACTTTCTTGTTTTCAGATATTACTTAGCATTGACCCGCTGCTAGTAGGCCTATTCAGTACCTCGAAGGGTTTGCTTCGTATAATGATTTTAATTATATGGAAGTCGGTTGGTACTAGAGCGTGCTAAGCCTACTAAACACATAATCCAAATTTAGAACAAAGCTTATAAGTAGTTTTTATAATGGCCTTAATTATGGATCATGTCAAAAAAGAATAACTTAAAGCTGTTCTTTGACCTTTCAGTCTATCTTCTTCATGAAATGATAAGTAATGCTCTCCACAAGCAGAAATTTCACTTACTTTCGAGTTACCACAAAAATGTTTAAGAGGAAAGTTTTGATATTAAGTATAGGATGAACTAGTAGTCCATAAGTATAAGAATCTGAAGAACATGATAATTAGAGTAGGTCTTCCAAGCAACTATTCTTATTAAATTATAAATGTACATGTTTGAATCAAAATACCATATATAAAGCATAACAAATCATAGGATAAGTGGTTAAGGATGATGTACAAGGAATTCTTCAATTGCACTATAAACTTCAAGTTTGATAGTAACCAAAAAGAAAGAGTTAAGATATATCATGAATATTTTAAATCACTACACCTTTTTTTCAAATAATACTTCATAAGATGCTTATAGAGATAAAATATTTGTAATCAAACTACAACACCACTTGTTAGATGATTCATATTTATTCTTAATAAAACATCTACAAGTTTCATAAGAAAAAGGAAAAAGAGTCTTTCTGCTTTAATTTGACAAAAATGCAATAAATGGTCATAGAAATGAAACTTCTATATAAACGCAATTAATTTGTTGGAAATGACTCTTACTTATTCATGCAAACACAATCATATTTACATATATACAGATAGTGACAAACCAAAATAAATTTAAGGATCAGGAGGAGGAGGAATGACTTCCTCTTCAACCAATTCCATTTCTCTCTGCTGTAAAAAATTCTATACAAAATCCTGTTTAGATGTTGGTTGTGGTAAAGTCTAAGTCTGTGTCCATTTACTACAAAGGAAATTTGTGAATCATCAATTATCTTAATTTATACTGACCCATTATCGAAAGCTGTAACTACTTCATATGGACCCATCCAATGAGTAGTTAATTTTCCTTTAAAATGTTTGTATCTTGAGTCAAATAGCAATGCCCAATCTCCAGTATTAAATTGTTTTTGCTTAATAAATTTATTGTGCCATTTCTTCCGTTGCTTCTGTATTAACATGGTTCTTTGGAGTGCATCTAGTCTAATTTCATCTAATTCATTAATCTGTAACACTCATTGTTTCTGTGCTTCATCCAAATTCATGCCTAATTGTGTAGCCATACGAAATGTTTTGACTTGAAATTTGATAGGTAAAAGAATTTGTTTTCCATACACTAGCTCATAGGGGGTATGTCCAATAGTGTTTCTACATGTTATCCTATAGGCCCACAAATCCTCTGGGAGTCTATCTGCCCAGTCCTTATTATGTAAGTGAATGGTTTTGGTTAAGATGGCTTCCAGTACTTTATTGGTTGATTCTACCTGGCCATTGTCCTAGGGATGATCGGGTGAGGATTTACAGTGTCGAATGCCATAATTTGTAGTGAGTTCTTTCATTAACTTAGAAGTGAATTGAGAGCCTTGATCTATAACAGTTTCTCTAGGTACACCAAATCGAGTGAATATTTCTTCATATATGAATTCTACTACCGATTTCTCTGTGGCCATAAACAAAGCTTTAGCTTCTACCCACTTAGTAACATAATCTGTGCAAACTAGGATATATTTATTTTGACGAGACATGGGAGAAGTAGGTCCTACAAAATCCAGAGCCCATTTCTTAAATGGATCTATCATGACCTGAGGCTATTAGGGTATCTGATCAGAAGACGTAGGCTTACCCATGCTTTAGAAACTATCACATCCTTTAACATATTTGGCATCATCCTTAAAAATTCTCGGCCAATAATAACTAGAATGCAACAATTTGTATGTCATCCGCTTTTCAGAACAATTTCCTCCACATGGTCCATCATGGCATGCATGGAGGATATCTGTCATTTCATCTTCCCGTATGCATCATCTAATGATAATATCTGGGCCAGTACGAAAGAGATCATTATCAACCCAGGAATAATTAGAACTCTGTACTATAATACGACGCTTCTCGGGTGGGGACAAGTGATTTGGTAATTTCCCAGTTGCTAAATAACTGGCAATATCTGTGAACCAAGGGGTTTGAACATATACAACAAATAGATGTTCATCGGGAAAAGTGTTGTCAACGGGTTTAGTACTGTCCTCATGTTGAATACGAGAAAGGAAATTTGCTACTAAATTATCTTTACTAGGTCGGTCAATGATAGTAATGTTAAATTATTGTAATAAAAGAAGGCACCAAGTCACCCTACCATTAGTAATTGGTTTATTCATTAAAATTATGATGGAAGAGTGATTTGTATGCACAAAAACTTTGTACCCTATAATGTAATGGAGGAATTTATTAATAGAATAGACTACTGCCAAAAATTCTTTTTCAGTAACGGTATAATTTATCTTGGCAGGTGTCAAACTGTTGCTAATAAAATAAATGGCATAAGGTATAGGGCTTCTTTTTGGCCTAGGACTCCTCCTATGGCCGTATCAGAGGCATCAGTGGATATATGGAAAGGAAGGGACTATTCAGGACCCCTCAATATTTGTGCCACTGATAGTTTAGATTTTAAAACTTCGAAAGAACTTTGACAAGAGTCTGTCCATTGGAATTCTACATCCTTTGTAAGCAATTTAAACATTGGTGTAGCTACTTTAGTAAAATTATCAATAAAACAATGATAATAGCTTGCATAACCCAAAAATATTCTCACCTCTTTCTGAGTTTTTGGAGAAGGAAGGCCAACAATTACTTCAATTTTCGTAGGATCCACCTTGATTCCTTGGGAAGAAACATGATGTCCTAAGATGATACCTCCTGTTAACAACAATTTTACACTTTTCATGACTAAGGGCCAGGTTTTTTTCTTGACATCGAATCAGAACCTTCTCAAGGTTGTTAAGGGTTTCCTAAAATTTATTACCATAGGCTGTAAATTCATCCATGTACACCTCTACATAGTCATGTATAAGATCAACAAATATTCCTAAAACTGCACGTTGAAAAGTGGCAGGTGCATTACATAATCCAAATAGAAAAACTCTATAGGTGTATGTTCCCCAATGGCATGTAAAAGTGGTCTTATCTTGATCCTCGGGTGCTATTAAATTATGTTTATATCCACTATACCCATCAAGAAAGGAGAAGTATTGTTTTCTTGACAGGGTATCTAACACTTGATTAATAAAGGGCAAAGGAAAACAGTCTTTAAGAGTGGGCTTATTTAACTCTCTGAAATCAACACAAATACGCCACTTCCCTATGAATTTCTTTGGAACCACCACTAGAGGGGACACCCATTTACTGTCAGAGATATGATAGATGAAACCAACATTGAGAAGTTTTTGTAACTCCTCTTTTACTATGTCTTTTAGAGCAGGATTCATCCTCCTCTGAGGCCGTCTCACAGGTGGAATGGTTGGATCCATGTAGATATGGTGAATACAGGTGTCAGGATGTATACCCAGTCATGTCAGTGTATTCCCATGCAAATGCTCCAGATTGATTTTTAAGGACCTTAAGCAATTGTTCTTGTTGACTCTCGGTTAACCCTGCATTTATGTGTAAAACCTTTCTAGGGATAACTTCACAAGGTATAGTATAAGACCCTATGTGATATTCAATTGAAAGAAACATGGTGTTTCTACAAATGTTGAGAGATCCATATTTTCTTGAAACTCATCTCCAAATATCCAATCTAGTTGGGAAAAAGACTGCGGAAAATCTATATAAATTGTAGAAGAGACAAACTGGTTTAATACATTCTCAGTAGCTTGCACCTGAAGTGCCTAGGAATAATCACCAGGAAAGAAGATATCTTCAATATTTTCATCCCCAAAGGGGAAATCTAACCACCACAAGGTTTCAGTTACATGTTGCGTTGGGGGATATAAAATAAGCTTCTATGTAGACAACCCATTTGAAATGGTCATTTCCCCATATCTACATCCTATAAAGGCATTAGTAGTGGCTAACTCTGGTCTTCCTAAGATGATTGGATTTCCTTTAGAAGGATCCTTTGATTCCACAACCATAAAGTCGACGGGGTATTGCCATGAAGCTACTGAAACAGTAATGTTGTCTAGGACTCTAGCAGGTCTTACGGTGGTACGGTTTGCTAGTTCTAGGATTGAAGGGGTAGGTCGGAGAAAATGTCCTAACTGTAAAACTTCTAAAACTGCAGTGGTCATCATATTGATAGCTGATCCTAAATCGGTAAGTGTATTATCTATAATGGTAATATTTACAATCATAGTCACTACTGGAGCCCATGGATTTGTGTATTTCGCAATCCGAGATTGGTCTGTCATACATTCATACATCTCTCCTATAACATGAATTGTGAGGGGGTATTTTTGCTTCTTTCCTAGGTGCTTAATGCATAATTCCTTTATTACCTTGCTATAAATTGGTATATCCTTAATAGCTTGTAATAGAGGAATTTTGACACAGATATTCTTTAATTCGTTCATAATGTCATAATCAGGACGAACTACAGTTTTTTCTATGGATAGTCGCTCCGGAAATGGAGGAATCCTCTGTTCCTTAATGGGTTCTTCCTGAGGATGGGTATGCACTAGAATCTTTGGAATATCCACATCATGTAGAATAGAATCATTCATGACTTCATTTGAATCTTATTCATCATTTTCTTCACGAATGATGACTGATGATTGGGGTCTGTCATTTACAACTCTTCCAGATCGTAATTATATCTCATGTACAAGTATAGTCGAAATAACGTAGGATGGAAGAGTTTGCAACTCAATGCTATCAAGGGATTGAGTTGGCTTATTATTTGGATTAGGTATCGGTTGTGCAGGTAACAATGTAGGTCATGGAGGGTTTGTATTTTGAAAGTGATGAGTTTATTGTGTAATAAGGGGAACTGGAGGCACAAACCCTAGTAAGAATTGCTGGGTATTGGCTGAGTGCTGAGGATACGAATAATTAGGTGCGGGGAAAGGTGGTGGTTGGGGGTAGGATTGTCCCCTCCACCCCTGTGGCCAATATTATTGATGAGTAAAATGAGGAGGGGGAGGATACTGGGGTGGCCAATGCTTCCAACTTGTAGTGTTCCACTATTGAGGTGGTTGGTAAGGTTGGTAGTAAGGTGGGGGTTGTGGTGATAAATTCGGATATGGTGGCGACTCCCTTGGTTTCCAAGGAGGGCTCCTAGATGTTTCACCAATATCCCCACTCTTATATATGGCTTGTAACTCTGGTAACGATGGTCAATCATCTGTTGGATGGTATTCCATACAAATGTGACATACAAAGATGTTATTTAATGGGCATTCCCGTTGGGTATGTTTAGTTTTGCCCCTTGGGCAGAAAATTCTCATCGCTGCTCGTTCCTCTTCTTGTCTTTTCTTAGATTGTAACGCATCTAGTTGGGAACCCATTTATCCTAAAATATCAGTTTTTAAATTCTCCAATAGGTTTCCTAATTCTACCCTCGTGACTCCTCCTGAACTAGGAGTATTCCCTTTTAGATTCCTACTATAAGGTTATCGAATATTCCTTCTGCCTTTCTCCCCTACTTCTGGAGTAATTTCTACATATCTCCCCGATTTGTGCAAAAGGTTTATGAGAGATATCACCGGATGCCATGAGATTAAGGCTTTCTACTTGGTCTTCTGAAATCCCCTTGAGGAAGAGTGTTCGTACTGCTTCTTCTTGAAGGTCATTATGTTTAGATTTATTTAATGTATAGATAAATATTTCAAGATAATCTTCCAAGCTCTCGTATTTGAGTTGTTGTATCTTAAAGATATCTTTTCGAGAGTCTCTTGGTTTGCAATAATCTTGGTACTTTCATAAAAAATGTAGTTTTTATATCTTCCTAAGTCTTGATGCTAGATTCTCCTAATCCCATGAACCATCTTAAGGCAGAGTATTTTAGTGTAGCCAAAAAAAGTTTTAATTTATGGGAATCTTGCAGATAGTTATAAATTCTACAGAGGATGTCAAATTCGAACAAAAATGTGTCCAGATCTTCATTACTTTTCCCATAAAAAGTAGGTAAGGAGGAAGAAGGGATGTTCTTAATATTTATATCTTGTGTAGTGTCTAAAATAGGGAACCCAAAGGTAGTCTCAGTTTGGTTTTATCCTTCTCCTTCATCATTTCTAACCTCATCATTATCTTCATTCTCTCCCCATCGCTCCATGTAGGCTTGATTCCTAAAGAGTGTGTACCTAGGAGGCTCCTTTCGAGGTGGTGGTGGGCTGTCCCAACGTTTTTTTTCGGGGGAGATCTTCCTACGATTAATTATGTTTTTATTAGGCCCTATAGGAATGGTAGGTACTACTGTGGAGGTTTCTATCTATGAAATAACTGTATTTGTTGAGCCGCCAAATAGGGCTTGTACCTAGGTAGGATAAATGAAATCAACAAAGTTAGGATCCCCTACTAATGAGAAAGGTTGCATTGTTAGGTTTCTACACTAGTGAAGAGTTGAGGGTTTCCAAAGGTTGACCCTCTTGAATTTCTTCAACAATGGTATCCTTAGGATTTTTTGCCAGTATTTCCTCCTCATCTATGGTTTCTCCTATAAAATATTTAGGTTTCCAAGAAGAACTAATTCCTATGTGGGTTCTCCGATACCTTTATCCTGATTTAGTAGTTGGGGTATTTCGTCCCTGCAAAGGTTAGTAGGGATTTTAATAAGGTTTTGAGAATTAGCTCTAATGTATCTACCCCTATAATATCTAGGTCTATTCATGAAAAACTAAACTAAAGGGAAACCTATACTACTAATACTACTACTGCTGGATTTGGGGGCGCCGGTTATAACAGATGCGCAGGTTCTTACCTCTTGTCTTACCACTCCCCCGCCACCAACCTGTTACTAAACTTCATAAAGGAATTCTACTTAATCTACCTTACTGAACAACTCCCCAACAACGATGCCAAAAATGTTGGGTGTTATAATGTCTTAATTAATTCACCTAATATTTAATTATCGATCGAGGTTGGTAAACTTCGAGTTGACACAAAGTATATGTGAAGGTAGAGGGGTTCCTAGGGTGTTGTAGAAATATTTTAACAAATAAAAGATCGAAATATCTTTCAAAATGAAAAACCGAGTCAAACTCCTATAAATTCAACTAGAAACGTAATTAAACGAAACAGAGTGATAGACTAGAGTAGTATCAAGCTATACTACTCTATTCTATAGACAAATACTAAAACATAAGAATATGAACAAGTAACTTTAATAGAATAAAATTCCTTTTTACTTAACTATTCCTCTTCTTAATTTAAGAAAGCTTTATAAACAACTTCAGAGATTAACTATACAATGCATTATAACAAAATTACAACAACTGGAGACACTTTTACAAATTCAACAACTTAAGCTATTCATATAATTAACAAATGTACATAATAGTAAAACTAAGTTATCTAATTCTATTCTCCTTGGTTGTTTTGTGGATATGCATTTACTATGATCGGAACTTGAGGAGGAGTGGTGTCAAAATGGATTTCAAATGAAGTGAAGAAACTGAATGGAATCAAATCGAACTTAACTTCTACAAATATGTGCAAACTAAGGAAAGTCCAATTACAGGTAATGGTAAACATGGTGATCTATTCCATAAGCAAATGATTCTAACTTATAACCAATTCATATGTAAAGAAAATCTAGCTTATAGACAAGTAACAGACCTTAATAAAAGAAGCAAGTAGAAAACTTAATAAAGAAGATTTAATAAAAGAAGCAAGTAGAAAACTTAATATAGAAGATTTAATAAGAAGCAAGTAGAAAAATTAATAAAGAAGATTTAAGTGTGAAGCAAGTAGAAAACTCAATAAAGAATATTCTTTTAAGAATCAAATAGAAAACTTAAGAAATATAACTCTTTTACGTCCTACTCTCTAAGTCTCTTTAGTAATCACACAACGAAAGAAAATATCCTACTACTATAACCAATTTACAAAGTTCTAGTGTACTTTCATAACATTGACATATATAACCCTAAACTTTATATATAAAAGGATAAATCAATACAAACCAAAGATATAATTACAAAGCATCTCAATGATACTGAAAAAATAAATCATAAACCATAATAAACTAAAACACACGACATAACTAAAAACATAAGGTGAAAGGAGAGAAAAAAATAAGAATAGAACTTTAATAAATACTTTAAACATTCTAACCTAAGGTTCTAATAATAAATATAATTCGTATCTAACTCCCAAAGTCAAAATATAATAAAAAAGCTAAAGAAACAGGGTTAAAACATATTAGAAACACTAAAGGCTGGATAGTAGACTGGAAGGTAGGTCTGAACAACAGACAGAACAGGATGTCTGAATGACAGTCTGTATACAGAAAACACTAGAATTTTTAAGAAATGTTTAATCTAAGTGATTTCAAGATCAACTGATTCACGTACATGATAACACAATGCATAAGGAATGATGAGAAATCCTACCTAATAATCAAATTCAACATTAATTAACTTAAACTAATTCATAATTATAAAAACATGATTATCTATTGCATTTTGAAACAAATTGAAATATACCAAATGAATTTACAGAAGTAAATAAAACTGAATCTACTGTGAAAAGATAACTTATACTAATCTATATTTATAAAAAGAAACTGCTTCCTATCATAAAACAAACTGAAATATGATTGAACTAAATCTAAAGCTTAGACAGAATCAAACCTAACTACAACAAAACTAAACCTACAGAATTAAACTAACTAAATTCCAAACAATGAAACCAACATAAGACTGAAAAGAAAGATTGAAAGTAAGCTGGAAACAAAGCCATGTACGCAACCGGTTAATCAATTATGGAAATAAAGCTACATTAACAACAAAACATTATAATATGATCTATGCTACCAAAAACAATAACATGAACAATTACAGTAATTAGGCTGGAAATGAAACTATACTAGCTACAGGAAGGAGATAAAGAAAATACAGACAAGACAGAAACCGATGGTTGATGAGGGGCCCTCTCAGCAATCAGGGTGGTAACTTGCTAAATTCTTATTTGAACACGATCATATATAGCATGAACATAACTTCTATTAAATTGAGAAAAAGTGTTATAGAGTTCTTCAACAACGACTGATTACATGCATAAACAGGCTAACTAAGCACTCGCGTAGAGGCTGATATATAATGTTTACAGAGGTGATCAGGTCAACTCTTTAGTGGTCAACCGCTCTCTAAATTTAGTTAACCATTACTGCAATCAACTGATCATAAGACAACGCATAATGTTTCTTCCTCCTTCATCGTGCATCAGTTCTCCTTCGAACGTGAGGTGTCGCCGTGGGTCCTCTTTGGCGTGGATAATGGCGTGGTGTCAATCAGAGGAGCATGCTGACAAGTCTTCTATAATGAGGATTGTGCTACCATCTAGACACGTGGACAATAGGCAGTTTGTAGACCATTCCATGCTTTAACGTTTGGGAATCCATCATTAACAGCGTGCGTTTGACTCGGCGGGTTGAAAGGTGAGCTGGACAGTGAGATGGATATGCTCTATGCATATCTAGGGTGTATGCGTTGTCTATTCATTGGCTCGTTGAAGACTATGGTATGCAATAACGAGTTAATCATTAAACATATATCAAATACCATCGAATTAACTAATAAAATTGTGAAATAACAAGAATGGACCAGATCTTTCATAAACCCAAAATATAATCATACCTGGGTCTGAATAGTGAGCTGCAGACAGAAATCATGTCAAAAAGTGACAAAACATATGTCAAACATGTAAATTAACAGACAAAAATGATAACAAACTGGGATCAACACACCGTCTGGTCCCTTTCTTGACGCAGCATGGTCAATTTTGTGTATTGGTTGTTAGATTTTTAACATTAAGCTAGCATAACATTGGGATCTTTAACTAAGAGAACAACAAACACAAAAATCAAACACAAGAGACAATGAGCACGGTGTTTTTCCTTGGGGAAACCATAAATGGAGAAAACCCCACAACTTCCTCAGAGATAGAATCATCACCAAAAGTGAAACCCAAAAACAGTGAGATGATCTCCCGACAACAGTAACCTCTTTCTTCCTTGCCCCAATGTCTTTCTCTTCCTCAGCTATGCGCTACAACTGAGTGTGAGTGAGTGTGTGATAAATAGAGAGGTTAGCTCTCTATTTATACTAATTCTCGACTTGACTAAACCCAACTAGGACCGACTTCACTAGGTGAGTCTAATAACCCTAGTGCCCCGGAACTATGGGTACTTTAACCCTTAGACAATAGGAGTGTTAACCACCCTGGCTTGACATGACTTGTTTACATTATAGAAACTCCCGATAAGAACCTCGGGGCATGACATGAATCAAGTACATTACAAATACATCCCGAAATAAACATTGGGTTACAATACATAAGAAATACAAGTGAATACATTTCGAAGTTACAATTACATCAACACCTCCTCTTAACTAGGAAGGTATTCTCTCGACATAATTTATCAGCACAAGTCTTCTTCTCTATATCATCTAGATCATCATCGAGTCCTCGTCATCTTCACCTTCAAGTCATCTCTATCTTCAAGTCACCTTCATCTTCAAGTCATCTTCACCTTGATTTGGATCATCATCACTCGATTTGGATCATCATCACTCGATTTGGATCATCCCTCGATCTAGATCATCTCTGGAGCATCATCTCTGGATCTAGATCATCCCTCTATCTGGATCATCTCTGCTGGATCATCATCACTGGATCTTCATGATTGCTATCTCATGATTCTTCTCGTCACAGGAAGTTCTACAAAACCAGCCCTTTTTGATGCTGGTTGTAGGCCTAGCCTCCATGTAGGTCTTCTTCCAGCACTTATATCTGACCTAAGTCAGAATGGTTCACCCAACACTTATATCTGATCATGTAGGAACCAATCCTATAATCATATCAGAAAGGCATGCCCAACACTCACATCTAACCATATGGGAATACCTCCCACAACCCTGTCAAAAAGGCCCAACACTCACATCCGTCAACCAATGTCGGAAAGGCTCAGCACTTACACTCAGCCATGCGAGGAACCAATCCTCCATGCTGAAAGGCTCTGCACTTACATCTGACAACCAATGTCAGAAAGGCTCAGCACTTAAGTTCGACCATGCAAAGAATCAATCCTTTATGCCGAAAGGGATCTGCACTTACATCTGACAACCAATGTCAGAAGGGCTTGCACTCACATCTGATCATGTAGGAACCAATCCTACAGTCATATAAGAATGGCCCCCAGTCCTAGGCTGAGTTATCGAGTAGCTGACCAGGTGCCTCCATTCCAAGAATGGCATTCAACGCTTACTTCTGATCATGTAGGAACCAATCCTACAGTCACATCAGAATGGCTCAGCACTTACATCTGACATGGAAGGAACCAATCCTCTCACCATGACAGAATGGATCAGCCCTTACATCTGACATGGAAGGAACCAATCCTCTCACCATGACAGAATGGATCAGCCCTTACATCTGACCATGGAAGGAAGCCATCCTCTCACCATGTCAGAATGGCTCTGGGTCTCATCATTTCCCCTTAGTGGAAACCTCGATCTAGAGAACACCAAGCTTCTCCCTGAAGTACTTGAACTTCACCCTAGCCAATGGCTTTGTCAACACATCAGCTATCTGTTCCTCCATCGCAACATATTGGAGCTTCACTGCTCCCCTTTGCACCATATCCTTGATATAGTGATACTTGATCTCTATATGCTTCGACTTGTCACAGAACACTGAATTCTCTAACAACTTCACGCAACTTTGGTTGTCACAATGTATACAAGTATCATCCATTTGGAGATCAAATAAATCAGACAGTAGCTTTCACAGTGATACTTCCTCACAACTAAATGAAAAATATGTGACATACTCTTCTTCAGCTGTACTTAGTGCCACATAGGATTGCTTCCTACTAAACCAAGAGATCACACTTGATCCCATACTAAAGCAACACCCTGAAGTTCTCTTCCTATCGATGGCACTACCTACCCAATCTGAATCAACATAACCCTCTAGGTTAGTCTTTTGATTCACCTCATACTTGAGCCCATAATATTTTGTACCCCTCAGGTACCTCAGAATATGCTTTGTAGCAATCAAGTGAACATGTCTCGGATCTATCAGGAACTGGCTCAAGGTGTTCACAACAAAGCAAATGTTTGGTCTCATGTTTGTCAGATACATCAAGGACCCAATCATTTGATGATACATCGTAGTATCAACTATCTCTGATGAAGCATCACTCAATAGCTTTAGGTTTGATGCCATAGGTGTGGTCATGGCCTTGCAGTCCATCATCCCAAACCTCTTCAAGATCTCTACTGCATACTTCCCTTGTCCGAGGGAGATTCCATCCGCTTTCTGCCACACCTCCATGCTTAGAAAATAATGCATCTTACCCAAGTCCTTCATTTCGAAATCAGTAGCAAGCTTTCTCTTCATATTAGTAATCAACCCATCCATACCTGTTACAAATAGACCATCTACATACAGTTGGAGCATCACTGGGTTTCCATCTTCAACCTTGTAGTAAAGGTTGGAATCTGCTTTACTCTTGGTAAAGCCCAAACTAGATAGAAATATGTCAATTCTGTCGTACCATGTCCTGGGTTCCTGTTCCAAACCGTACAGGGATTTCTTCAATCTGCACACATGAGACTCCCTATCATGTGTCTCAAAACCAAGTATCTGTTCTACATACACTTCCTCTTCCACTACACCATTCAAGAAAGCAGTCTTGACATCCATTTGGTGTATCTTCCATTTCATCATTGAATCCAGAGCAAGTACTGATCTGATGGAAGTGTATCTGGATACAGGCGCAAAGGTTTCTTCATATTCTATTCCTTCTTTCTGGGAGAAACCTCGAGCCACAAATCTCATTGAATCCAGAGCAAGTACTGATCTGATGGAAGTGTATCTGGATACAGGCGCAAAGGTTTCTTCATATTCTATTCCTTCTTTCTGGGAGAACCCTCGAGCCACAAATCTTTCCTTATATTTCTCTATGCTACCATCTGTAGCATGCTTGATCTTGTAGAACCATTTGGAAGTTACAACCGACTTCCCTTCTGGTCTTGGGACAACATACCAAACATCATTCTTCATGATCGATTGATACTCTTCGATCATAGCATCCTTCCATTCTTTCCATTCTGCCACTTCTTCATAATTGGAAGGTTCTTCATTGATAAAGTCACATAGTAAAGCTACATATCCGGAGCAGGATCTGGTTCTCTTTCTTTCTTTGTGATTCTCTTTTGGAGCCCCATATCTTTCCACACCTTGGATAATTTATCGTATCTAAGCAGGTTTCCTCTTGTGAGGATTCTTCTCCTAAGGTGGTGTTGCAGCTGCAACATTTTCCCAAAATTCAAAAAATTTCGGGACCCTCCAAGTTTTGCTTATATCGGTTTGATTTTCTTCTTTGATTTGATCTAATGATTCTTCAGAAAGACTTTTTCTAATGATTGAATTGATCCACCACTTGTTTAAGTTTACCATTGCCTTTGAATACATTCTTCAAGTGTTTAAGTCGGAAGCTTATTTGCTTACGTTCCCGCCGTTGCGGAGAAATAATGAGCTTGGGTTTCGATATCTTTCTTCGATGCGTTGGTCTTAATCGGCTGACTTTTGGTTTCACGTCGAAATGATTTGCTTCTATGTTCTCCGTAGTTGCAGACGACAGACTACTAAGCTCCCTGATTATTGATTGACTTTTCAAACCCCGCTTTGTTACTTTGTCGATCCTTTAGTTTGGGCTTCCACCGTTGCGGCTGAAAAAAGCACTAGCCTTCCGGTCATTTAGTTGATTTCTCCTCCGATTTAAACCTTTCCTATTGCGGAATGTCTGTCCTTTTTGAGTCCGCCGTTGCGGCTCCTTATTTCGCTATCGCTCCGACGATTAGTCTTGCAAGCTCTGATGCGGATGTCTTGGCGGTTATCTTAGTTGTTTTGCAACTTGACGTTGCGGGAAGAGCTGTCCTTATGACCTATGATCCTTGCGCTTCTGCCGTTCGATTTGTTTCTCCCGCTGCTTATGGTTGACTATATATATACGGGGTTGAGTTTCATTATTCTATTGCTATTTTCACTGTCGTGAACTGTCATTTTCGTGCGCTTTCGTTCCACTCGAGCTTGGTCGGACCCCTATTGTCGGTGTACCCGCGTTTCCAGGTGGCTCAACCGTGGAAGCTTAACAGTCCTCTTCCCACCGGTCACGTAGCAGTGCTAGGTAGGCTCTTATTTACATTATCCTGTTTCGTTCGAGCGTTTTGTTGATGTTTTCACGGTTAGGTTTTTTCACGGTCGTTTTCCCTTGACCCCGTCGTTTACATGCATATATAGTGGGGGGGCTTGTAGCGTAACTGTCAGTGGGGGCGTTTTTTGGCCTACAAGGTAGTTTCCCTCCACGGGCGTTATGTGTTTTGACCCTGCGCTTGGTGGTTGGGGAGATTGGTGCAGACGGCCGTTACGCTGTCTGCACCAGTCTGCCATTAGAGGAAATTTCAACTCAAAATGGGCCTCCTAAAATGAACTAATAAAATAATAGTTAAAATAATAAAATAATATTTATTAATTTTGGAGGAAGAAAAGAAAAAAACTACTTTTTTGTTTGTATTTTTGACATATCTCCCTGTGTTTTTACTCAAATTTCGATTGGGAGAGCTCGATGTCATCATTCCGTTTTTTCAGGTATTTCTTGTTTTTGGGGTAGCGGGGTCCCTCAAAAGTATGCTGAGTGGGTACTCGTTGGATGCGGAATTTAATTCCGCATCCAACGAGCTCTCCCGATCAAAATTTGAGTAAAAACACAGGGAGATATGTCAAAAATACAAACACAAAAAGTAGTTTTTTTATGATACCTATCCCCAAATTTATATTAAAAAAGTGTTTAAGACCTATACGGTATTTCAAATTTAAAGCAATTTCATTGGCTAACACATGATGACATGGAATTTGAATAAAAGTTAAAAGGCCCATTTTGAGTTGAAATTTCCTCTAATGTCTATTTGATGATAGGCTATTTGGGAAGGTTTTTTCATGGCTTCCCTACGATGTTTGGACTGGTTTCCCCTCTTATGTTACCCGTATCCTTCAAACCAAAGCCGCATTTCACCATGCTGTTTCAATTGACCCGGTCCACGGTCGGTTTCGAACCCGAGCCGGTTGGGGGTTGTATAGCACCGCACAGCTTTATCTTGACCATAGATTGTGTAGACAGTGTTTTTCCTGAGAAGCACACCGTTAAAAACTAGAATAAGTTCCCCTGTTATTCCATGCAGCGCGATGATCATGGCGCCCACAGAGAGCCCGAGGTCTCTTCACTTTAATGTAGATTTTGTTTCCCACTAGAGATTTGTTGATGGAACTATTTTTAGTATTAGACAGAAGTGTTAGCCTGCACATATTTGCGTCATTTAATAAATTTCCGTCATGTTAAACACAAATGAGGTAAAACACTGCACACTATTGTCTCAATGTTTGCAAATTATCCGAAAATGGATTAATGATTATAATTTCATATATGACAGGAAGATTTCGAACTCAAAATGTCGAAGAGTCAAAAGAAGAAGGCCCCTGTGGTCGAGGAGAAGCCCGACGTGGAAATTATCACCAAAACCGAGTATATTTATGAGGACACCAAGTGTATAACTGGTGTAGAGCCTGAGTACCAATGGGGAGACATCTATAGGTTGATCACGCGCCGAGAGGTTCCTGATATAGGCTTTGAAGAAGAAGGCATATACGAAAACATAGAAAGGTCTTCACTGATGAAAATTGCTACAAGACCAGAGCTCTTCCCATGCTCTGAAGTCATTGGTTGGATTCTGCCCTGAGCAGATGTAACCACTATGATCCTTGAGAATGATGACAAACAAGGATATGCTGCCTATAGCCCAGGATATGTAGCCCTGGCCTACCACCTGCTAGAAGCACAAATATTTTTGTCTGATGATTGGTTGAGGAACATCAGAATGGACCTCGTTGAGACCCTCAAGAGAATGCTGTTTCCTGGAAGAAACTTCAGAACCAGGCTGACGGGAGAATATGACACAACAAGCTTAAGGACCCCATACAAGTTTATCGCCTTAATGCTCAACATAATTTTCGGAAGAGCGCATGGTCAAAGCTTCAAATTGGAGTGGATGCCAATTATTTTTTATGTTGCGACCCAGGGGACCATTTTCAACTGGGCCAACATAGTGTCAAATAGTCTTTCAGCCTGTATGGCCTCAGCTTTGGGAGGAGTGTCCCAAAAGAGGTCTGAATTTTACATGAGTTCCATACTCGTTGATTGTATACTGTGCAATCAACCTTTCCCCAGCCTACGGTGCATCTGGGACGGGGATAGGATGCTTGTTTACTCTGCATACAAGCCACTATGGGCTCACAAGTACCACAGCCACTACAGGGAGGTCTGTGAACATTTTATCATGCCATTGTATACTCTCATTTTCCTGAAAGAATGTGACTGCATGTAAGAAGAGGCATTGCAGGTAATTGAAGAATATGCAGATTATTACCTGACTGAGGATGTGCTCTACTTCAGAATGTTTGGAGGTTCCAGAGCACCCTCCCTACTACCCAAATATGCCACGGACTAGATCATTCATAAAGAGGCAGTTAGGAAAGTCTTCCCCGATGGCATAGGGAGATTTTTATTTGAACATAAGAAGGCTGCCTATCCCCCGTTGCCTTTCAAGTTAGGAAGTTATAAGTTTACCAGAGTGAAGAAAGCAGATGAGTTTGTGGAAGAGTTGGATAGGTTTCATTTTGGTGAAATTCCCTTCCACAGAAATGACTCCCACAACAAAGTGGCTGAACAATGCAAAGAGAACAATGTCCATTTTGAATACACTCAGCATTGGGACAGAGAAGAGTCTGTCTTCCGTAGTGCATTGAACATAACAGCCTTGAGGAAAAGGTTCAAAAAGAAGATCACCACCAAAGGTTGGAAGGGGCAGGATGAACAAGCAAAAGCTGATGAAGAAGCCAAGAAAAGAAACGAAGAAGCCCAAAGGTTAGCCCAAGAGGCTGCAGGATGGCCGAAGGGAGAAGAGGAAGAGAAAAGAAGAGCTACACAAGAGGCAGCCAGGAAAGTAGAAGAAGATACAAGAAATGAAGAAGAAGAAAGGAAAAGGAAGCTTGATGAGGAGCTTCAGAAACAAGAGGTAGAAAGGATGAAGCTGACCCAGACAACGACAGAATAGTCAGCCTCTGACACAGCTGACATTCAGAGCCAGGACGTGGAGAACCCCAAGGTTCAGGACCCAGAAGTACCTGCTGTTGGCACACCTAGACAGTCCATGGTCCCCACACTTAAACTGGTCCCCTTTGAACAGAAGATAGGGGAAGAAATCCCCGATTTTAATACTATCTTCTATGACAAGGAAACCAATAGGATAGTGAAGAGAACTGAAAAGAAGGTTGCAACAGGAGGTCTGTCTGGGAAAATGATAACATATACGACCATTGTATATGGAACAGACCGAGATCCCAGATTCACCATTAGAGAAGGGGCTAAACTGATCCACGCTTCGGAGGATAATGTAGACAAAATAATGACGGATCTAAAGCAATCTAAAAAGTCTTCTTCTCAGCTGAAAGACACATTAAGAAAGGAGAGACAAGAAAGTAGTAAGTTGAAGAGAAAATTTGAAGACGTGCAGAAGTAGATGAAGTCTTCAAAGGCTGAACTGTAGGTTCTCCAAGCAGAAAGAATATCTATGAAGACTGCACAAGAGTGTCTGGAGAAAATGCAGCAGGAGTATCAGGAGCTAAGGGCGGAGAAAGAACAGATGCTTGGGAAGATAGAGGATCTGGAGCTTCAAAAGACCACCTTGGAGGCAAGTTAGAAGCAGTCTCAAGAACAAGAGACAAAAATTCAAGAGCAGATCACTTCTCTCACGACAACTTTGGAGGAAGCAAAAGAGTAGCAGGTTAATCTCCAACCATTCAAGGAACATGTGCTGGCACAAAGGCCAAGATGCTTCAGCTGCAGACAACAATCGAAGAGCAAAGGTGCAAGGTGGTGCAAGTAGATGATCGATTGAAGGAGATTCTGGAGACCTCCTCCTATTTTGTTGATAGATCCCAAGACATCCTAGAATTCCTAATAGCAAGGATGGAAAGGATAGAGAATGATGAAGAAACTCCTGCAGAGCTTCCCTCGAAAGATAGACAGGCCCTAAAGCAGGATTATGACTTATTGGAGTTTTCTATTAACATAGCTGAGGAATTTAAAAAGGCTGTTAGAAAGACGAAAGGGGCATGCACAGAATTCTTCAAAAGGCTCCTGATTACCTATAACCGATGCCAAGTCGAAGCTGAGTAGAGGATAGATGCATTTCTGGAACACAACCTGTTTGTGGAGACTTTGAAGAAAAGGTACCAAGAGGAAGAAGCAAAAATACAGCACATTAAAGCTCTTGATGACCAGACCTTGCGAAATGAAGTAGATCATTCCGCAATCAGCGTGCAACTATTAGAAGATCAGCTTCATTTGAGTGCAGCTGAGGTAAAACACTGCACACTGTTGTCTCAATGTTTGTAACTTATCCAGAAATGGATTAATGATTATAATTTCATATATGACAGGAAGATTTCGAACTCAAAATGTCGAAGAGGAAAAAGAAGAAGGCCCTTGTGGTCGAGGAGGAGCCCGACGTGGAAATTATCACCAAAACCGAGTATATTTATGAGGACACCAAGTGTATAACTGGTGTAGAGCCTAAGTACCAATGGGGAGACATCTATAGGTTGATCACGTGCCGAGAGGTGCCTGATATAGGCTTTGAAGAAGAAGGCATATACAAAAACATAGAAAGGTCTTCACTAATGAAAATTGCTACAAGACCAGAGCTCTTCCCATGCTCTGAAGTCATTGGTTGGATTCTACCTCGGGAAGATGTAACCACTATGATCCTTGAGAATGCTGACAAACAAGGCTATGCTACCTATAGCCCCGGATATATAGCCCTGGCCTACGACCTGCCAGAAGCACAAAGATTTTTGTCTGACGATTGGTTGAGGAACATCAAAATGGACCTCGTTGAGACCCTTAAGAGAATGCTGTTGCCTGGAAGAAACTTCAGAACCATGCCGACGAGAGAATATGACACAGCAAGCTTAAGGACCCCATACAAGTTCATCGCCTTAATGCTCAACAGAATTTTTGGAAGAGCGCATGGCAAAAGCTTCAAATTGGAGTGGATGCCAATTATTTTTTATGTTACGACCCAGGGGACCATTTTCAACTGGGCCAACATAGTTTCAAATAGTCTTTCAGCCTGTATGGCCTTAGCTTTGGAAGGAGTGTCCCAAAAGAGGTCTAAATTTTACATGAGTTCCATACTCGTTGATTGTATACTGTGCAATCAACCTTTCCCCAGCCTAAGGTGCATCTAGGACTGGGAGAGGATGTCTGTTTACTCTGCATACAATCCACTATGGGCTCACAAGTACCACAGCCACTACAGGGAGGTCTGTGAACATTTTATCATGCCATTGTATACTCTCATTTTCCTGAAAGAATGTGACTGCATGTCAGAAGAGGCATTGCAGGTAATTGAAGAATATGCAAATTATTACCTGACTGAGGATGTGCTCTACTTCAGAATGTTTGGAGGTTCCAGAGCACCCTCCCTACTACCCAAATATGCCACGGACTACATCATTTATAAAGAGGCAGCTAGGAAAGTCTTCCTGGATGGCATAGGGAGATTTTTATTTGAACATAAGAAGGCTGCCTATCCCCCGTTGCCTTTCAAGTTAGGAAGTTATAAGTTTACCAGAGTGAAGAAAGCAGATGAGTTTGTGGAAGAGTTGGATAGGTTTCATTTTGGTGAAATGCCCTTCCACAGAAATGACTCCCACAGCAAAGTGGCTGAACACTGCAAAGAGAACAATGTCCATTTCGAATACACTCACCATTGGGACAGAGAAGAGTCCGTCTTCTGCAGTGCATTGAACATAACAGCCTTGAGGAAAAGGTTCAAAAAGAAGATCACCACCAAATGTGGGAAGGGGCAGGATGAACAAGCAAAAGCCGATGAAGAAGCCAAGAAAAGAAACGAAGAAGCCCAAATGTTAGCCCAAGAGGCTTGTTGTAGCTGCAACAATTTTCCAAAATTCTAAAATTTTTTAGGACCCTCCTTTGCTTGAATTAGCTTTTTTTTGGTTTGAAATTGGTCTAAGATTTTTTTAAGAAAAGCTTGCTTATGCTGGATTGGGCTACCCATTGTTTTGTTCTGACTTCTTGAAGTAAATACACTTTTTGGCCTAGCTTTATGGCTGCCCTTAAGAGTTTTTGAACGTGTTGAATCGGAAGTTTTCTTGGTTTAAATCTTCCGTCGTTGCGGGTGGATTTTGCTTTGGTTTTCCGCCATTGCGGATCGCATTTAATTTCAGTCGATCGTTTGTTTATGTCGGATGCTTTTTTGTTTTGGCATCGGAAGCCTTTACGATTCTTCCCTCCGCCGTTGTGGATGGATCTACACTTTCATCCTCTGATCAAAAAGCCTTCCGACGCCCGATGTATAACTAGAGCGAAGGCTTTTTGCATTCTTTTCGCCCGTCGTTGCGGATGGTTTTAAGCTTTCATCCTCCGATCAAAAGAACCTTCCGACGTTCGACCTTAGGATTTTTTCCGCCATGCATGTCTCCATGGCTGGGTCTACACTTCGAACGCCCGCCATTGCGGAAGGTGAATTACTTCATTCCCCGATGTAAAAAATCATCTGGTGTCCAATTTTTCTTTTCCTCACACGTGTGAGCAAGTATTATATATCCGGGGACGGCGTTTGATTTTCTATTGTTATTTTCTCGCTACCAAGCACTGTCGTCATCGAGTTGTCGTTTCTTGAGCCAACGAAGGACCCTGCTGTCGGTATACTTGCATCCAAGTGGCAACCGTGGAAGCTTGGACGTCGTCGACCTGCTCATCCCCCATTAACTGCGTTGCATTTTCTAGGTAGGCTCCTTGTCGTTTTCTCCTTTTTCATTCGTACTATTATTGGTTTTCTACGGTAGCATGGTGTTCCCCGGCTGTTTTCCTCATACCGCTGGGTTTTCAGACTTGTAGGAAAAGGTCTTATCTTTTTGTTTTTCCGCAGGAGGGTAGTATAACCATCAGAATAGCCAAGTTTTCCCATCATTGTTGTTTACAGCCCCGCGCGTAATAGATGGAGGCGCGGTGCAGGCGGCCGTTACACCGCCTGTACCTAGCTTCCCCTTGTATGATGATGAGGTCCGAGGGGAGTTTTTGTGGTGGTTTTATTGGGGTTTTTGATGGTTCCTCCGTTGGTCGATTTTTCCTTTTGCCTGGTATTTTGAACCCCAACTTGTATGGCTCGCGCTGCCCCGCGCAGTCCATTGGGGCACGGTCGTCTGAAACCCTAGATGGTAAAAAGGGCTTTGCCATTATCGTGGTGCGCAAACTGAAAACAGTATGGATAATGGTTCTAGTCAAAGCGCCAGTTGCAGAAAAATGACAGTAATACCCGCAGCGTATAGTCGAGTCAATGTAATTGTCTTTCCGCGAGCAGCATAAGTCATTACCGATTTCATACCTGCTAAAGCGATGTTGTCAAAGTGTTTAATGTTAGAAAATGTAGGCAGCTAGCATGATCTTGATATATTTGAACCCCTTCCCTTTGTTTGCTGTGCAATAGACCAAATTGATGAATGCTGCACCTTGCATTTGATGTACATGCATTTGCTTTATGAATTGTTTTCTTGGGAGGAAAGGCACATTGCGAAGTAATGTAGATTTAATGCCGGCTCAAATATGATTGTTAAAAGTTTTAGTATCATGCAACAGTAGTATTTGCCCACTTTATTGCATAGGACTGAGTTTGCTTTATGCTAGGTATGGATAAGGTTATGGAATATTGCGCACTAGTTTCAGTAGTTCTGATAGTCAGGGCATTTTTGGGTTGTACATGGATGTATTTGTTCCTCTACTCGCTATCACATTAAATACATGAAAATGGAACTTGGCATATGGATGTAATTTTATTGCAGTCTAGAAGATGGTGGATGTGATGTTTTAATATCATACAGAAATGTTTTGCATCATGTTGAGATATAGACAAGAGCACTAAATAGCGTGCATTTGGTCAGTCAAGTTATGCAAACTTATATCTTAGTTTCATTAACTAGTTGCTGCCATGACATACATAGAAAGAATAAAGTGCTGCACACTGTCATGTAAATGTATGCACCTGGAATGTCTCAATATTACAATGTTATATATGGCAAAAAGAAGTCGAGTTCACCATGTCCAAAAGACAAAAGAAGAAGGCCCCAGTGGTAGAAGAAGTACCAGAAGCAGAAGCTGAAACAAAGACTGAATACATATATGAAGACACCCAGTGTGTTTCTGGTGTTGAGCCCGAATACAAATGGGGTGACATATACAGATTGATTTCCCACAGGGAGGTTCCCGACATGGGCCTCGAAGAAGAATCTATCTACGCTAACATAGAGAAGTATTCTATCATGAAAGTTGCCACCAGACCAGAGCTGTTCCCTTGCTCTGAGGTAATGGGATGGATTTTGCCCCATGTAAATACAACCACAATGATCATAGGAAATGCTGAAGGACAGGGTTATGCTGCGTTTAGCCCTGGATATGTGGCATTGGCCTATCACCTACCAGAACCCCAAGTTTTCTTATTTGACGATTGGATGGACAGCATCAGAATGGACCTGGTGGAAACTCTTAAGAAAATGCTCTTACAGGGAAAGCTATACCGATATAGATGGACTGGTGAGTATGATACATCAAGCTTGAGGGCTCCCTACCGGTTTATAGCGCTGATGCTAAATAGGATATTTGGAAGAGCTCATGGCAGTCTCTTCAAGCTTGAATGGATACCTATTATCTTTCATGTGGCAACCCAAGGAACAACCTTCAATTGGGCCAGCCTTGTGTCAAGCAGTCTGTCCTCTTGCTTGGCCGCAGCCTTGGGAGGAGAAGCTCAGAAAAGGTCCTAGTTTTACATGAGTTCAATATTGATAGATTGCATATTGTGTAACCAGCCCTTCCCCGGTCTCAAATGCATCTGGGATAGGGAAATAATGCCTGTGTATGCCGCTTATAGACCATTGTGGGCTCACCAGTACCATAGCCATTACACAGAGGTCTGCGAGCACTTCATTATGCCACTCTACACGCTCATTTTCTGGAAGGAAGGTGACTGTATGTCAGAAGGTGCCATGCAGGTAATAGGAGAATATGCTGATTATTTCTTCACTGAAAATGGCATGTACATCCGAATGTATGGAGGATCAAAGACTCCTTTACTACTGCCCAAATACACAACAGATTATATAGTCCATAAAGAGGCAGTCAGACAGGTTTTCATTGACGGAATAGGTAGTTTCTTGTTCCAACATAAGAAGACTGCATACCCTCCTTTACCATTCAGGCTAGGTAGCTACAAATTCACCAGGGTGAAACAAGTTGCCGAATTCATAGAGGAACTAGGAAAGTTCCATTTTGGTGAGATGCCTTTCTGGCGAAATGATACTCTTGGTAAAATAGCAGAGCACTATAAAGAGCATAAGGTGTCTTTCGAATATACCCATCATTTCGATAAGGAAGAATCTATCTTCCGGAATGCTCCAAACATGACGGCACTAAACAGAAGATTTAAGAAGAAAATCACCACCATAGGTGGGAAAGGTGAGGAACAGAAAAAGGCTGAAGAAGGAATTAAAAGGAGGAATGAAGAAGCTTAGAGGTTGGAAAAGGAGGCTGCATAAGGGAGAAGAAGAGAAAAGTAAAGCTACCCAAGAAGCAGCTGAGATAGCAAAAGAGGCAGCCAAAGAAACAGAGGAAGCAGCTAGACAAGCAGCTGAAGAAGCAAAGAGAAAGCTTGATGAGGAGCTCCAAAGGCAGGAGGCTGAAAGAATAGAGTTGACACAATAGTCAGTTTCTGAAACAACAGCAGGGAAGACCTAGGAGGAGGAAAACCCCGAGGTGCAGACCTCTCAAGTACCCACTGCTAGCACCCCTGTGACCCCTACGCTCTAGCTAGTGCCTTTCATCCAGAAAAAGGGTGAAGAAGTCCCCAACTTCAATACTGTCTATTATGATAGGGCCACCAAGAGAATAATGAAAAGGACAGAAAGGAAGGTAGATGCAGAGGATATGCCTGGCAGAATGATAACAGATACTGCTGTTATGCTAGGAACGGACCTAGATCCAAGGCTTACCATAAGGGCTGGGATTGCAATACTACACGCTTCAGAGGATAACATAGATAAGGTGATGACTGAACTGGAGTCATACAAGAAATCTTCTGCTCAGCTGAAGGATACCCTGAAGAAAGAGAGAGAGGAAGGAAACAGGTTAAAGCAGAAATTTGAACACTTACAGAGGGAGATGAAGACTGCTGAAGTTGAATTGCAGGCCCTACATGAAGAGAGACAAGCTCAGGAGACTACACAAGAACACCTTGAGCAAGTGCAAGCCAAAGATCAAGAGTTGAAGAAGGAGAAGGAGCGGTTGCTGGCAAAGGTGGAGGAGCTAGAAGAACAGCAGAATATCATCTTGACAGCCAATGATATGCACTCCCAAGATCTGATAAAGGAACATCAGGAACAGATCTCTTCATTTCTCCAGCCATTCAAAGAACATATCTTAGCCCATAAAAATAGAATGCTCCAGCTACAGATTGCTTTAGAGGAGGAAAGGTGTAAGGTCCTTCAGATTGACAACCGGTTAGGGGAAATCATGGAGACCTCCTCCTACTTCTTCGACAGATCCCAGGAAGTTCTTGAAGTTTTGAATGCCAGAATGGCAAGGCTGGAGAACAATGTAGAGACACCAGCAAAACTACCAGCCAAAGACCATCAAGCCCTTAAAAGAGATCATGACCTAGTGGAGTTCGCTGTCAGCACTACAGAAGACTTCAAGAAGACCGTCAAAAGGGCGTAGGGAGCATGCTTAGAATATTTCAGGAGGCTCCTTAATACATTTAACCGGTGTCAAACAGACGCTGAGCATAAGCTTGATGAGCTCCCAGACCATGAAACCTTCATAGAGATATTGCAGAGCAGATATCGGGATGCAGAGGCCAGAACACAACAGATCAAGGCTATTGATGACCTAGTGTTGAAGAATGAGGTGGGCCACCCAGCCGTTAGTGTACAATTTTTGGAAGATCAGCTTCGTTTGATCCCAGCAAGGATCGAGGCTATCAAGAATCAAGCCGAGAAATTTGAGATAAATATTCAGTTTTTGGAGCCTAGCACTTTTGAGGGCATCGCTAGTGAGGCTGTAGCATGGAAGAAGTTCCAAGAAAACCAAGCTGGGCCCTCTTCGTAGGGGATGTGTCATATTTATATTTTGTAATATTTTGTAAAAGTAAAGCGTTGGGAAAAATCAAAGCGTTGGGAAAATGAAAGGTTGGGAAGCCCAAAGGCTACTTTGGGCAGCCCAACCATTTCAATCTTTTTGTATAAATGTAATAGACTAAGAAGAGAAAAGGGCTTTTTCCCCCAGTAAGACTGAAAGACATATTGTAAGAAGAACTATTTCCTTTTGCAATAAAAAATTACAGTTTTCTGGTTGGAGGAAGAGATTGTGAAATTTCCTAATGTTATACAATGGATGGTGGAAAGATGAACTACTTTATTTTTTCAGCTTGTGTCCATGAATCGTGAGATCGTTCTAACTTTATGACCTATGTCTTGTTGAATGATTGCTGATTTATTTTTGTGGAAAGTTCACCAAGAGTAATGTATGTTTCTTATATAACAATTAGCTATCTGATTGTTGGAATATTTTCCTCATTCATGTGTTGTAAATATGAATATCAACTATTTGTAATTTCTGTTTATCATACATGGAAATGACACATTACTCACAAATAATCATTCTTTTGGCTCCCCGGGGATAGATAGATAGGTGATTAGATAGTTAATTGATTTACTTCATGGCTGCATATGTGATTTAGATGCTCGTGAGCCTAAGACGAGAGGTAAGAACCTGCGCATCACATTGTGTAGTTCCTTGCATCTTTATCACCCTGCATTTGTTAGTTAGGCATTTGCATTGCATACATTAAGTCAAAATAACAAAAACTCGGTGGACCGGGCCGCAACCGGTAAAACCCTTTGTTTTGTTACCTTGACCTACGGTAGCCGGACCGCAAACTGGATGGATTCCCTACACCAAACAGTCAACGGGCTAGTTGGGAACGTTGATTGGGGAGAATCCTTTACTGTTCTCGCCTATGAATTTCCAGGCCCCAACAAGGATGAAGGGAGAAGAGGAAGATAAAAGAAGAGCTGCACAAGAGGCAACCAAGAAAGCAGAAGAAGATGCAAGAAATGAAGAAGAAGAAAGGAAAAGGAAGCTTGATGAGGACCTTCAAAAACAGGAGGAAGAAAAGATGAAGCTGACCGAGACAGCGACAAAATAGTTAGCCTTTGACACAGCTGACATTCAGACCCAGGACATGGAGAACCTTGAGGTTCAGGACCCAGAAGTACCTGTTGTCGGCACACCTAAACAGTCCATGGTCCCCACACTTAAACTAGTCCCCTTTGAACAGAAGATAGGGGAAGAAATCCCTGATTTTAATACTATCTTCTATGACAAGGAAACCAAGAGGATAGTGAAGAGAACTGAAAAGAAGGTTGCAACAGGAGGTCTGTCTCGGAAAACGATAACAGATATGACCGTTGTATATGGAACTGACCGAGATCCCAGATTCACCATTAGAGAAGGAGTTGCACTGATCCACGCTTCGGAGGATAATGTAGACAAAATAATGACGGATCTCGAGCAATCTAAAAAGTCTTCTTCTCAGCTGAAAGACACATTAATATAGGAGAGAGAAGAAAGTAGTAAGCTGAAGAGAAAATTTGAAGATGTGCAGAAGGAGATGAAGTCTTCAAAGGCTGAATTGCAGGTTCTCCAAGCAGAAAGAAGATCTATGGAGACTGCACAAGAGTGTCTGGAGAAAATGCAGCAGGAGTATCAAGAGCTAAGGGCAGAGAAAGAACAACTGCTTGGGAAGATAGAGGATCTGGAGCTTTAAAAGACCACGTTGGAGGCAAGTGAGAAGCAGTCTCAAGAACAAGAGACAAAACTTCAAGAGCAGATCACTTCTCTCACAACAGATTTGGAGGAAGAAAAAGAGTAGCAGGTTAATCTCCAACCATTCAAGGAACATGTGCTGGCACAAAAGGCCAAGATGGTTCAGCTGCAAACAACAATCGAAGAGGAAAGGTGCAAGGTGGTGCAAGTAGATGGTCGATTGGAGGAGATTCTGGAGACCTCCTCCTATTTTGTTGATAGATCTTAGGACATCCTGGAAGTCCTGACAACAAGGATGGAAAGGATAGAGAATGATGAAGAAACTCCTGCAGAGATGCCCTTGAAAGATAGATAGGCCCTAAAGTAGGATTATGACTTATTGGCGTTTGCTATTAACACAGTCGAGGAATTTAAAAAGGCTGTTAGAAAGATGAAAGGGGCATGCACAGAATTCTTCAGAAGGCTCTTGATTACCTATAACCAATGCCAAGTCGAAGCTGAGCAGAGGATAGATGCATTTCCAGAACACAACCTGTTTGTGGAGACTTTGGAGAAAAGGTAGCAAGAGGAAGAAGCAAAAATACAGCACATTAAAGCTCTTGATGACCAGACCTTACGAAATGAAGTAGATCATTCCGCAATTAGCGTGCAACTATTAGAAGATCAGCTTCATTTGAGTGCAGCTGAGGTAAAACACTGCACACTGTTCTCTCAATGTTTGCAACTTATCCGAAAATGGCTTAATGATTATAATTTCATATATGACAGGAAGATTTCGAACTCAAAATGTCGAAGAGGCAAAAGAAGAAGGCCCCTGTGGTCGAGGAGGAGCCCGACGTGGAAATTATCACCAAAACCAAGTATATTTATGAGGACACCAAGTGTATAACTGGTGTAGAGCCTGAGTACCAATGGGGAGACATCTATAGGTTGATCACGCGCCGAGAGGTGCCTGATATAGGCTTTGAAGAAGAAGGCATATATGAAAACATAGAAAGGTCTTCACTGATGAAAATTGCTACAAGACCAGAGCTCTTCCCATGCTTTGAAGTCATTGGTTGGATTCTGCCCCAAGCAGATGTAACCACTATGATCCTTGAGAATGCTGACAAACAAGGATATGTTTCCTATAGCCTAGGATATGTAGCCCTGGCCTACGACCTTCCAGAAGCACAAATATTTTTGTTTGACGATTGGTTGAGGAACATCAGAATGGACCTCGTTGAGACCCTCAAGAGAATGTTGTTTCCTGGAAGAAACTTCAGAACCAGGCCAACGGGAGAATATGACATAGTAAGCTTAAGGACCCCATACAAGTTCATCGCCTTAATGCTCAACATAATTTTAGGAAGAGCACATGGAAAAAGCTTCAAATTAGAGTGGATGCCAATTATTTTTTATGTTGCGACCCAGGGGACCATTTTCAATTGGGCCAACATAGTGTCAAATAGTCTTTCAGCCTTTAGGCCTCATATTTGGGAGGAGTGTCCCAAAAGAGGTCTGAATTTTACATGAGTTCCATACTCGTTGATTGTATACTGTGCAATCAAACTTTCCCCAGCCTAAGGTGCATCTGGGACAGGGAGAGGATGCCTGTTTACTCTGCATACAAGCCACTATGGGCTCACAAGTACCACAACCACTATAGGGAGGTCTGTGAACATTTTATCATGCCATTGTATACTCTCATTTTCCTGAAAGAATGTGACTACATGTCAGAAGAGGCATTGCAGGTAATTGAAGAATATGCGGATTATTACCTGACTGAGGATGGGCTCTACTTCAGAATGTTTGGAGGTTCCAGAGCACCCTCCCTACTACCCAAATATGCCACAGACTAGATCATTCATAAAGAGGCAGTTAAGAAAGTCTTCCTGGATGGCATAGGGATCTTTTTATTTGAACATAATAAGGCTTCCTATCCCCCATTGCGTTTCAAGTTAGGAAGTTATAAGTTTACCAGAGTGAAGAAAGTAGATGAGTTTGTGGAAGAGTTGGATAGGTTTCATTTTGGTGAAATGCCCTTCCACAGAAATGACTCCCACAGCAAAGTGGCTGAACAATGCAAAGAGAAGAACGTCCATTTTGAATACACTCAGCATTGGGACAGAGAAGAGTCTGTCTTCCACAGTGCATTGAACATAACAACCTTGAGGAAAAGGTTCAAAAAGAAGATCACCACCAAAGGTGGGAAGGGGCAGGATGAACAAGTAAAAGCCAATGAAGAAGCCAAGAAAAGAAACAAAGAAGCCCAAAGGTTAGCCCAAGAGGCTGAAGGATGGCCGAAGGGAGAAGAGGAAGAGAAAAGAAGAGATGCACAAGAGGCAGCCAGGAAAGCAGAAGAAGATGCAAGAAATGAAGAAGAAGAAAGGAAAAGGAAGCTTGATGAGGAGCTTCAAAAATAAGAGGCAGAAAGGATGAAGATGACCCAGACAACGACATAATAGTCAGCCTCTAACACAGCTAACATTCAGACCCAGGACGTGGAGAACCTCGAGGTTCAGGACCCATAAGTACCTGCTGTCGGCACACCTGGACACTCCATGGTCCCCACACTTAAACTGGTTCCCTTTGAATAGAAGATAGGGGAAGAAATCCCCGATTTTAATACTATCTTCTATGACAAGGAAACCAAGAGGATAGTGAAGAGAACTGAAAAGAAGGTTGCAACAGGAGGTCTGTCCGAGAAAATGATAACAAATACGATTGTTGCATATGGAACAGACCGAGATCCCAGATTCACCATTAGAGAAGGGGCTGCACTGATCCACGCTTCAGAGGATAATGTAGACAAATTAATGATGGATCTGGAGCAATCTAAAAAGTCTTCTTCTCAGCTGAAAGACACATTAAGAAAGGAGAGAGAAGAAAGTAGTAAGCTGAAGAGAAAATTTGAAGACGTGCAGAAGGAGATGAAGTCTTCAAAGGTTGAACTGCAGGTTCTCCAAGCAGAAAGAAGATCTATGGAGACTGCACAAGAGTGTCTGGAGAAAATGCAACAGGAGTATCAAGAGCTAAGGGCGGAGAAAGAACAGATGCTTGGGAAGATAGAGGATCTGGAGCTTCAAAAGACCACCTTGGAGGCAAGTGAGAAGCAGTCTCAAGAACAAGAGACAAAACTTCAAGAGCAGATCACTTCTCTCACAACAAATTTGGAGGAAGCAAAAGTGCAGCAGGTTAATCTCCAACCATTCAAGGAATTGGAGGAGATTCTGGAGACCTCCTCCTATTTTGTTGATAGATCTCAGGAGATCCTGGAAGTCCTGATAGCAAGGATGGAAAGGATAGAGAATGATGAAGAAACTCCTGTAGAGCTTCCCTCGAAAGATAGACATGCCCGAAAGTAGGATTATGACTTATTGGAGTTTGCTATTAACGAAATTTAGAAAGGCTGTTAGAAAGATGAAAGGGGCATGCACAAAATTATTCAGAAGGCTCCTGATTACCTATAACTGATGCCAAGTCGAAGCTGAGCAGAGGATAGATGCATTTCTGGAACACAACCTGTTTGTGGAGACTTTGCAGAAAAGGTACCAAGAGGAAGAAGCAAAAATACAACAGATTAAAGCTCTTGATGACCAGACCTTACGAAATGAAGTAGATCATTCCACAATCAGCGTGCAACTATTGGAAGATCAGCTTCGTTTGAGTGCAGCCAGAATTGAAGCCATTAAGAACCAGGCTGCGAAATTTGAGATAAACATTCATTTTTTGGAACCTTCTGAGTTTGAAGGAATTGCCTCAGAGGCTTTAGCTTGGAAGAAATTTTTGAATGCTCAAGTGGGGCCCTCCTCATGAATGATGGTTCACTTTTGTAATATGTAACAATTTTGTAAACACTTAATGAAAGTGAAATTTTGGGAGGTGAAGAGTTGGGAAGCCCAAGGGTTAGTTTGTGGGCAGCCCAACAGTCTCATCCTTTTGTATAAATATAGAGGACTTAGAAGAACAAAGGGTCTTTTCCCAGTTAGACAAGTAACGAGAGATTGTAAGAAGAACTACTTTTTTTTGCAATAAAGAATTATTGTTTGCTTGTTGGAGAAAGATTGGTAGGACGTTCAAATGTTATGCTATGGATTGGTGAAATATGAACTATTTCATTTTTCCAGCTTTTTGTCCATTAACTATGAGATCGTTCTAACTCTTAGAGCCTATGTTCTTGTTTGAATGATTTCTGGTTTATTCGGTGAAATTACCACCATGAGTAATGAATGCTGTTCATAAACAATTAGCTATCTGATTGTCTAAATATCTTAATCATTCATGTGTTGTGGGAAGGAATATCAGCTATCTGTAATTTATCTTTATAATGCATGCACAATATACATTACTCATAAATAAGTTACAATTCGGCTCCTGAGGATAGGTAGATAGTTAGTTTTACTTCATTACTTTACATGTGATTTAGATGCTTGTGAGTTCTAAGACGAGAGGTAAGAACCTGTGCATCACATTGTGACTACTCTTTGCATCCTTATCACCCTGCATAGTTAAATAGGCATGTGCATATCATACATTAAGTCAAAAAATACAAAAACATATACGGTGGACCGGGCCGCAACCGGTAAAACCTTTGTTTGTGTTACTTGACCTACAGTAGCTGGACCGCAAATCGGATGGATTCCCTACACCAAATGGTCACGGGCTAGTTGGGAACGTTGATTGAGGAGAATCCCTTGCTCTTGTTGCCTGCGAATTTCCAGGCCTCAACAGGTGGATCTATAGGTCTTTATGGCTCTTCAAATTCTCGATCTTCTTCTTGAATTTCTTCGTTCATGGTTGTATCATGAATTCTGGGTGCTTCTGCTTCTTCAAGATCTTCAGTAGGTCTCTTTTTGGATTTGTTGTAAGTTGTGTCTTCGTCAAATATTACATCCCTGCTGATGTCAATCTTCTTGAATCCTGGGAAGTATATTCTGTAAGCCTTTGAGCTTTCAGAGTATCCCACAAATATACCCTTCTTTCTTGAAGGATCTAGTTTAGTTCTCTTCTCTTTTAGAATGTGTATGTACACTGGACAACCAAATATTCTGAGATGGATGACTTCTAGTTTCTTGCTGGAAAAGACTTCTTCAGGTGTCTTGTTCTCGAGTACTCTGTGTGGAGTACGGTTATGTACATACACCGCTGTTCTGGCAGCTTCTGCCCATAGATGCATGGCAAGATCTTGATCATGAAGCATTACTCTTGCAGCTTCCATGATAGTTCTATTCTTCCTTTATACAACCCCATTCTGTTGTGGATTATATGGAGTGGATAACTCCCTCTTAATCCCTAATTCTTTGAATAAGTCTTTGAATTCATTTGATGTGAATTCTCCACCATTATCTGATCGAAAGGTCTTGATCTTGTTTTTTGAGTGGTCTTTGATCAAGGCTTTGAATTCCTTGAACTTGATGAATACTTCATCTTTGTACTTCATGAAGTAAATCCATGTCTTCCTAGAAAAGTCATCAATGAGAGAAACATAGTATACATATTCGCTTAGTGAACTTGATGACATTGGTCCACATACATCGGAGTGGATGATTTCTAAGATTCCTTTTTCCATGCTATCGCTACTTGGAAATGTCTTCTTTGTATTCTTTCCTTTCGCACATCCTTTGTATACCCCTTCATGTTTTGCTTGAATTTCTGGAATACCTTTAACAACTTTTTTGCAAGTGGTAGTGCTCTGTAATGCACATGTGAAAGCCTTCTGTGCCAAAGTTCATTTGGCTCTATTGTGTCATGGACCAAAGCTTGTTTTGGATGGCCCTTCAATTTGGATAAAACTCCTTCTTGTTCTCCAATCACTATTGCATCGTCAATATTCTTTCCTCTTGACCACATGAGGACTTGGCCATCTACAAATGCAACCCTCATGCCTTTTGCATCTAGTGCCAATATGGATAGAAGATTCTTCTTTAGTCTTGGTATAAACAAGACATCCTTCATCTTCATAGACTTTCTGGAGTCTAGCTTGTAGGAGGATTCACCACTACCTTTTATGGGATATTGGTAGTCATCCCCATGTTTCACCTTATGGGGTGAATTATGTTTTGATAGTTTCTCAAAGGATTTCTTGAAACCTATCATGTGTTTGGAAGCCCCACTGTCAATAAGCCAATCTTTGCTTCCATGAGTGATAGTTCCTGTGAGAGCGGAGATTAGAACATATTCATCTTCACTTGAAGAGTATTCACTTTCTTGTTTTACTCTCTTCCTAGGAGGATCATAATCCTCAACAGTGTGAGCATGATGTCTTCTTTTGGAGTTCTTCTTCTTGGATCCATTCTTATTCATGGGACAATTTCCAGCAAAGTGTCTTATTTCATCGCATGTATAACATATGAGTTTGGATGGTTCCCTTCTTACAGGATTATTTTTCTGATGATAATGCTTACCTTGATGATGATGATTTTCCCTTCTTCCTTTCCTGGAGTGTACTGTTAGAGCTTGATCTTCACTTCCCATATTTTCTTCTTGAGCTGCTATTCGAGATTCTTCTTGTGAACATTCTTCCCATAGTCTACTGAACTTGACTAACTTCTTCGTAGCACAGATTCCTTGGATGAAAGAATTCCATGACCTACGGAGGCCATTCAAGGTTGTCATCATAATTTCTGCATTCTCCACTTCTTCATCTACTGCTTCTAGCTGTTCTTTGATCTAGGATACCATTTTGAAGTATGACTGGATGGTCTCCTCATTCTGGATCTTTACATTCTTCAATTGGTTCCTTAGAGTCATCTTTCGATTGATGTTCTTCCCTTCAAACACTTTGGTTAGGGAATCAAACATAGATTTAGGTGTCTTGAGGGAGGAAACCTGTGGTATGAGGTAATCCTTGATATAATCAACAATGATCCTATTTTCCATAACCAACTTCTTCTTATGTAAGGCCTTGGCCTTATCTCCCTCTGGAACTGGAACCTCCTCACTGATATAGGAGTCCAACTCATTTTCTTCCAGGACCAGGGAGATCCTATACTTCCAGGCTTGGAAGTTATCGTCTTCCTCAAGATTTTCATCAAGATTGGTATGATGAGACATCTTAACTAAGAACCTCAAATGGAAATACAAAATATTTAGATCTTACCAGGTCAAGATGTTGGATCTGGATTTGGAGCTGAAATCCTGTAGTGCTGGTTCAGGAGTAGATTAGGGTTTTGCTTTTCCAGAGTTATGTCCAACCAAATGCTTTGAATTTGATCCCTAACTTCTCTTTTGGGGAAGAGATCAATCTAAATGTGGGCTCACTGAAAATTCCACTTCTGTGAAAAGCCCTAATTTCTGGCAGTAGTGTCGGGTCCAAAATTGAAAAACCTCAGAATTGGATTCTGCTTCGACAGAAAGATGCGCCCTAGGGAGGAAAGTTATTCCACCCTACTTTTGCTGAAAATTTGTGGAGAGAGATCCACAAAGTAGGAAGCCCTAGTTCTCACAGCTGCACAATGTCTTCTTCTCAAGTTAGCTCTGATACCATGTTAGATTTTTAACATTAATCTAGCATAAAATTAGGATCTTCAACTGAGAGAACAAAAAGCACATCAATCAAACACAAGAGACAATGAACACAATGTTTTTCCTTGGGGAAATGATAAATGGAGAAAACCCCACAAATTCCTCAGAGATAGAATCAACACCAAAAGTGAAACCCAAAAACAGTAAGATGATCTCCTGATAGCAGTAAACTCTTTCTTCCTTGCCCCGATGTCTTTCTCTTCCTTAGCTATGCGCTACAACTGAGTGTGAGTGAGTGTGTGATAAATAGAGAGGCTAGCTCTCTATTTATACTAATTCCTGACTTGACTAAAACCAACTAGGGCCGACTTCACTAGGTGAGTCTAATAACGCTAGTGCCCCAGAACTACGGGGAATTTAACTCTTAGACAATAGGAGGGTTACCCACCTTGACTTGACATGACTTGTTTACATTATAGAAACTCCCAATAGGAACCTCGGGGCATGACATGACTCAAGTACATTACAAATACATCATGGAATAAACATTGGGTTACAATACATAAGAAATGCAAGTGAATACATTCCAAAGTTACAATTACATCAACATTGGTCATCATAGTTTCCTAGAGGGTAATACTATTTCCTGATGACATCTTCGAAAGAAGCCCAAGTGGGATTTTTCTCAAACCTTCTAGACTCTTCTGATGAGTTTTGTTCCCAATAAGTACCCCACCAATTTTGGACATGGGGGACTGCCTTAAGGAGAGAAAAGGTGATATTTTCCCTGTTGAAGAATTTGTGGATAGAGAAATACCCTTCTAGAACATTCAACCAATTATCTAGGGCATCTGCATCAATATTTCCTTCAAATAAAGGAATATCAAAGTTAAGTCGTACCTTAAAGGGAGTTGCATCGCTGAACTGGCTGCTCGTTGAAGATACAATTGCAGCTACCAGAATTCATAGAAGGATTTGAGAGAAACTATCCATCATCTAATTCCTCTGTCGCTCGAAGGATTCCTCGAGCAGTGACTTGAAAGATCTCCTGTTCTGTCAATCTCTCTTTTCTTCCACCATGGGAGGTAGTTTGGGGTGGTGAGAGTGATCAAGTGAAATTAGTTCAAGACATAACTCTCTATATACTGACCACGTCAGGGACATGCGTTGAGAAATAATCAAAGAGCATATTGCTTTGATACCACTGATCTAGATTTATGCATGAACTAAATGAAAGAACATATAAAAAATCATAATCACATACATTTTGCAAAGATAACAGAGATACAGTAAACACATATTCTATTAAATGGTGGAAATAGAACAGACTGTAAAACAATAGCTAGAATGGTGGTAGTTATCTTTGAGAAGAGATGTGACTGCTATGCTCATATGCGCAAAGATGAATACAAAATGAGGGAAAATGGGCCTATTTATAATAAGAATGAGGGTGAGAACCCCAAAAGTCCAAAATGTAACCCTAGAAGATGAACCGTCATAAAGTTTGCGGCCCTATTGGCCTGATTTTCTGACCTAGGCCAACAAGGAGGTTATGTCCACACAATCAGCTTAAAGCAACGTCCGGTGTGTTTGGAATAGCAAAACCTCACAGGTTATGGTCCTGCTACCAATTGAATTTTCTCTCAGGGAGAACTAAAATTCAGTAAAAGTCTATCCTAAAGTTATTTCTACCTAAATGAATCCTATAATTAGTTTTCTACTACCTATGTTATCCTACAATTGCTTTCTTAAGGAAAGTCTTCGTTTTTTAGGGGTTTTATATTTAATATCTTAAATATAAAAGACTATTAAAATTACTCAAAAATTATAAAAATATTATTTAACAACTGCTAAATATAGACTATACTAGGATAATAATAACTGAACTATCTTAACTATTCTATCTATCCTATCTCAACTGAGAGCGTTTTGAGTATTTATATTAATTATTAATTAATATAATGATGAACAGAAAGATAAGGAGTAAGATCTAAATAAAAATACTTAGATCATCTACACTAAATCATTCTGCTATAAAATAACTTGACAGAGAAACTGAAATAAATAATTACTTCGAATTTTCTGAAATGTCTAATCAATTAATGATTAATAACCAACATTATATATTTGAATAAGAAATAATGTTCAGTATGAAATAATCGCAACAATACAAATGAAATCAAACAGACATAAACATATATATATCATCATATCTTGAATTTTCAGTCGTAGCACTGAAAAGTAGACACACTGAAAAATTCAGTTACAATAATATACTAATTCAAATACAATATTGCTTTGACAAAGTGAAATACTGATTAATAAACACAAGTATAACCAAGTATACTGCATTAATGTTAAAAGTAGAAGATTATATACTGAAATATAAAGAGTATCCAAAATAATACCAATCACGATATCAACTTGGATATTTCCAGTCACATCCCATTTCCAAAGATAAAACTTCAGCTAGGAGTAAACTAGTATCAAAATAGTATTTCGAGTATTTTTGCTTCAGTCACTCCAGCCCTTATCTCATAAAAATTCCTAGCTTATATAATACTTCCAGTCTTTCGATTCGGTTTTCCCATCAATGCTATATGAAATACTATAGGATTTCTATAACTATCAAAGAGAATCGAATCTCTTTTCATCAGACACCTGTCACTAGAAGATAACAATAAAAACAACTGGCCTGAAACATTTTCTGATTTAAGGGAATTGGCAAATTCATGGCTGGGTCGAAATTCCAGTCTTCAATATACATCCACGTCTTCCAATTGAAATCCAGAATATTAGACACGTCTTGAAACTGTAGAGGATAGCGATGACATACCCACCTGTTTTAAACAAACAAAAGCATCTTATTAAAAACCAAATTTAATCAGAAATAACAGAAGAAACTATAATTTATATGTGTGCCTGCAAAATCTACGATTTTACAGGCATGCACAACAAAATTTTTTATTACCTGTTTGACAGAGAAACAACCCGTGTAATTGAAAATGGAAATAATCATCAGGTTCTATTTTGAAGATCGACTACTCTTTTGGCTTCGGCTAGTTTGGCTTTAAGCCTGATGATCACTAAATTTTGTTTTTCTACTTGTTCAAGCAGATGTGGATTTGTACCTATCATTGATTTTTTCACCTTTTTATATTGGTTCTTTTTGATGTTCATTTCTTTCCACCTGTTAATCCAGTTCAACAACTCCTCCCTGAACGTCTTATTTTCCACCTCTATCAAAGCTACATTAGATTGACACTGTTTAAGTTCATCTTTCAATTTTATAATCTTAGTCTTGTATACCCTGTCCAGGACTTGTTGGAGAGTTTCCTCCTCCTTATCATGGCACGAATATGCTACCTGAGAAGAATCAGTTTTATCTACGTCTTGAACAGGTGATGGAAAGCTCACCAAAGATGGCTCGGGGCCTGAACCATAGGCATCCATACACGATGGAGAAACTTCTACCTTACCTGACTCTGTAATGTCTTGGGTCAATTTTTCACTATTATTCTTTATAAGAGTAGGATCATCCATACAAGTAGTTTCAGGAACCGACGATGGAACGTCGTCCTCAAGCTGGATAATTGCTGGCTCAGTACTTTGTTGAGTAGTCATAGGAACAGAAGCTGTAGGTGTATTGTTCATGCTTCTAGTAACCCTTCTCGTATGAACAAACACAATATTTTTTGATTCAAAACCCCCTCTGTCACAACATACCTGTGCTAGTTGTTCTAGTTTATGCATAGACTCATTGCCAAGTTTACGAGAAGTATTCAACTGAGAGGGATTTTTATAATCAACAGTGTTAACATCTTCATCTTTGGTTAACTTGTCCCCTGTATTTGTAGGTGTACTACAGTGTTTGTCAGATGGAGATTGGTTCAAGGTTGCTTCAGAGAACAAAGGAGCTACATTCCTGACCCCATCATCCCTGATACCAGTATTTATGGGTGGATTGTTTTCCTGAAGCTCTTCATCCTTTGATTCAGCCTCATGAACATTACTAACTTCAGATTTTACAGTAGCCTTTCGTTTTCTATGGGTCTTTGGGGAAGGGTTTGGCCAATATTGAGTTGGCCCTAATTGACATTCAATTAAAAATCATCCCACGATTTACCATTAAGAGACAGTTGATGCTGTACTATAATTTTGACTAAACCATGATGAAATAGACTTCTATTAGGATTATCGAAACTTTGAACTGAATGCGACATTTTTTTTCAGACTTTTCCATAGGTAGAACGACAAATTAAGTTTACAGCCTTTTAATGCTAACAGAAGTCATAGGTGATAATAATGTAGGTGAGAAAATCGTCCATCACACGATACGTACCTGACCAAGATCTCGTAGAAGGCTCGCCATTCTGTCTTCAGAAACCTGACCGAAACCCCAATCTTCAGTTTTGCACTAACTGGAAATGGAAATAGCAAGGACTGACACTTCTTTTTATTCACCTTACCACCTTTAAACCATCGCTCTCCGGTTTGTGGGAGCTTCGTGGCCTCTGCAATTTTGTCTTTGTTAATGATAAACTGAAAATCCCCAACCTGTGCTACGTTTTCTTTCAAACTCAATGCAAACCATTTGGTCACCTCCACGTTATGGCCATTAAAGCATATAAATAACTGACCCCAACCAATCTTCTCAAATACCAGGGAAACATTCTCATCGGCTTCTATAAGCTCTGACCCTGAGATTTCAAAACGACTAAGCGGAGCCATGGCTTCCTCACTACTATCCCGATTACGAAATGGAATGAATGGAGTCGTGAAGAGGGAAGGGATAGGAACCCAGGTAAAATACATGATGCGAAATGTCCAATCCTCACATGCTTCATGCCTGATAGAGATGAGGGCTCGAAATTTGGCCATTTTAACTGAATTTAGAGATGATGAACACTACAACCAGCGTTTTGCTATGATAAATGCATGACTAACCACGACTAACTGTAAATCTTAATCAACTCTACATATCAAGGATCATTTGATTCATGAATCGTAAATCAAGACATTGATTACACATAGTGGTCATGATGAGTTCATACAGTGTTACGAAATAGAATGGTTATCAGTCATATACAACATTAAATCCTGCTGATACAATTCATTAATACATTTACAGCTGTCAATTAATCGCAAGGTGTTAGCCAAATCTTCATGCCAATGCAGCGATCCAAGTAACAGGTGTTATTTATTTGACATATGGGTCATGTATCCTTCTGAAAACAGTCAATTGATGATCTCGTCCAGATTATACGTGAAAGGTGGTCGCGTTTATTAATATGACGATATAGTGTCAAAACCAGTAAACCCTAATGTTTGCACTACAAATAACTAATGATCTAACTTATGTATATACATAAAGTCTCATTGATATAGTTTAAAACTTTACAAAATCCTATCCATTAGTATCCCAAATCGAATTTGATAGGATACAAAGCCATAAAACTATAACATATGAAGATGTCAAAATGAGACTCATTTATTTGTTTTTCCACTAGCTATATATATACACAATTTTATAAAGTCATGGTAAGATATTTAAGTTACATATGAAATGTGAACTTTTAGGTTTAATAAGAATTTTAATTTAATAGTTCACCTTTAGTTCTAGGATTTTAAGAACTTATAATATCTTATCAATAAACATCTTCAAAAAAATTCAAAATGTGTTTTCGTTGAACCCCAATTAGCATACTATCCCTTTGAATTTATTAGATCAATATATATAATCAGATAGATTAATTAATGATAGAATTGATTATATAACAAATGATGAAACTGATAGCTGCTAATTATCAAGTTTATGAAAATGTTTTCAAAAGCTTCTAATATGTCCCTTGACTCTTCTACAATTGAGAGTACCTTCAGAATCAAAGATTCTGAAGGCACTCTTTTATAAGTTTTAAAGGTAAATCATAAAAGAGAGCTGATCTCCCTTCATTTTAATGAAAAATGAAGGGGTTGTTGCTGATTGCCAGCAAATGGCGACAACCTAGGTGAACCAGTTATCTCTGCTCATACAACTTACAATGATATAAACAAAATCTTAAAACTTATTAAAAACAATAAAAAATTCTTTATATAAATAAAAACCATTACTTTTATTCATATTCATAAGTATAACTCAGAAATATTGCATCTTTTGAAACAGAGATCTAGTTAGGGATAAACTTAAAAATATCCTGATCGAAACAAAGTACTTCATAGTAATAATAACCTGCACCATCAGCATAGAGTATAGAAATCTACTTTTCCGAAAACTTTCCAGAATTTGTTCCATAAACATAATAATTTTCTTTTTGTTTGCTTTTCTTTTCTTTAAACAATAATTCTGACTGAAGACTACTATCTAGGTATGGTATCCCAATGTGATAGTATCATTCACGAGAATTGTCTGGAATAAGCAAGCCGACTCGTGATGAGACCTCTTGTCTTTTAATTTTTTAAATCAAAAGCCATCACCCTGGTGATCAGAAATGAAGTTATTCTAGACAACACTGATGATCATGATTAGGCCGGCTCTGGATGGGACCTCCTATTCTTCAGTCAAAATTTATGTTTTCTTTATTCACTTTTAACTTTTAAATTTTATAAAATGAGAGATCATTACCCAGCATGGTGACCAAATGGTAATGTCAATCATTAATATCACCAGAAAATGAATCAGTTGGCTCGTGATGAGACCCCTTATCTCTTGGTTTGTTAAACCAAAATCCATTACTAGTTTCCTAATAATGTCATACTAGTGATATTTATGATTATGAATAGACCGGATTATTACTAAGACCTCCCGTCCCTCATTTTACCATTTTATTGACTAGAACAAATTCTAAAAAGTTTTCAGATTGTAAATACTTTTGAAGACTGATGGTAGAGATCTGTAAGAGTTTTTCAAAAGTACAAGCTTCGAAAAAGACATTAATAAGCTATCCCAACTTTTATAAGAAATAAAAAGGTGAGGAATAATCTGAGTAACACTTAAAAATAAAATAATGATAAGTTTTTCATAGATTTAAGAAACCTTGATCATCCTGAACAAATTTTTAAAAGATTTCAGTTTAGTATCATAATTTCAAGCTAACGAGCAAACTGACTGTTTTTTTTAATTTTATTTTTTTAACTAGAAGATTTATTTATTTACATTTATTTCTTCAGTTGCTAACTAAAGATTAATGACTGATTATATACAAAAATTTGACAACTTGTAATATTTGATTAACAAAATTAAAACTAACTGCAATAACAGAATGATGTTTGAAAGTTACAAAAGTTTTATGAATTTCTCATCATCCTTAAATTCTATAAACTATAATTCAGTTTATATACAAAAATATAAATTTATTTACAAACAGCAAAACAAATTATATATATATTTAAGACCAAAAATATTAACATAAATACTTTTTCAGGATCAGTCCATTCACTGGGAATGTTTCGAACTGACCTTCAAGTGTTTGTAATCGAAAGGTACTTGGACCTATCTTTTCAGCAATAACAAAGGGACCTAACCAAAGCTTCTGAAACATAGTATGATCTCCCTTTTCCTCGTGAACTTTATCCCATTTTAAAACTAAGTCTCCCACCTGAAATTCTCGATTGGAACTAAAGGATTGGTCAAACCAAGATTTCACAATTTGTTGATGTTTTGTAAAGTGCTGTTTTGACTTTTCTCTTTCTTCCTCAAGCTTTATCAAAGTGTTAATTCTCTTTTCCATTGCTGGACATTCTTCATCTTGAACAGACTGAGCTAATTGTAATGAAGGTAAGAATAAATTCGGTGGTAAAATAGTTTCAGTTCCATATACTAAGAAGAAGGGTGAGTTACCTATCGCAGCCTTAGGAGTTACTCTGTCTGCCCAAAGGGCATTGACTAATTATGCCAATCTCGATGGTGAGATGAAATAGTTCATTTGAGAATTTTCAATAAATTTTTGTTTGTTGATTCAGCTAAACCACTTCCATGAGGATGGCAGTTAGCTGAATACCTGATTCTTATTCCCTTATCTAAGGCAAATTGAGTTAACTCAATTGATGAAAAATATGAAGCATTATCAAAGACGAGGGAATCTAGAATACCAAATCTTGTTATGATGAATAATTCTAAAAATAATATAACCTGATTGGTATTTACAACCCTTAATGGTGCAGCTTCTGTCCAATGAGTAAAATAGTTATTATGTATTTGTGTTGCTTAGATGAGGGAGGATTTATTGGCCCTACTATATCAATACCCCATTGCTGAAAGGGTCTTTCAACTGGAACATGTTGTAAAGGAAAAGCAGGTTTCTTAACCCTTCCCACAGCAAGTTGACATTCCTGGCATTTTCTAACAAAAGTATAGGAATCTCGAAACAAGCTAGGCCAATAATAACTAGCCCTAAGAATTTTATGCACAGTAGTTTCTCCACCGAAATGACCCCTGCTGGTCTAGAATGTAACTCCTTCAAAATTTCTTCCGTTTCATCTTTGTCTAGACATCGAAGCAATACTCCGTCTGAATTTATCAGAAAGAGGACATTATCAATTAATAAATAAGGAGTAGATTTTAATCTAAGTGCTCTTTTCTTCCTTGGTTATAAGTAATCAGGGGCAGTCCCTATTTCTAAAAGTATTCTTATGTCTGTATACCAGGAATCTTGTGGTGGAGGATAAAAATAAATTTCTCTGGTAAGTAAAACCTCATCAATGACAGTTTCAGCTTTATCATTAGGTAGATGCGCAGCTTCAACAGCTAATTTACATAATCCTTGACCTTTGACTATCGTTGAGGGTTTAATTTCTAAGTCATACTCTTGAAGGGCTGTCATCCAAGGTGCTCTTTTCACACCTAAGTCCTTTTGCACTAACAAGTTTCTGACTGAGGAATAAGGGACTATTATTTTCATTTTAGATTTCAATAAATATGGAAGAAAATGTTTAACAGCTTTAAAAACAACAAAAGCTTGTTTATCAACTTCATGATAATTAAGTTCAGCACCTTTGAAATTTGAACTCATGAAGGAGATTGGTACTTCGTTATTTTGCTGATTTAATTGGGTTAAAACTGCTGCATATGAAATATCAAAAGCAAAAGTATACAATATGAAATCTTTGTTAAAATATGGGCTTAGAAGGCTAGGAGCTTCTGAAATGGCTTCTAAAATTTTCTGAAATGATTCTTTTTCAGTTTGTCCCCAATTAAAAATAGCGTCTTTCTTAATCATTTTCTGCAATGGACGAATGATTTCGGAGAAACTGAGAATAAATCTTCTAACAAAATTTATTTTTCCAAGAAATGATTGCATTGCTTTCTTGCTAGAAGGGAAATTTATTTTTGAAATGGCTTGGGTTCGTGCAGGGTCAATCATGATTCCATGTTTTGAAACCACGCAACCTAATAGAATACCTTCTGAAACAACAAATATTGTTTTTTTAGGATATAATGATATTCCAAATTTTCTACATCGTTCAAATACCTTTCTAAGATGATTAAGATGATCAGGTCGATGTTTAGAATATATAGTAACATCATCTAAATAGACAATGACTGAATGGTTAATTAAGCCTCTAAAAGCAATATCCATTGCTCTTTGAAAGGTTGCTCCGGCATTGATTAACCCAAAGGGCATCTTGCGGTAAGCATATGTTCCCCATGGAGTTTTAAAGGCTGTTTTCAATTGATCATCTGGGGAAACTAATATTTGGTTGTATCCTGAGAAACCATCAAGGAGTGACAGTATCTTAGACCCAGACACATTTTGAAGAATTTGTTCCATGGGAGGAACTGGATAATTATCCTTTTCAGAAGACTTATTCAGATTTCTAAAATCTACACATAACCTAATATCTCCGTTTTTCTTCCTAACTGGAACTAAGTTGGCTACCCACTGAGTATGTCTGATGGGAAAAATAATCTTGGCAGCTAATAATTTATTTAGTTCCTTCTTAATTGTTGGTTCTAATGACGGGTGATATTTCCTTAGCTTTTGTTGAAAAGGTTTTGGCTCCTGTTTAATTGGAATAATATGTTGCATGACTTGTGTGTTGAAGGTTTTCAGGTCATCATATGTCCAAGCAAAGACATCCTTAAATTCCTTAAACAATTTTATAAATGCTGTTTTTTCTGCGGGGTTGCAATCTACTCCTATAGATTTATAGTTTGGGGATTTAGTTCTATTCCTAAATTTATGGTTTCATACCTCATTTGAGAGCTATTAGTTTTACAATTAGGGACAGATCTAAATTTATCCTGAAGATCAAATTTTTTTTCTAATCTGAGTACTGAATTAGGGACTGGTTTTACCTTTTCAAAATCTTTTTCAACTAAACAAAAATAATTTATTACCGAAAAATCCCGCAGATTTTCGTCATGAGTGACTTCATCTATGGCTGAATCTTTAAAGGTATCCTCATTCATCAGAAAATTTAGCACCTGCACATCATTATCGAATACACGCCAGTTAAAAATATTATCTGGTATAGAAGGTCTAAAAATCAATTCAACTGAAAAGAAATCTGATGTAAGATTTTCTGACGAAATTAACTTTGATGCTACATTTGCCAATAAATCTGCTTCCTGATTTTGACTTCTAGGAACAGAAATTATGTTAAATGCATCAAAATGTGAAATAAGGTTCCATACCTCTCATTGATAACTCTGTAAATGTTCAGATAGACAGTGAATGGAGTTACGAACCTCTCTGATGATGATCTCGGAATCACCGTATGTGATTAACTCTTTGATATTCAAATCAATTGCTTTTTTCAAACCTTGTATTAAAGCTTCATATTCCATAGTATTGTTGGTACAATTGATTTCCATCCTACAAGCTATACAGGTTTTATTTCCCTGAGGGTCCACCAGTAGGCAAGCAGCTCCTGCTCCTTCTTTGGATTTCGCACCATCAAAATATAAAGTCCAAATAGAACTATTCACAACCACTTTGCTTTCTATAATATTTACAATATTTAGATTATCTACATCATTAATGGTTTCCTTGAATGAAGAGTTAGGAGAAATAGATGTCACTTCTAATTTCAGATTGCTGTTTATTTTCAGAAAAGGCAGAATTTTCAGCTTTAAAATTACCAAATCCCAATTCATACATGTATTTACCCATAATGCAATCTGAAAATAAAACAGGTTCGCTAGGATCATGTATTTCTGTGACAGTATGTTTCATATATCTTTCTCTATTTATCTTTATCTGATTTGACTTTCCATTCTTAGGTAACCATAATGTTGACCAGTCCGTGGCAAAGAATCCTTTCAATTGTTGGGACCAATCCCTACTTAAAAATAGCCCATATGCATCAGGAATATCTGCAACAACAATATCTATAATTTGATAAACCGAAGGGTTACAAGCAATCTTGACTAAGACATCTGTCATTTCCCCTACGACCTTTACATTTGTCCTGTCCAATTGAGTTATTTGTGAATTTGATGGAGCATATTTCCCATTCAATTTCTTGCATATTGATAAAGGCATTACATTGGAGGATGCTCCGGAGTCTACCATGCAATTATGAACATTCCTATTGAAAATCTCAAAGGTAAGTAAGAATGGAGGTGTGGTTGATTTAGAATTCTTACCTATAAGTGAGGCTTTGTCAGCCGTTACTTTTCCTTTATCAGTTGCTGTTGAATCATTATTAGAACTATTTGCAGCAACATTTTGTTTTGCATTAGGAATAATTGAACTCATGGCAGGATTTATAACATGACTATTAGGCATTGGGTAGATTTGAAGAAGATCGTACATACTGATGTTTGCACGTGTCTTCTTTAAATCCTCAATTATATCATATTGTAAATCTAATTTTGGAGCATTTTGAATAGGCTGAGTAATTTTGGTTGATTGAGTCTGCTTGCCAGATTGAGTTTGTTTATTAGGTTGTGAATTATTGTTGTCATTATTTGTAGTAGAACTTGACGAGGCTCCAGGAGTGCTTGCGAATGCTCTACTACGAGTATTGTAGGCATGTTGTCCTGTAGGAGGAATTTTACTCTCATATTCTTTTACAAGACTGTCCCAGAAATGACTGTTAACTTGTTGAGGTTCCTCTGATTCTTCATCATTTTTTGATTCTTCTTCTTCTTCGTTTTCAATTATTTCTTGATTAGAAGGAGTTTCAGATAAAGATAAAACAAATCGAATTGTATTAAAAATTTCTTCATTCCCTGCTATGTCAGGTGGTGTATTTTTATTATTTGTATTCGGGTTTTGTCTAAACTGATTTTTGAAATATGCCCTAGAAGGAGAAGCTTCAGAATTGGTTTTCTTTAATCCTACAACTTCATTGGTTAATGTTTGAATAGCATTTTGCAGCTGTTCTATATCAAATGCTTTGTCTTTTCTAAATTGAGTTTTTCAGTTTTCCTATGAGGAAAAGTATCAGATTTTCCACTTCTATCTGGTTTGTAGGACATAGAATCCTTCTCGACTTTAATGGCTTCCTCAAAAGTTTCTACTAACGTTGTTTTCCCAGCCCTCTTAACGAATATCCCATAATATTTTGGTAATGCCGAAGTATAATTTTCAATAATTATATCCTCAGGCGGTTGAGAAGCAACTGGGATTTTGTTTTTTAATGTTAGAAACCTTTGATTGAAATATTTTATTCTTTCTTTAGGCTCCATTTTAATCCTAGATAACTCTAGGGCTAAAAGAGCAGGTGTTTTATCTTCCCCAAATTTATCTAAAAAGGCTTTATTAAATTCACCCCAGTTTGTGATTGATCCCTCTACTAACAAAAAATACCAAGTAGAAGCTCTTCCTTCGAAAGTTAAAGGAAACAAATGACAAACTACATCTTCATGCTGAACATTTAAGGTTTGAACAACTAACATGAATTTGTCAACATGCACTTCTGCAGGTTCTTTGTCATCTGGGTTAAACTTAGGGAGGAGTTTATCCGAGTGTTTAGGCAAAGGATGTTGTATACCAGGGACAACTACAACAGCTGTTCTTAGCCAAGGGAGTTGTGGATTAGGTGGATTAGGTGGAGGATTGCCTCCTCCTCCCACATGTACGTTTCCTGCCATTAGACTTCTTTTAGAACTTGAGGAACTTCCTGAATTGGATGGTTTTGGACTATCAGGTGGTGATTCAGGAGGAGAAGGTGGCTGATCAAAACCGCCTTCTACAGTTAGTCTTCTAGCAGTGTTTGTCTGAATAGCTTGCCTTTGATGACTTTCAATCTGATGACGGGGAGTGCTATCATCTACTTCCAATTCTTGAGTAACTATGGTCAATTGTGGATTATGTCACTGTTGTCTAGGTAGACCATAATCTATTGGAGATACACCAAGTTGATTAGCGTATGCTCTTGTAAGAATATGTCATGATTCTTCTAAAGTTTGAGTGCTTTGTTCAGGAGTAAATGGAGATGTGATAGGATCAGGTTCGAGGATGCTTCTAACAGTTTCTACAAATGGTGATCTACTGACTTTTGGAGAATTTTGACTGGTTGAAAGTTTTTCATTAGTTTCACCTGCCATTACTCATTAACAGGCCCTCCTTCTAGTGCCATTTGTTGGCCCGATTTTCTGACCTAGTCCAACAAGGAGGTTATTCCCACACAATCAGCTTAAAGCAGTGTCCGGTGTGTTAGGAATAGCAAAACCTCACAGGTTATGGTCCTGCTACCAACTGAATTTTCTCTTAGGGAGAACTAAAATTCAGTAAAAGTCTATCCTAAAGTTATTTCTACCTAAATGAATCATATAATTAGTTTTCTACTACCTATGTTATCCTACAATTGCTTTCTTAAGGAAAGTCTTCGTTTTTTGGGGGTTTTATATTTAATATCTTAAATATAAAAGAATATTAAAATTACTCAAAAATTTTAAAAATATTATTTAACAACTGTTAAATATAGACTATACTAGGATAATAATAACTGAACTATCTTAACTATTCTATCTATCCTATCTCAGCTGAGAGCGTTTTGAGTATTTATATTAATTATTAATTAATATAATGATGAACAGAAAGATAAGGAGTAAGATCTAAATAAAAATACTTAGATCATCTACACTAAATCATTCTGCTATAAAATAACTTGACAGAGAAACTAAAATAAATAATTACTTCAAATTTTCTAAAATGTCTAATCAATTAATAATTAATAACCAACATTAGATATTTGAATAAGAAATAATGTTCAGTATGAAATCATCGCAACAATACAAATGAAATCAAACAGACATAAACATATATATATCATCATATTTTGAATTTTCAGTAGTAGCACCGAAAAGTAGACACACTGAAAAATTCAGTTACAATAATATACTAATTCAAATACAATATTTCTTTGACAAAGTGAAATACTGATTAATAAACACAAGTATAACCAAGTATACTGCATTAATGTTAAAATTAGAATATTATGTACTGAAATATAAAGAGTATCCAAAATAATACCAATCACGATATCAACTTGGAGATTTCCAGTCACATCCCATTTCCAAAGATACAACTTCAGCCAGGAATAAACTAGTATCAAAATAGTATTTCGAGTATTTTTGCTTCAGTCACTCCATCCCTTATCTCATTAAAATTCCTAGCTATATAATACTACCAGTCTTTCTATTCAATTTTCCCATAAATGCTATAGGATTCCTATAACTATCAAAGAGAATCGAATCTCTTTTCATCAGACACCTGTCACTAGAAGATAACAATAAAAACAACTAGCCTGAAACATTTGCTGATTTAAGGGAATTGGAAAATTCGTGGCTGGGTCGAAATTCCAGTCTTCAATACACATCCACGTCTTCCAACTAAAATCCAGAATATTAGACACGTCCTGAAACTGTAGAGGATAGCGATGACATACCCACATGTTTTATACAAACAAAATCATCTTATTAAAAACCAAATTTAATCAGAAATAACAGAAGAAACTATAATTTATATGTGTGCCTGCAAAATCTGCGATTTTACAGGCATGCACAACAAAATTTTTTATTACCTGTTTGACAGAGAAACAACCCATGTAACTGAAAATGGAAATAATCGTCAGGTTCTATTTTGAAGATTGACTACTCTTCTGGCTTCGGCTAGTTTGGCTTTAAGCCTGATGATCACTAACTTTTGTTTTTCTACTTGTTCAAGCAAATGTTGATTTGTACCTATCATTGATTTTTTCGCCTTTTTATATTGGTTCTTTTTGATGTTCATTTCTTTCCACCTGTTAATCCAGTTCAACAACTCCTCCCTGAACGTCTTATTTTCCACCTCTATCAAAGCTGCATTAGATTGACACTGTTTAAGTTCATCTTTCAATTTTATAATCTTAGTCTCGTATACCTTGTCCAGGACTTGGTGGAGAGTTTCCTCCTCCTTGTCATGGCATGAATCTGCTGCCTGAGAAGAATCAGGTTTATCTACGTCTTGAACAGGTGATGGAAAGCTCACCAAACATGGCTCGAGGCCTGAACCATAGGCGTCCATACACGATGGAGCAACTTCTGCCTTACCCGACTCTATAATTTCTTGGGTCAATTTTACACTATTATTCTTTATAAGAGTAGGATCTTCCATACAAGTAGTTTCAAGAACCGACGATGGAACGTTGTCCTCAAGCTGGATAATTGCTAGCTCAGTACTCTGTTGAGTAGTCATAGGAACAGAAGCTGTAGGTGTATTGTTCATGCTTCTAGTAACCCTTCTCGTATGAACAAACACAATATTTTTTGATTCAAAACCCCCTCTGTCACAACATACCTATTCTAATTGTTCTAGTTTATGCATAGAATCATTGCCAAGTTTACGAGAAGTATTCAACTGAGAGGGATTTTTATAATCAACAGTGTTAACATCTTCATCTTTGGTTAACTTGTCCCCTATCTTTGCAGGTGTACTACATCGTTTGTCAGATGGATATTGGTTCAAGTTTGCTTCAGAGAACAAAGGAGCTACATTCCTGACCCCATCATCCCTGATACCAGTATTTATGGGTGGATTGTTTTCCTGAAGCTCTTCATCCTTTGATTCAGCCTCATGAACATTACTAACTTCAGATTTTAGAGTAGCCTTTTGTTTCCTACGGGTCTTTGGGGAAGGGTTTGGTCAATATTGAGTCGGCCCTAATTGACATTCAATTAAAAATTCATCCCATGATTTACCATTAAGAGACAGTTGATGCTGTATTATAATTTTGACTAAACCATGATGAAATAGACTTCTATCAGGATTATCGAAACTTTGAACCGAATGCAACATTTTTTTCAGACTTTGCCATAGGTAGAACGAAAAATTAAGTTTAGAGCCTTTTAATGCTAATAGAAGTCGTAGGTGATAATAATGTAGGTGAGAAAATCATCCATCGCACGATACGTACCTGACCAAGATCTCGTAGAAGGCTCACCATTCTGGCTTCAGAAACCTGACCGAAACCCCAATTTTCAGTTTTGCACTAACTGGCAATGGAAATAGCAAGGACTGACACTTCTTTTTATTCACCTTACCACCTTTAAACCATTGCTCTCAGGTTTGTGGGAGCTTCGTGGCCTCTGCAATTTTGTCTTCGTTAATGATAAACTGAAAACCCCCAACATGTGCTACATTTTCTTTCAAACTCAATGCAAACCGTTTGGTCACCTCCACGTTATGGCCATTAAAGCACCTAAATAACTGACCCCAACCAATATTCTCAAATACCAGGGCAACATTCTCATCGGCTTCTAGAACTCTGACCCTGAGATTTCAAAACAACTAAGCGGAGCCATGGATTCCTCACTACTATCTCGATTACAAAATTGAATGAATGGAGTCGTGAAGAGGGAAGGGATAGGCACCCAGGTAAAAGACATGATGCGAAATGTCCAATCCTCACATGCTTCATTCCTGACAGAGATGAGGGCTCCAAATTTGGCCATTTTAACTGAATTTAGAGATGATGAACACTACAACCAGCGTTTTGCTATGATAAATGCATGACTAACCATGACTATCTGTAAATCTTAATCAACTCTACATATCAGGGATCATTCGATTCATGAATCGTAAATTGAGACATTGATTACACACAGTGGTCATGATGAGTTCGTACAACATTACGAAATAGAATGGTTATCAGTCATATACAACATTAAATCCTACTGATACAATTCATTAATACATTTACAGCTGTCAATTAATCGCAAGGTGTTAGCCAAATCTTCATGCCAACGCAACGATCCAAGTAACAGGTGTTATTTATTTGACATATGGGTCATGTATATTTATGAAAATGGTCAATTGATGATCTCCTCCAGATTATACGTGAAAGGTGGTCGCGTTTATTAATATGACGATATAGTGTCAAAACCAGTAAACCCTAATGTTTGCACTACAACTAACTAATGATCTAACTTATGTATATACATAAAGTCTCATTGATATAGTTTAAAACTTTACAAAATCCTATCCATTAGTATCCCAAATCGAATTTGATAGGATACAAAGCCATAAAACTATAACATATGAAGATGTCAAAATGAGACTCATTTATTTGTTTTTCCACTAGCTATATATATACACAATTTTATAAAGTCATGGTAAGATATTTAAGTTACATATGAAATGTGAACTTTTAGGTTTAATAAGAATTTTAATTTAATAATTCACCTTTAGTTCTAGGATTTTAAGAACTTATAATATCTTATCAATAACCATCTTCAAACAAATTCAAAATGTGTTTTCGTTGAACCCCAATTAGCATACTATCCCTTTGAATTTATTAAATCAATATATATAATCAGATATATTAATTAATGATAGAATTGATTATATAACACATGATGAAACTGACAGCTGCTAATTATCAAGTTTATGAAAATGTTTTCAAAAGCTTCTAATATGTCCCTTGACTCTTCTACAATTGAGAGTACCTTCAGAATCAAAGATTCCGAAGGCACTCTTTTATAAGTTTTAAAGGTAAATCATAAAAGAGAGCTGATCTCCCTTCATTTTAATGAAAAATGAAGGGGTTGTTTCTGATTGCCAATAGGCCCCAAGGTGGTAAGTTGAACAATTAACTTCCTAGGGTCATAAATTTTGCATATGATATTCGATTTGGGCATTCGATATCTCATTGGAAATGTCTATCTAATATTTACAACTTTTGCTTAGATAAATGAACTTCGATGTAAACCATTTGGCCCCCGAATCGCCAAAAAACGTCGTTTAGGGCCTCAAAACAACCCCAGAATTTTGGGACCCGAAAACTGTAGAAAAATAACTAGGAAAATACCACAATGGACAATTGTTCCAGTGGAATAGGTGGGTGGCCACCGGTATCCATTTGGATCAATCCTCCCTCCTTAGGAAGCAATGGTCTCGATTGCATCGAATCCCATATCATATATCAAATTGTGTGTTGAGTTGATCTCCTGGTACGACATTTACTGAAGTGAAGAGGCTGATTTTCTTTGGAATCCCGAGAGGGTTGTAATTGTTGTGTGGATGATTTTTATTTTTTGGAGGAACACCTTGAATGCATGGCTTTGCATTGTAGATTTACTCGAATAGATGAGGAAACGATGGATCTATTTTCTTCTTGTGTCTGACGAGCAGAGACACCCTGTGTAGAGGGTGTGGAGGTCTTTGTGATCTTATGTTCTCCTTCAGATGCAATTGTGAAGGAGAATAATTTCCTAGTGTGGGAGCTTATCTTCCTACCCTATGAGGCTGTGTACAACTGTCTCTGGGATTTGATACATTTTTCCTCCCAAAGTTATAATGACACTGCCAGGCCATGACTCATATACAAAATGATGCTTCCACATATATGACTATCCTAAAAGAACATCACAGACTTCAAGTGGGGCCACATCACATAATACCTCGTCTTTGAAAGGCTTGATGCCATATGGTAGGATGCATTGCTGAGTAATGTAGATACCTCGTCCTTGGCTTAGCCAACCGATGCTATAGGGTTGCAGGTGTGGTGTTGTCGAAAGCTCCAATCTCTTGACGACTTTTGCTGAGATCAGGTTTTTTTAGCTGCCATTGTCAACAACAAAATGTAGTGGGATTCCCTTCACCCACATCTGCGAATGGAAGAGGATCTCCTCTGCCTCTAAATATTCAGGCTCCACTAGTTGAATCTATGTGGTAGCAACAGTGGCAGTGGGGTTTGCATCAATGATCTTCCTCCCATTATCTGTCGCTGTGGCATTGGGTTTAGAATCAGAATCAGGATCTGATTCTAAATATTTGATATTTCCCACTAATGACTGCTTTGAGCGACATTTATTAGTGTTTTGCCAAGGGATTTTATGAAATTCACACCACTTCCCGATGTCCTTCTTTGTCTTTCCATTCCCCTTCTTTGCTTGTGGCAGGGACTGGTTGTCCTTTCCTTTTCCTATGTTTTGTGGGCCAGGGTTTCCCCTACCTTGATTTTGTTGTGGATTCACAGGTCCAGAGTCTCGCTTGTTCTTTTGGAAAAATTTCTCCTTGATTTTGACAACATACTAATAGGAGGATCGAAGTGAAGAGATGCCGAGGAATTCCATCTCAGTTCGGATGTACTGATGTAGACCACTGCAATATTTCAGAATCAGGTGGTGCTTAGAGTCCTTGACGGCTAGCTTTGTGCGCAAGTTATGAAATTTGTTGGTGTACTTCGACACTGTTTGGTCCCTTTCTTGATGCAGAATGGTCCATTTTGTGTACTGGTCATCATAGTTTCCCACAGGGTAATACTGCTCCCTGACAGCATCTATGAAAGATTCCCAAGTGGGATTTGTCTCAAACATTCCAGACTCGTATGATGAGTTTTGTTTCCAATAAGAACCCCACCAATTTTGGACATGGGGGACTGCGTTAAGGAGAGAAAAGGTGATCTTTTCCATATCGGAGACATTATGGACATAGAAATATTGTTATAGAACATTCAACCAATTATACAGGGAATCTACATTGATATTTCCTTCAAATATAGGAATATCAAAGTTAACTTGTACCTTTTAGGGAGTTGCATCCCCAAATTGGCTGTTCATTGAAGATGCACTTGCCGCTACCGAAATTCGTAGAAGGATTTGGGTGAAACTATCCATCATCTCATTCCTCTGTCGCTCGGGGGATTCCTCAAGCAACAAATTGATAGGATCTCATACTCCATTATATCTCTTTTCTTCCACCATGGGAGGTCGTTTGGGGCGGTGAGAGTGATCAAGTGAAACTAGTTTGAGATCGAATTCTCGATATCCTGACCTCGTCGAGGACAAGCGCTAAGAAACAATCAAAGAGAAGATTTCTATGATACCACTTATATTGATTTATGTGTGAACAAAATGAAAGAACATATACATAATCATAATCAAAGACATTTTTCAAAGATAATAGAGATACGATAAACACATATTCTATTAAATGGCAGAAATAGAACAGACTGTAATACAATAGATAGAATGGTGGTAGCTATCTCTTAGAAGATATGTGATCGCGATGCTCATCTGTGCAAATTTGAATACAAAATGAGTCCAAATGGGCCTATTTATAATAATAATGAGGGTGAGAACCCCAAAATTCCAAAATGTAACCCTAGAAGATGAACCGTCATAAATTTTGCGGCCCCAAGGTGGTAAGTTGAACAGTCAACTTCCGAGGGTCACAACGTTTGCATACAATCTCCAATTTGGGAATTCGATATCTCATTGGAAAGGTCTATCTAATATTTACAACTTTGAATCAGCCAAATTTATTTCAATGGAAACCATTTGGCTACTGAATCACCAAAAAACGTTGTTTAGGGCCTCAAAACAACCCCGGAAGTTTGGGACCCAAAAAACCATAGAAAAATAACTAGGAAACTACCACAAAGAACAATTGTTTTGAGCTAGTGGAATAGGTGGGTGGCCACCGATATCCATTTGGATAAACCACGTCGAGAATTTTACGTTCAAGGAAAACATGTATACCTTCCCATGTGATATATCATGCATCAACGTCTTTCGGTCTCTCATCATCTCTAGCATGGGAGCACATGAGGATTCATTATGTCACTAAGAAAACCTACATCTATGACCATGCTAGAACTCGTCACTCCCTCTTTATAGGGACTTCGTTCTGGATCACACCAAGTCTTCTTCTGAAGTACTCAAACTTCACTCTGGCTAGTGGCTTGGTCAATACATCAGCTATATTTTCGTCCGTCGCCACATACTTGAGCTTCACTTCTCCTCTTTGCACCATATCAATGATATAGTGGTACTTTATCTCTATGTGGTTCAACTTTTCATGGAACAACAGGTTCTCCGATAACTTCACACAACTCTGGTTATCATAAAATATAGAAGTCACCTCTAACTGGAGATCAAACAAATCAGACAGTAGATTCCGTAGCTGTACTTCCTCACAACTAGCCGAGAAAGATGCAACATACTCTACCTTGGATGTAATCAGCTCCACACAATACTACTTCTTTCTAATTAAGAAGATCATGCCGGATCCCAAACTGAAGCAACAACCTGAAGTGATCTTCCTATCAATGGCGCTGCCTGCTTAATCTGAATTAACATAACCATGCATAATCATCTTCCTATTTGCATCATACTTGAGCCCATAATCAACTGTACCCTTCAGGTACCTTAATACATGCTTTGAAACAATCACGTGAAAATGTCTCGGATCCGTTAGGAACTAGATTAGTGTGTTCACAACGGAGTATATGTCTGATCTCATATTTTTCAGGTACATCAATGAACCAATCATCTGAGGATACATCATGGTATCAACCGAATTTGATGATGCATCACACAATATATTCATGTTTGATTCCATCGGTGTGGCTATCGCCTTACAATCCAACATTATAAACCTCTTCAGAATCTCCATTGCATACTTTCCTTGACCAAGGAACATCCCATATGCACTCTTCCATACCTCCTTTCCTAAGAATTAGTGCATCATCCCTAGGTATTTCATCTCCAACTCACCGGCAAGATTCCTTTTTGCATTTATAATGAGTTCATCATGTCCTGTAAAAAAAAAGTCATCGACATATAGCAGGAGCATCACCGGTCTTCTACATTCAACCTTGAATTAAAGGTTGGAATTCACTTTATTCTTAGTAAAGCGTAATCTCATCAGGAAGTTGTTCATCATGTCGTACCATGTCCTGGATGCCTATTTCAATCCGTGCAAGTATTTCTTTAATTTACACACACGAGTATTCCTTTCATGTGTCTCAAATCCTAGTGGTTGCTCCGCATACACTTCCTCTTAGACTACACCATTCAAGAATTTTGTCTTGAAATCCATCTGGTGTACCTTCCATTTCATTATTGCAGCCAATGCAAGTATAGATCCGAGGGAAGTATATATCCCTACGGGTGCAAATGTATCCTCGTAGTATTTTCCTTCTTTATGTGAGAACCCATGAGACACAAAACTTGCCTTGTGTTTTTCAATTCTCCCATATACAACATGATTGATCTTGTAGATCCACTTCAAAGTCACAATAGACTTCCCTTCCGGTATCAGAACTATCTCCCAAGCATCATTCTTCATAATTGACTTGTACTCCTCGATCAAGGAATCCTTTCTTTTGATTCAACTATTTCTTCGTATTTGGAAGGTTCTTTGTCAATGATGTCACATAGTAGGGCCACATAGTTGTTGTATGGTTAGGTCTTTTCCTTTCTCTATGCATCCCATTTGGAGCGCCATACCTTTCTGCATCTTTTAATAGTTCTTGTGCCCATGTTGGTTTTCTCTTGTGGGAGTTCTTCTCATGAAGTGTTTCTAAAGTCTCTTGTGTTTTTTCAATGTCATGATATTCATGGTCTTGTGGAGTTGTTTCTTCCATTGTAATATCTCGGAGTCTAGTTCCTTCAAGTTCTTCGACCTCTTCAATAGGTAGTTTTCTATATCTGGAGTACGCTGAGTCTTCGTTAAATGTCACATCTCTGCTGATGTCAATCTTCTTAAATAATCAAAAGTATATTCGGTATGCCTTTGAAGTGTCATTGTATCCTACAAATATCCTTTTCCTTTGAGAAGGATCGAGCTTGGTAGCCAAATATTCTAAGATGGCCGACTTCTAGTTTCTCTCCTAAGAAATCCTCTTCATGAGTCTTTTTTTTGAGTACTCGATGAGGAGTATGGTTATGTACATACATATTTGTCCTTGCCATTTCTGCCCAAAGTTGATTTGAAAGTTCCTGGTAATGTAGTATTGCTTTTGCTGCTTCCATTATAGTTTTTCTCTTTCATTCTGCAACGCCATTCTGTTGAGGATTGTATGGAGTTCTCAAATCCCTCTTAATCCTAGATTCTCTGCATAGTTCCTTGAATTCTTATGGGGTGAAATATTTGCCATTATTTGATTGTAGAGTCTTGATCTTCCTTTTAGTGTGGTTTTCAACCAAGGATTTGAATTCCTTGAACTTACTGAATACTTAATTTTTCCCTTTCAATAAATATATCCATGTTTTACATGAAAAATCATCTATAAAGGAAACATAGTATACATATCCACTTAGTGAGCTGGATGACATGGGCCCACACACATCTGACTGTACTATCTCCAATATTACTTTTGCTTTTCTTTCACTATTGGGAAATTTCTTTTTAGCATTATTTAGTTGTGCACATCCTTTGTAAATGCCTTCATGTTTTGCCTGGATTTCTGGAAGTCATGAAACTGCTTTGCTTGTAATTAGTAGTGCTCTGTAGTTCACATGTGCAAGACTTTGGTGCCATAGTTCACTTGGTTTTATTGAGTCATGAACTAATTCTTGTTCAGGTTGTCCCTTCAATTTGTACAAGCCTCCCTATTTCTCTCCAATTATCATTGCATCATTCATTGCCTTTCCTTTTTGACACATTAGGACTTGGCCATAAACAAAATAAACCATGATTCCCTTTGCATCTAGTGCAGACATGGAGAGAAGATTCTTCTCCAACCTTGGAACATATAGCGCATCTTTCATCTTCAAATATTTTCTAGAATCTAGCTTGTATGAAGTTTGATCTCCACTTCATTTTATGGGTTATTGATAATCATCCCCAAGTTTCACCTTGTGAGGTGACTCATGCTCAGACATATTGATGAATGATTCTTTGTATCTTGTCATATGTTTGGATGCCCCACTATCCACAAGCTAGTCATTGCTTCCATGTGAGATAGTGCCCATGAGTGCTAAAATTAGGACATACTCTTAATCACTTGAAGAATCATCACTTTCTTTTCTATAGTATTTTATTTGCTGGTTCATAATCTCCGACGGTGTGAGCATGATGTATTTTCTTATTGGACTTCTTATTGAAAGAGTCTTTGTTCTTGGGACAATCTTTGCAGTAGTGTACCTTCTCATAACAAGTGTAGCATCAAATATTGGAAGGATATTTTTGGACTTCATTTGTCTTTTATAATTATGGCCCTTCCTATTTTTATGAAGGTGGCTCTCCTTATTTATTCTGGTGTGAGTTGTGAGAGCTTGATCTTCAGTTGCTCCCATATTCTCTTCTCTTGTTATGAGTCAAGCTTATTATTATGTGCATTCTTCCTAGAGTCTATTGAAAGAGATCATCTTCCTTCTTGTACATCTTCCTTGAATGAATGAATCCCATGATCTTGGGAGACCGTTCAAGGTGGTCATAACAATCTCTGCTTATTCTACATTTTATTCAATTGCTTGAATATGTTCCTTGATTTGAGTAACCCTTGTGAAGTAGGACTGCATAGTCTCTAAGTTTTGTATCTTCACATTCTTTAGTTGGTTGCTTAATGTAATCTTCTTATTGATGTTCTTTCCTTCAAACGACTTTGTCAAAGCATCGAATACTTCCTTCGGTGTATTCAAAGATGACACATGGGGGATAAGGTGATACTTAATAGAATATGAAATGATCCTCTTGGCTTTAACTGATTTCTTCTTATTGATGTCGTTAGCCTAATCTCCCTCTGGTTATGGAACTTCCTTACCGATATAGTGATCTAGATCATTTTCTTTAAGGATCAGGGAGACCATGTACTTCCATGCTTGGAAGTTATCAACTCCCTAAATATTATCATCAAGTTGGGTTTGATGAGTCATTTTGAAATGAGAAACTCAAATGGAAATAACAGAGATATATATCTTACTAGTTTGGTTCTCGACCTAATTTTGAAGCTGGTTGACCTATAATTTGTTAGAAAACCCCAATTTTAAAAAATTGGAGTTTTGGAATTCTGTTTGTATAGGAAGATGCACCTCCTTGAGGTGAGTTGATTAGTAAGGTCCTTTTATGAAAACTAAGGTGGAAATCCTCTAAAACTTGATTCCCTAGTTTCTCCCAACACCAGTGTTTAGGTCAAAATTGAAACATCTTCAATTTTGATTATGCTTCCACCAAAAGATGCACACTCCTAGGGAGAGTTAGAATACCCCTCTTTTATTGATGATATGTGGAGAGAAGACCTTGAATTAGGAAGCCTTAGTTTCCGTTGCTGCACAATGCCTTCTTTTAGAGAGACTCTGATACCATGTTAATTTTGTAATCTTATTCAAATTTATTAGGATCTTTATATGAAATAATAACAAGCACAATAAGATGCATAAGATAGAGCAGACACACTAGACACAAATATTTTCCTAGGGGAAACCATAAAGGAGAAAACCCCACAAAAATCCTCAGAATAGTTTTGTCACTAAGACAATATCACAAGATAGAAAAAACCAAGTCTAAGAAGTCTTCTGCAACTCTCTCTCTCTCTCCTCATATGAAATTGAGTCAATGAGTGTGTGTATAAATGAGGGAGGGAACCTCCAAATTTATACACATCAAGTGACTAACCTTCTAACTTGACTAGGCCGACCTCTTACCCTAACATGGCTGACTTTACCTGGGGAGACTCCAAAAATACATTTCATTATATTAAACTGGGGACTACTTCCTTGACTTACAATAAAGGTTGTACCTCAAGGACCATCGGCAATAATGTCATCTTGAAAGGAGGCAAACAAATCTCTGATGGGGATACAAAAACATATAATGATGCAATACAACAACAAATGCAAAAGTGATTTCTGAATATAGTATGATGAAATACATATTAAGTCGATGATTTATCAATGTAATGTTTTCTCATTGGATCATTATACTCTAGGAATTTTCTCTAGAGTTTACCACACCCAAAAGCAAGAAATCCTTGGTTCTCACCGAGCTCATTAATGATTTCTCCACCATCGTCATGGGACCCCTAGTAAATGATCGATTTCTAGATGAACATCTCTTTAGATTAATTAGAAAATATCCATGGTACAAATATGTCCTCACGTACCTCCACACATAGAAAATCCCCCCCCCACCAAACTCTCACATGATAATCATTGTTTCATTCGTCATCAAGCCCCATGGTACCTCCTCCTTGGAGACACTCTTAATAGAAGGTGGGAAAACACCACCTTATGATAATGGATATCTCATGATGAAGTAAAGCAAGTCCTTTGATTGATTTCCATAGTAGTGCATGTGGTAGCTACTTGTCAGGATTGGACACCGCCCAAAAAACTTCTCCGCTAGTTATTTTTGGCATTCACTCTTGAAATATTTTAGTCACATTGACAAACTTTGTAAAACTATCAAATATTTTCCTACAAAAAGTACAAGGATAACACCCTATAGAATAGGTTTTTAAAGAATCTCCTCTAAAAAGAGCCCAAATATCCGTTTATAATGAAGGTTTCTAGCTGAGACAAGTGGGTGGAGGTTTTAGCGGATGTTTTTATACAAATATTTTATGCATACCAAGCACACTGGTGCATCCTTATTCTAGATGCATCGGTTTGAACCAAAACAAAATGAATCAATAAAAATAATTCTTGTTAAATGAAGAGAAAAAAAACTTTATGTTTCTACAGTCAACAATAACTAGTATTTAAACTAAATATATGCACTAATGCATCCACATAATTCACACACCACTTTTAGCCAAAAATTCAACCATACTTCGTCAAAAAATATGTTTAAAAGAAATAAGAAATATAAATTACGATGAATTCTATATAATACACTGCATTTTGTGCATAGGTTATGTTGGCAGGAAATATGGATGCACATGGTGTGAAAGTCGAAAACAATACGCAAGGTGGAGAGCTTGACAAGAGTTGAATTGGTCATAATTTTGTAGTTTTTGGTCCAAGTTAGTTAGAAAGTAGTTGCAAGTGGACCATTTTGTAAAGACACAAGCCTATATAGAGAGTTAGAAATGTAGTATGAGATATATTGGATCTTTTCTTAGATAATATTTTTGACATATTTGGATGATTGATCTGTGTATCTGCTCTTTCGGTTCTGTCTTGCGAACATGGAGATGTATTGTGGAAACTTGTTTTGATCTACAGAAGTAATATGACAAGTGTGTATTATGTTGGAAACTCTGTTTCTTGTTTTTACTAGTTTTAAAGTATTAATAATGTGATCTGAATGAGAGAATGCTGCAGTATGATTTATGTTCACGAATGATGAGATGCCTTGTCGTGATGAATGGTTCCATATTTTTCGATCTGTTTATGAATGAATATAATGATGTGATTTAATGTGAATAATTGATGTTGTGATTTAACATGAATAATAAATGTTAAAACCCTCACCTGAGTCTCTGACCAATATTGCGACAGAGAGAAAACAAGCACGCAAATCCTCTTCCTTACTTCAGAAATGTGGTTCCAACAACTCTCCCTTGAACATTTCGAGTGAGAATTCATTTACTTCATAGGTGTTGCTAGACAGGGTAAATCCTATTTGTGCCGGTGCTCAAGGAGATCGCGGTGAAAAGGGGTGTCGACAATGTGTGGACCCCTGTCAAAAAAGCTGTAGGAAACCAACCGAAGACTCTAGCAGATATTAGAACCAGATTGATCGAAGAGTTCAAGAAACCCAAATATGAGTTGCAGTATATCATGGAATTAAAATAAATTAAACAATATCCAAACGAATTGTTTTGGGATTTCGATCAACATTTCAAGATGCTGATGGGAAAAGTCAATTTCAAAATGAGCGATGTATTAAAAAAAGAATGGTTCATCGCAGCATTAGTACCACATATATGCATGCCATGAATGCAGTAGAAGATTGCGACACTGAGTGAGGTTATGGAGATCGCAATGAACCTGGAAGCCTCCTAGTGGGTGAAACTAGAGTTGGAATGAATAAGATCCAATCGCAACTGGTGAATCTGGTGATTCAACTAAAAGATATCAAGAAAGGAAAATAAATTTGTGAATAATTATGGTGTACCTGATGTCACATGGAATGACTCATAAAGATCAATGCCCGGATTTTCGCAATTACCCTTTGTCAGGTGCTCCAAATCCGCTAAGTCAAGGTGGTTTACCATGGTGTCGAATCTATTACACTCATGGACATTGACACTAGGAATGTGTGTATCTCCAAAAGATGGTATCCAAGCCTATGAACTTGTTCTATAATTTTTTTCATTCTGTTGGCCATGAAGAGAAGGATTGTCAAGCATATGACCTGCTCCAAGAAAGGACAATGGATACATACTATATGAAAGGAGAAGAGAACTGATCAATGGAGATACCACCACCGCAACAAACACCACAGTTTGCACAACTGAAACCGCAATTTTCTTTAGCATAGCCACAGTATAATCAGATGCAGTATGCTCCGCAACAACTGCAGTACACTCAACCGCGTTTTGTTCCACCACAGCCGAATCCACTGCAACAAAAAAAGTTTAATCAATTGTATTATCAGAAGAAAGGAGGATTTCATGGAGGATTTCAAGGAGGATGAAACATAGGTTTTGTTTGAGGATGAGGACAGGGTAAAGGGTTGGTGCAATGATATAATTGTGGAGTACTGGGGCATTATCAACGAGATTTCCCAAACATTCAGTAGAAATGTACCTACTGTACCATCACAGATCACACTGTTGAATATTTTCCACAAATTATCACAAAATGGAAAGAAAATAATGTTCCACCACCACAGAACTAGAATTAGAATGTGATCTAGAGTGTGAAACAACATTTGAATCCACCACAGAATCAAAAACAAGGTCCAACAGTTGGGAATATTTTAGCAAAACCGAGGAATCAACATGTGGATGTTGGAGTCATTACTCATGGAGGTGGGACGATAGGGGATGATGGTCCAATACCACAGGTTCGATTAGCGGCTTGAAAAAAGGTCCAATTCAATGTGGATACTGAGAGGGATACATTATTTGACACAAGAGACACCATGAAACGAGATATTGGTAAGTTGCCTATCTATGAAATGTCACATGTTTTTGATTCAACACTTGTAGTAGGACCATCAAGGAAGTATGACACATTGCAAAGTTTCTTCAAAAGTTGTCTGTTACTAACAAAATATCCTGATGTGGTAGCTGAGATTGCAAGTTTGATAGATTGATTAAGGAAATCTTGAAAAGACTCAGCTATTAAATCCTTGCATAAGAAGAAAACTATAAAGGAGATGAGGATGAATGTCCAAATCGATGACTACGACATGGATCCAATTATTCTAGATCTAGGCTTGGATTTCAAGATTTTGACAAAGTAGACATGGGAGAAGATGGGGAAACCACAGTAGGTTTGGTACCATGTACAACTTCGATTGGCCAATCAGGCTAGGGTGTCGCCAATTAGGTGAGTACCATGCTTAATGGTGGAAGGCGAAGGAATGAAGACATATGTGGACTTCGATGTTATCGAAATCATCGACGAAGGAAGCTCATATCCTGCACTGCTGGGGATTGGCTGGGTTAGTGACAATTTGGTGGTGATTAAATTCAAGAAGTGGGTGACGACTTTCAAGAACCGCGGCATAAGAGTCATAACCCTATTGGATCCAAGTGAAGGAAGAAGATATGTTGAACTAGTAAAGGAAGAATTTGTAGGAGGATGGGACCATGCATACAACATTTCGTAGGATTATATCCATCCCACTGCAAACAGAGAGTTGGGTTGGCAAAGCTTGAGCTATGCATCATCACATTTTGACAATGCATTGGAAAATTGGCAAAATCAACTAAATGAAGTATCCATCCAGAAGTGTGGATGGGTCACTGATTCAATGCATTGGGTTGCAACGGATATTGTTGAGCTACCAACATATGAAGGATTACTAAAATTGGCTGAGTTCATTGGTGAGTTTGAAGACAAGGTTTCAGAACCACAAAGACTATTGGCATTGTAGGAAGCGTTGAAGGCCACTCCAACACGATGGTGGGCGACACATAAGAAATTGATCGATGGATGGTCGTTGTGTTGCAGGTTGATGGAAGTTTCTTTCTATGAAGCAGAGCGCTATCAAGTCGAGTAGTGTAATGGATAAAATTATCCCAATGATCATTTGATTGCATGTCAGACCGCATGGGTGTCACGACCAAATAATGAGTGGGTACATGATTTTGTACACACCCTAGATGAAATGTCACGATAGTGGTATGTATCAACAGAGATCCAGAGGGAGATCATGACATGGGAGGAATTGATGATCTATTTTAATCACACTTTCAGCTTTGTGAATGATGATCCAGTGATTCATAGTGCACTTCGACATATCCATGATGTCGTCTTGGAGATAATTCCAGTCGCATTTCTTGAGGAATCACATGAGATACTGGTGATGCAATTGATGATGGAGTGTTACAATGTATCATAAGGACCTAATGATGGGGATGACCCTAGGAATATCAATATTCTAGAATCTGATGGAAGTCAGAATATCGTAGCACCTAAGATGCCGATAGAAAAGTTCACGAGCCAGTGAAGATTCATAAGGTCAACATTGGGACATAAGAGGAATAGAAGTTCATCAATATTGGAGATTATTGGGATGAAGAGACTATGGATAAGATTACCAATCTATTGCATGAATTCCAGGATTTGTTTCCTACCAAATTCTCTAAAATGAAAGGGATTCTTGGGGACATGGGAGAAATGAAAATCCCACTCAAGCGAGATGCGAAGCTAGTGAAGTAGCGGCCGCATCAATTAAATTCATGATACAAGGAGTGAGTGAAGGATGAACTTGACAGAATTTTAGACTCAGGAATTATTGAACCAGTTGAATAATCATAATGGATCAGTCCAATGGTCATTCAAGACAAGAAGACAGGTAAGGTTCGGATCTGTGTCGATCTCCGAAAAATAAATGATGCATCCCTTCATGATCTATTTCCTACGCCATTTACTAACAAAGTGTTGGATGGTGTAGGTGGTCAAGATATATAATCATTCACAGATGGATTTTTTGGCTATCATCATATCAAGATTGCGAAGGAAGATTGGCATAAGATGAATTTTGTGACATTAATGGGGATTCTTTTAGTATACGGTGACGTTGTTTGGAATCAAGAACACACATGTGATATTCTCCAGGATAGTAGTTGCTACGTTTAAGGACTTTCTTCAAAAATTTATGGCAGTCTACATGGATGATTGGATAGTGTACGGGCTTGTAAATGATCACCTCACCAATCTGCGATTGATGTTGGAGTGGTGTCGACAACACCAGATCACACTAAATTCATGAAAATGCATATTTTGTGCGCCATTCAGGATTTCGTTGGGGAACATTTTCTATAAGGAGGGGATGCTGGTTGATCCAACAAATATTGCACTAATTGTTAATATTCCACCACCTATGAATGTGAAACAAATCAGAGTGACATTAGGACATACGAGATATTATCAGAAGTTAATAAGACGATATGCAACAATCACAACTCTGATGGAAAGGTTGTTAAAGAAAGATGCATAATTCGAGTGGAGTCACGAGTGTCAAGGGAATATCGACACTCTAAAAAAGAATATGGTCACAACACCAATATTGGTCTTTCTGAACTAGATGAAGGAATTTGACGTCTATGTTGATGCATCATCAGTCGCGTTAGGAGTGGTTTTGGCGCAACTTGGCGAGGGAGATATTGACCATCTAATTTCTTTTGCAAGCATAAATTTTTCATCTACATAACATAATTACACCACGATGGAATGTGAAGGCTTGGCGATGGTGTATGCACTTCAAAAATTTCATCATTATCTCTTAGGAGGACATTTAAGATGTTCACTAATCATTCTGCATTAAATTACTTGGTCAACAAGCTTGTGTTGGGGGGGAGATATGGAGTTGGTTGCTACTATTCCAAGAGTTTGGTTTTGAAATCATCATGAAGACGGGGGTCTTGAATGCAGGACCTGATCATCTGTTGCAGAATGATACAGGAGAAGAACCAACCAACATTGAGTATGGATTTCTTGACACGCAAATATTTAAGGTTGGAATGGTTGATGACAATTATGAGCAAATAATTCAATTTTTGGCAATAAGGAAAGCCCTGGATGATTTCACTACCAGTTAGAAGAAACAATTGGTTGTTTGGGCGTGGATTTCCAGCTAATTGATGGAAAACTCTATAAAATTGGATCATATGAGATTCTATGTCGATATGTATTACCACATGAGCATGAGAGGATACTAGCTGAAGCGCACAACAAAATTGTAGGAGGACACTATGGAGGTTGCACAACCGCTAGGAAGATACTCCGTGTATGCCTCTAGTGGCCAACTATGCACAATGATGCAGTAGATTATGCGAAGAGTTGCGATATTTGTCAAAGAATGGGGAAGCTGTCGTGTTGAGATGAGATGCCGCTAGTACCTCAAGTAATGCTCCAACCATTTGATAAATGGGAAGTGGATTTTGTGGGACCCATCAACCCACCAAGAAAAAATATGGGTGCACGATACATCATCACACCAACAAATTATCTCACTAGATGGGCGGAAGCAACACTAGTGACAGATTGCACTGCTATGACTGTAGCGAGGTTCCTGCTTGACAATGTTGTCACTCGATTTGGTTGTCTGAATATATTGATGAGCGATCAGGGGAATCATTTCATCAATTGCATTATTAGTGCAATGATGGAGGAGTTCCATATTCAGCACAAGAAGAACACTCCCTATCATCCAAAAGCTAATGGAATAGTGGAAGTATTCAATTGGGTACTAGAGCATGCACTCACCAAGGTCTGCAATGAAATCTGCAATGATTGGGACTTGAATATCCTTGTGATCTTATGGGCCTATGAAACCACCTGCAAGAATTTAACAAGGTAGAAACCATTTAAGTGAGTATATGTCTAGGAAGCAGTAATGCCGATGGAGTGTATCATTCCAAGTCTTCGCATTGCAACAACAACAAGTATGGATGATGAAGGAGCACTGCAAGAACTCTTGACACAATTGTTACAGCTTGAAGAAGATTGGTTCATCACATGATTTCATCAACGAGTTGAAAAATACCATCAGAAGGAATGGAATGATAGACACATCAAGGCCAAGTACTTCCAATAAGGATATATGGTGCTACTCTATGACAGTAAGTTTGTGAAACACCGATGTAAGTTGCAAATACATTGTTAGGTCCTGATGTGACCAATTTCATTAACGACAGAGGTGTGGTACAGTTACAACAACTAGATGGTGTAATGTTGCCTAAGTTAGTGAATGGAATCTGGATAAATTGATATTGGGATAGCCAGGTGCGGTGTGATGCTTAAGGAATTGCGCAGAAAAAAATGTAATATTTGTTACAGAGGAGACTAGAGCACCAGAAGCCAGTAGCGAAAAAAGGAAAATTGTTGTGGTCGCACTAAGAAAGCAGTTTGGTGATGTCCATGGGGACATGACATGGTCAAATCAGGTAATTAATGCAGCAATTAAACTAGTGGGGTGACGATGCAATTGGACGGGACACACATTATGGGGAATTTGATTGTTAGATCGAGAGGATCGGTAGTAGATTCATGTGATAAGTGGTAAATTTGGTTGTGATGATTAACAATCTTTCACATAACTGATTCCGAGATATAAGAGTTGGAGGGGTGCGGTTTGGATGAACCATTTTCATTGTTTAGCAGAGCATAGAGAGATCACAGTACATAGTTGAGAGGTTGCAAGTGATTGGATTACACTAATGGCACAGGTGATTTTGAGTGGTAATATCCAATATTCTTCATGGATCATGACACCAATTATGGGGGAGATCCCCGAGGTGCAGGAAGGATCTCCACAGATTCCGTGGAAGAAGAGGGGTACAAATCGGTCGAAATCGAGCTCATAGAAGAAACTTACCACTAGAAGTTCAAGCATGGAGGAAGTGGAAGCAGAGGCATAGGATGGACCATCAGCAACCAGATTTGAATACTCCATGACAAGAGATGGGGCAACAACTGTACACATCCCTATATTTATCCCCCCATGCAAGCTTGATGCAACCCAGATTAAATTGACCAATAACCATAAATACCCCATTAGGATGGTGACAATTCCCATGGGAATGCATTGCACGGTGAACATTGTGCCCTATCTGACAAAAATGAACTAAAATGATCATGACCTGTTAGCATACATCGAATACATAGCTGAGCCATTTGAGTCGTGAGGTGAGAGGGATGGCGAACTAGTTGTTTGCACACCGCAATAGTGGGCGATGGGACTACAAAGGTTGAGGCTGTTAGGCCTCACCAACATGCCTCACTTTGGCCGTATAGAGGAATCCAATGCATGTGTAAAGTAGCTATTGGCATGTTTTCATGGAGGTTACTTGTGGCTGGATACTAAGGTACCAGTCACTATGGAGTTGATTTCACAAATAACTGGGTTGCTTATGAAGGGACCTGATCCATCGCAATACTTCTGTTGCAAGGATAATAACAAGCGATTGGCCGCTAAATTGAAGAAGAAATATGGAGTGGACCATGAAAATAGAGTCTATGTTGTCAATACAATAAATGATCGTGCAATTCAAGTTGTGAACAAGATTTTGGTTGTAAAAGTGGTAAGAAAAACCACCCTAATCAATGCACATATGGAGTGATAACATGTGTAGAGAAGTGCATAGAGGGTGTGCAAATGAATTGGTCGTTGTTTTTTCTAAACCAGTTGACAAAGGATGTGATGATCATCTAAGAAGGTAAGATCGCCTTCAACTATTCCTGGTTGTTAATATTGATTGCACTAGTTGGATGGATGGATCCCCTGAATTATCAGGGGATGGAACTAGAAGTCACTCAAGTATGTAAGGGCGCAAGGTATCAAAAATTTTGGTACATCAATAAGAGGGAGTGATTAATTGATTGCACAATGCAATTTTATCTTTATTGGGATGCACTGTGGATTGCAGCAGAAAAGGTTCCGCACCTTTATGAGGAGGAAGCGAAAAATAATCGACGAATCGCAAGGTTTGGGATGGGTCCACATGCAATCCACATTCAAGTGTGTCAAGATAAGGAAAATAAGTGGCTTTACACCTAGTATAAATTTATGGATGAGGAACTTGAAATGATAATTGATGATTGACATGTTGAGTGGAAGATCCTAGTAAGTAGAAAAGAAGTTTAAGATACTGAGGAAGGTCCCCCACTTGATGCCACTATAGACCAGACACAAGCACTGAAAAGTGATCAAGAATAGTAGGAGGAGTCATCTAAGACTCCGAGATTGAGCTAAAATTTGAAGAAGGAAGAATAAAGTGAAGCTATGAATAGGGAGAAGGTAGCATCTCCCCAACAATGACAGGTGACTAGGTGACTCACATTCTCACCACAATCACCACGACAACCATTGCGAGCGAGGCATAGTTAAAACAACACTCGACATAATGTTTTCATGAGGCAAAGTATCAGTTGCAATCTTTGAATAATGTGATCTTAGAAAGGGTACCGCAAGAGAATGTGTTGCAGAGAGCCACAAGATTAAGCACATGAAAGAGAGCCAGAGTTGTGAAAATCCCACCATGGGCATTGGAGACAAGAAACGAGGATGTTGATGTGGCAATACAACAGTTTCATACAATTTCTCTCAATGTTAATGAGTTGCCAACCCACACTCTAGTACGGTTGCAAAAAGTCGTGAGATAGGAGCTCACCAACGGGGAGGAAATTATTGGCAACCATTTGGTAAAGTTGCAAGAACAAGAGGTGTCAACAAAGCAAGAAATAGAGCGCCCGAAGAAGGCATATGACGTAGAGATCATGGAAAAAGAAAATATCTGGGATGAACAGGTGCAGCTAGAGAAATCCATTGCATTCACTTGTCAGGAAATCCCTAACATTACAGAGGATATGTTTGTGGAGGCTAAATTTCTAGGACAGGTTATCATAGATATGAGACGAGAAGAGAGAAAAAACTTTATAGTTCTACAGTCAACAATAACTAGTATTTAAACTAAACAAATGCACTGATGCATCCGCATAATTCACGCACCACTTTTAGCCAAAAAATCAACCATCCTTCCTCAAAAAATATGTTTACAAGAAATAAGAAATATAAATTACGATGACTTCTATATAATACACTTCATTTTGTGCATAGGTTATGTTGGCAGGTGATATGGATGCACATGATGCGAAAGTCAAAAAAAATGCGTAAGGCGAAGAAGTTGACAAGAGTCGACTTGGTCATAATTTTTGTAGTTTTTGGTCCAAGTTAGTTAGAAAGTAGTTTCAAGTGGACCATTTTGTAAAGGCACAAGCCTATATATAGAGTTAGAAATGTAGTAGGAGATATCTTGGATCTTTTCTTAGAAAATATTTTTGACATCTTTGGATGATCGATTTGTGTATCTGTTATTTCTGTTCTATCTTTTGAACCTGGATATGTATTGTGGAAACTTGTTTTGATATGCAAAAGTAATATGAAAAGTGTGGATTATGTTGGAAACTCTATCTTGTATTTTGATAGTTTTAAAGTCTTAATGATGTGATCTCAATGAGAGAATGATGCAGCATGATTTATGTTCATGAATGATGAGATGCCTTGTCGTGATGAATGGTTCCATATTTGTTGATATTTTTATGAATGAATATAATGATGCAATTTAATGTGAATGGTTGGTGTTGTGATCTAACATGAATAGTCAATGTTAAAATTCTCACCCGAGTCTCTGATAAACATTGTGAAAGAGAGAAAATAAGTGCGCAAATCCTCCTTACTGCGAAAACGTGGTTCCTGCAGATCTCCATCAAACATCTCAAGTGAGACTTCATATGCTTCGAAGGTGTTGCTGGACATGATAAAACCTATCTAGTCTGGTGCTCATGTATATCGTGGTGAAAATGGGTGTCAATAGTGTGTGGACCCCTGTCAATAGAGCTGCGTCAACAAGTTAATCTGGTGCATTTCCCTTGGATGTAATTAAAGAAATTGTTAAAAGAAAATCTTTTTTATTTATTTTTACATTGAACCAGTGCATGGGTTAATTTTGTGTGCCGATATTGGATAAAATTAAAGAAATTTCCATACGATTTTTTCTATTTGTTTAAATCCAATAACAATGTTCTTAGGTATTTTAACAACACTAATGCTTAACGTAATTGGAAGCACTGACCAAATATTTTTCAATATTTTTATATTAACTAGCAGTGCGTTTATGTCACTTAAACAAACCTATGTGTTGTCTAATGTTATGCACCATGGTAGGGTAACACTAAGAACAATTGTTGGATGGAAGATATTTTCATATCATTAATTAACGATGTATTTATATATACACAATGCACCGGTGTATTGTGTAAGGTCGAGCACCAAAGTAGGGTAAACATGAAAAAACCAGATGGAAAAATGTTTTTTATAATTTTATGTTTATAGAACATGAAATTATATATGCACTAGTGCTTCCATAATAGAGCACACATGATTAGGTTAAAATTAAAAATTTGTGGGATGAAATTTTTATATTCATTATCGGTGCGGTCATGCCACAAATTGAACTAGTGCGCGGATAGTTATTGGTGAACCAAACAAGGTAAAATAAAAGAATTAACATACGGTAAAACCATTTTTGCCATCCTTCAATGATCTAGACCACCTAAGAACCAATGCTATAATTGACTCCCTCAAGTGCCCTAACATATTTTCTCCCTATGGTTGGATTTATCCCTTTCATTTCTTACCACATAGCTTTCAAATTTTCTGAAACGTTGGGAAAATTTGATTTTTCATATACATTGAAACCATGCCTCCTCGTTGTGTAAGTTCCTAGGTAATGTCTTTGTTACCTTCTAATTTAAACTTTTAGTGGACTAAAATTTCAAATTCACTTTAAATTTACTCATTTTCACAATTTTTTTTTTTGGCACAGTGCATTTGAGATGTTTGGCTTTCACCATTCTAGCCGGTGCTCCCTATAAATTTAAAGTGTGCACTAATAGGATTGTATTCTTAACATATAGTGCATCACATAAACGATGCACTATACTTTTAATAATGCACTGTGTTAGCACCTTGTAATTTTCTAGTGGTTGCGGCAGGAAGTCACAGGGTAACCAATTCAACCAACTCTAGACTGTATTCTAGCCGATATAGTCAGAGAGGGATCTTTCTTATCACATAGGAAAGAAAAACATATGCATAAATATTTGGACAACACTTAGAAGGATATATTTTTGTAGGTAACGAGGCATTGATATATTTTAAAAATGGTAGAACATACATACAAGATAATCATTGGGCAATGGAGTTAAATCCTAAAGCAATCGAGGATATTATATAAAAAATGATGAAGGGAAATTCCTTTGTATTCTGAGGTAAAGTAAGTAGCGTAAATGGTCAATTATCTTGAAAGAGTGAAGAGTGGAAAAGGGAAGAAGCCCAGTGAAAGAAGAGGAACCTATCTGAGGGTGAATCTCATGCACCACCTTTAGTAGAATAAACAACAAAGGCTAGTATCTACAATGGAGCATAGGAGATGAATTCCAAAGCATTTACCAGAACACAATAACAAATGCAATGTCTGATACAAGAGCGCTTAGCTGAGAGCGAATTCCTTGTATACTAATATAGAGTGCATTAGCATAAATAACACATAAATGAAAGTGATAAACAAGATACACAGACTGAATGCAACCACTGTGATGAATCTCGAAAACGCAAGAGGATATTTCTCATTAATAATTCTGAGAGAGTTACAGAGACAAAACGATAGAAGAATGATTTTTGAATGAAAATTCCAACCCTTTCCTCATCAATCGAGGTCTTATTTATAATGTTGTGGCTCACAGGACCAACCCTGAAACAGATCCCATTTCTGTTACAAAAACCGGGAATCAAATCCTAGATCATCATTCAAATCCCAACAGTTTTCTGAGGTCACAAGCCTACCATAATGATTTACCTGAATCGACCTTTCAGTATGGCATACACTCTAGACCTAAAATGGCAACACAGAGTATAAGATGCATGCTTTCTTTCCCTGATGGTGATCCCCAAGATCTCCCTAATGGTTTTAGTTTCTCAGGCATGACCTAATTCACTGAACCTTTCCAGTACTCAAAATGAGTGTCATATTCATGCAGACCCCTTACCATCGAGCACCTTGAGTAGTGCGACGTTGATTTTGGTCATAGATATCCTCTACGCAGATATCATCCATCGCTTGCTGTGGCCATTTGCATGATTTCACGGTCTTTACCTTGGTTATCCTCCTTGCACCTTTCATCGATGAAGACACTGCACACTGTTGATTCAAACCACATTTGATCTCAACCATTGATAGATGAGGGACCCTTGAGCAAGTCACACCATCCTCCTTGGATAACTGTCATGCACCTTTGCTGTGTGAAACCTACCGCCAACCTGGATCAAACGCATCGTAAGAACGTGGCCATCCATATGCGCGGACCCTATTATCCCATCACAAAACTCTATCGTGCTAACTACCGTGCATGTTGTCACTGCAAGTGACATTCCTGCCATAGATTGTGAGTGTCAGGGGATCATGGTCGTCGATGGTTTTGTAGAGAGGTACGAATTTTTTGGTTATTCACATTTAAAAAGGTCACACTTATTCCTTTTGGTGAAAGTCTTCCGCCTTCGACATGAATTGGTTGAGTGCTTACGTCATTCCTTTCTAGGATCTGTGGGGTCTAGACACGTCTACAGGATTTTCTCTTTTCTTATCCACCTTATCATCTCTTCAGCTCGGGATGGGGGCAGTTCCCCTGTTCCATTTCACTTCAAAATCTTAGCACTGGTGCAATCCAGGTGCTAATAGCGGTTCCAACTCAGGGATGCTATTCTCCCTGTGAGGTAACAAAGAACTACGTAGTCCATGTGTCTTATCCATTGGATCACCCAAACCTCTCCTGCATCTTCACAATTTACCTGGAAAAAAAAACTTAATGATGGTGTCTCTTGAAGATCTTACGGCCTTAACCTCGGGCTTTAAATCCTGTCAAAGAGCCATCCACACATGCAGTATATTTTAAAACAAAATAAAATAGTATATACAATGATGATGGAATTGAGTCATCCTATAAAAATTAATGTTTGAGGAGCCTCTCATTAACCAGCGCTCCGGATACCAATCCACCTTCCATTTCCTCCAACACATAATCATTCTTTCCCCTGAAGGCAAAGATCTTGTACATGCCTTTCCATAGTTGATCAAACTTTCCATGTTTTCATTTCTCCTCGGGGGGTGCATCCCACTGTAACACCATATCACATATTTGGAAGTCTAGAAGCTTAGTTCTTATGTCAAAAATTTCTTTCATCTTGTCTTGGAAAAGATAGGTCTTGTCGAATATCTGCTCCCTTTGTTGCTATATCTCAACTAATTGATACATCCTCCTCTAGGTGGGGTGATTTTCAACATACTCTTCTTGCAACAATATCATCATTGGTAAACTCGGGGAGTTAGGAAAGATTACTTCTGAGCCATAGACTAGCTGGAATGGTGAGGTGCCTATAGATTTATTTATGCTAATTTTGTCATCCCACAAGGCGTGGATTAGTTTAGTGTGCCAATCCTTCTTATTTTCCTACAGCAACTTCCTTATGATCCTCATGAGGCTCTTGTTTGAGGATTCTTCCAGTCCATTCCCTTGGGGGTAGTAGGATGTAGAATGCCTCAGTTATATTTGGTATTTGAAACAAAAGGAAATCATTTTATTTGACTTAGAAGTTGGAGAATTATCAATAATTATTTTCCCCGGAACACCAAACCTAGACAGGATATGCTCCTCCAAAAATTGCATGATCACTGTTTCAGTGGCTTGCCTTGTGGGGATGGCCTCGATCCATTTTGTGAAGTAATTAGTGGCAATCAGGATCCATATGTGCTGCCCCAAATAATGAGTATTGATCTCCCCTAAGGCTTTAAGGGAAATGATACCAACTTTCTCTTGCAGGTCTCTACTTTCTTATGGGTGTCAGAGAATATTGTAGGCCAATAGAATCCCAGCCTCATAATTTTGTTTACCATGGTATTCTAGTAGTGATTCCTACCACATTCCCATGCATGGAACTCCTCAATACATTTCTTAGCCTCGTGCTTGTCCATGCAATTCAGCAAAATTCCTCCAGGCTCTTTTGAATACAACCTCTCATTTAGGATGCAGAACCTTGTCGCCTTCTGTTTGAGGAATCTGGATTTGGTTTTATCCATGCCCTACGGAGCATGGAAATGTTGTAGGACTAAAATGACATCAGTGTACCATGATGAGGATAGAAAGTACTCACTTATCTGGGGGACCAGCTATCTTTGAAGCTCCTGCTCTTCAGCTAACAACTCAACGATCATATGCAAGCTAAGAGCATCGCAACTTGACTGGGACATAAATTTGGCTAGCCCGTGGCCTTTTTCCAACTTTGTGGGTTTTATTTCCATATCATAATTGAGCAAAATTGAAATCCATTTTCCCCTCCGTCCCTCCGGATCTGGTTGGGTCAAGATGTCTTTCACAACGCTGGTGGGCACGTTGGCTATAACACGGGAATGTAGGATGTACAATCTAAAATCCTTTAGATCCTGCACCAGAGCATATGATTGCTTGTCCAGGATGTTATACTTCAAGGGGGAATCCCTCAAAGTATTGCTGTAGAAGGCAATGGGCTGCTCATATCCTTCATGGTTCTTTTGCAGCAGCACTCTTGCCACTGTGTGCTCAGAGGTAAACAATAAGATGAGGAAATATTTCAATGGAGAAATCAGGGCTCACAAGGACAGGTGCCTCAGCTATGGCCCTCTTTATGCCCTCGAAGGATTGTCTGGCTTTGGGAATCCACCTGATCTCTTGGTCTTTCCCTAGCATGTTAGTTATATATTTAACTATTTTAGCAAATGCAGCAATAAATCTTTTGAGGAAATTCACCTTACCTAGGAACGATTGAACCTCTGCCTTGTTTTAAGGGAGTTAGATTTTTCTAATAGTCTCGACCCTCTTGGGATCTATTCTGATACTTTCCTGAGAGATTATATGCCTGAGAAGCTTTCCTTCCTTCATAGAAAAGAACAATTTTTTGGGATTCAGGGAGATGCCAAATTTCCTGCACTTTTTGAATGTCTTCAACAGGTGCGTGACATGTTCTTCATTGGACTTGGAGAAAATATTGATGTCATCCAGATAGATAAGAATGATTTTGTCTTTTTCATCAATGAATGCTATGTCCATGGCCTGCTGGAACGTTGCGCCCACGTTCATCAACCCAAATGACATTTTAGCATACATGAAGGTGCCCCAAGGAGTGGTGAAAGCTGTCTTCTCTTGGTCATCTGGATGAACCACAATATGGTTATAGCTCGATAAACCATCCAACATGGATATCCTCTGAGAACCCACTACTCTCTACAAGATATGGTCCATTTTGGGCATAGGGTAATGATCCTTCGAGGAAAATCTATTCAAGTTTCTAAATTCAATGAAAATTCTTATTTCCCTGTTATTTTTTTTGATAGGAACCAAATTCGCCACCCAATGTGAGAATCAGAGGGCTAGAATGATTTTGGCTTCGAACAACTTCTTGATCTTTGTTTCTACCAGAGGCAACAACTTGGGATTCATCCTTCTGAGCTTCTGTTTGAATGACATCTCATATTTCTTGATTGGCATGGTATGTGTTGTAATCTCACATATCACATAAGGTTACCAATAATACACATAGAAACATATAAACATAATAGAAACAAGAGACAAGAATAGATAAGGAAGAAACAAATTATCATTACATGAGGGTCCATACATATACAAAAAATTGAACCAAGTTCTCATCTGGATCAACAACCTAATATATATGATTACAAATGGTTACAAGTAACTACCTGTCGGTTTGGTCAACCGACACGACTTTACACAGCCGAACTAATCTTCGATTACTCGTCTACTCGACTAGTTGGCTCACCGACTAGCTCCTCCAACATCTCGCCCAGGAACAAAATCTTTCTTCGTCCCGAAGAAACAGGGGAGGCACTCAATACTGCACTATTTGATGTAGTTACTCTTACTTTGGTTTGGCTTCATGGACTGTGTAGTCATATGGTTGGTCATTTCTTCACATATACTTCCATAATGGATTCTGCAGTAATGGCAAGTTGGTGTTGAAATTCTGTCCAATTTTGTAGCACTTTTTGGATATCGATAGTCAAGGTTGTGATGCTTGACACAGTCGGCATTTTCTCCTAGATGGAAATATCTATGCCCCATAAATTGAGCCTTTTCTTCTACTGTTTTCAATAGTCCCATCATCTGTGGATAGATTGTGTCCAATTTGTTGAGGCTTGGTAGTGCTTTCTGAACCCACTGATGTGCTTGTTTCTCTAGTTTCTGTAATTTTGTTGTTTCCAATACAATCTGATCTTGTATTGTACTCCTCATTGTTTCATCAATGTCTCACCTCTTTTCTAGTGCCTGAATTTTCTCATGAGTCTGTTTGGTCTACTTAAATACTTGCCCATAGTGGGTGTTCCAATTACAGAGTACTTTTTTTGTAATGATGGATTCTTCTAGATGGTCCTGCAGTACTTTATGAGCTTCAGAGAATGCTGTGTACGGTTGTCTCAATAGTCTGTATGTTTCCTCTTTTTGATATTCTTTTGTATTTTGTAGTTGTGCTTGTAGGTTCGACACCACACTTTAAAATAGCTGATATGCTTTATCTAGTGGGATGTCGGTGTCGACTTCTATTGGTCCTGGTCCGACTGTTTGAACTAAATTTATGCAATTTGACATAAATTCAATTTGATATTTCTTAGTGCTGTCGAGTTGTTCTTGTCTGGTCTAGTTTCTTGTTGCTACTTTTGTGGCAAGGGTTTCTAATAGTTGACCCAACTCAAAATCTCTCAATTTCATCATATCGACTGCAGTAGTTGATCCTAGTTGGATGAGATGGATCACTGTGGTCTTTGTTCTTTGTGGAGTTCCTTTTTCTTTTTATATTTTCTCTTCCTTTTGTGTCTATGCTAGTCTACATGCTATTTTACCTATGTTTCTTCAAGTGGTTGATTTTTTGGTGGCTGATTTCCCAGCTGCTGATCTTCGTTAGGCTGAACTTCATTATTTGGTGGAATTTCTGTTTGAGTCTCTTGGGTAGGGCTTGCAGCTCAGTGTGTATCTAGGGGGGGTTGAAACAAGTGGTTCAGGGTTTGGAAAAGGTTCTGGATTGGGAGGTGGTGATGGAGATGGTGAATGGTTTGGTGTAATTGGTGTGGTTGGGATGTTTTTAGTCGATGGGGGATTTTCAGATTCTGGTGGTGAGTTGGCTGGGTCGTCCGAGTCGATAGAGAGTATGTTGTCGATCTCTTGATTGATTGCTAAAGTATCTTCTTGGTCATTCTCTTCCAGGTCTCCTACTGGTTCATTGGCTGGTAAAGGATGGGAAATATATGATGGGGTAAAGGATGAAGTGCAACTTGTGACAATTTGAGAAGTTTTGTCGGGGTTCCTTAAGAATGTCAATCTGATAGTTCCCATAGTTCTCAGTTCTGAGGTATTTGGCCGATTTGTTGTGAGAGGGTTTGGCGTGTCGAGCTAGACTCAACTAATGTGCATTTGGTGGTAATTTTCTAAGCAGAGGTGAATAGTTATGGGAGTTTTTTAATAAATGCCTGGAATTCACCATCGTGGTCAAACCGTTCTTTTAATGTCTCCGACATAGCATTTTTACAGATATCAACAAGACTGATGGTGGGTAGCTGTGGGATATCTTCTTGTGTGATCTAGGTTGGGGATGGTAGTGGAGGGGTGGAAAGTAAATAAAAAATATTCTCATCGACTGAAGGGTTTGCAATTTTTACCTTTTTTGGTCTTCCTTGTTTCGCTCATGCGTCGACGAACCGCTTGAATTGTGTTTCAACTGATATTTTATTTGCTGCAGTGTCTTCTATGATGTTGACAATAGTAGCCAACCGTTATTCTTCATCTTCTAATTCTGATAGGATAAGTTTACGCTTCCCCTTCCCTTTATCCTGATTTGATTTCTTTTTCCTTGAGGCTTCTATTTCCTTTGCTATTTTCTTTAAGTTTTCTTCTGTCATAGCATACTTTGGATTATCTGATTCAATATTTTCTTCTATCTTCTCTTCTCCTCCCTCCTGTTGATGAGTCAGGATGATACTTTGTTTTGTTGGTATGGCCACCTGATGTTTAGTCGATGCACTTTCAATTTGGAGAGGTTGTGGAATAGTCATCAGTTGGAGCTTGCTAGTATCCTCTATTGGTATATCTTCCGACATGAAGGTACTGATATGTAGATGGAGTTCATAATCCTCCTCTTTTTCTTGGTCGGTCAAGGGTTCCTCAATAGGATGATTTTATTCTTTGGCCCTTGCTGGTATCGACAGCTTGGTATTGGATTGTCGAGCTAGCTCTTGGAAAATATCATCGATTGTAGAATAATAGTTGAGGCGTTTTGCTTTTGCTTTTGCCCCCTGCATGTACCAGGTTGTAGTGTGGTCGTGCTCTAGTTGAATGTGTACTATTTTTGGTAGAATTATTCAAATGTTCTAAGGCACCCTCCATCTAGTTGTCTGGACTTTTAGAGTCTGAAACCAATTTTCCAACAATACTTTTCCATTTGTTAGTTCTTTCAGAGTTCCATTCTGTGAAAATGGTTTGAACCGCCACATGTGATATTTGCATGGTTCTTGGAACTTCTTATCTCCAACTGGGCATAAGTGGTACATGGCTATCCAAAGTATCAGTGATGGGAACCTGATAATTCCAGTGGACTCCGCATGCTTGAACCGATGGAGATGCTTATTAGATGAGCTAGGGTGAGGATTTAAACCGAAAGACCTCGTTGCGGATAGCCGATCGCCATTGTGAGAGGATGAGACTTCGAGGGACTATTTCCAGATTGAATATGGAGGCTGAAGAGTAACCAGTCATAGTAGAGCCTTGTACACATGTGTTTTCCTATGAAGTTGGCGGCTGTTGTGTCTGAGTTACCTATGTAGACTAGTATGCATGGTTGATGCACAGTGAGGACTACTTCAACAGTAGCAGAGACCCAGGATGTTGACGCACATTTATTTGTTCTCTTCAGGATGAAGAAACATTTTGTTTGTGGGGGAGATGTATAGGGGGCCACTTGACTTCCTAAATGTCATAATATTTGTATAAGTGTATATTTAAAGAGATATTAACAAATGAGTAGTTGGAGCGGGTACAACCACTCCAACCTCTCTCATAATGTATAAATAGTAATCAAAGATAATACATCATCGGATTGGACATCCCTTCCCAAGTACTTGTCTTTGATGGCTGTGTATGTGCTTTACTATATTCTTGAATGTGGCATGAAAGCCTAGATTTCAACAGTATGTTGGATGATGCTGGTGTCATAAGCCTTGAGGTCCTTGTAACTCCAGGAAAACACTTTCGAATATTCTTTCATCAATGAGATATACCTCTGTTTGGCTTCATGAGAGAGGGTCCTTTCTATTTTGATGATCTTAGGATGCTCTTCTATCTCAATATTCACCTCCTCCACATATTCATAGTTTGGGACCTATTGGGGCTCTCTCACTATGTCATCCAGATCGAAAATATTCTCTAGAGGGACCAGACCCCTAGGGATGGAATTTCCATTTAGCTGCAGAATTTATTTGCCACATAGGTTATTCTCGTACCCCTGCTGGACCTCAGGCTCCTATAATTCAGACCCCTAAACTCTTTCCTCATCGTCTTCTTTGGTGTCATCAACAACAATGGACTCCTCTTCTCAAATCGATTCCTTCAGATCCACCATTTGGTTTTGCAAAGGATCTCAAGTGGGGGAAACTTCCTCCTGAAATTTGTTTTCTTTGTTGACATCTACTCCCTCAAATTTCCTTAGGGAGAGTGAGGAACTGGTGGATTTGTGTATCATATTCAAACACTTTCCAACTCTTCACATTATCCGGGATGGAAGGTCTGTGCCTTACTTCAATTTCATATTTCTCTATAGGATGCACATGGGCATTGAAAGTCAATGCCGAGGTAGCCAGGGAATCTTCCATGCAGTTCTGTACTCTAGGAATCAGTTTGAAGATGCATTCCTTGAAGCCTTCTATGAGGTCCTGGGTGGCGTTTTGGTAGCTCCTCATATAGTGATGTCTGGCCTGATATTTGCTGGTCATTTTCTTGATTACCGACTTGGAATATCCACGTAACACCACCCTCCTAACCTAAAGCTTATTCAAAGCCAGGATTGCCAATATCATCGCTTCATATTTTTCTTCATTATTTGTATAGTAAAAAACAAGCTTGTAGGAATACCTCAAAGTGTGGATTCTAGGGGGTCTCATCCATATTCCTACCCCTTCTCCTTCTCTACAGGCTAACCCTTCAAAATCGACGTCCCATATCCCGTCTAAATCCTCTTTTGTAGGTACAAAGGAAACAATTTGGAAATGGGAATCGTCTTCATCTTCATCCATAAATAAAATAGAGGACCCCATCTCTGTGTCCAGCGAGTATATGGGGTGGTTTTGCGGCCTTTCAACACTGGTTACCATATATGCCAATTTTTTCTCTCTAAAAAAATATTCTCTGTATCTAAAAGAGAGGAATGGTGGCATACGACATGTCCATCTGGAGGGCACCTTTGAGCTTGGCCACCCAAGATCTGGATAACAACATCCCAAACTTTGGGGGAATTTCAGCCACCACCATGTCCATGACCAGGTTTTAGCAGGGATTTGAGAAAGAGAGATGACCAAGTCTTTGATGAGACCCAAGAATTTGACTTTACTAGAATCGAAAGAGAAAATATCCTTGTAGGGTCTAGTCACATCCAATCCTAGTTGATCCATGATCCTTCTAGGAATCAGGTTGTAGGAGGAACCTGAATCTAGCATGGCATTGTGTAGGATGGAATTGTGTATGTTCAGGCTAAAATAGAAGGGGGGGGGGGGGAATTCTTCATCGGAGGGTTTGTCTACATGGGGACCGGACAGGATGGTGGGATTATCGTCTTGCAAATTCAGGCTATCTGATATGACAGAGATTTCTTCTGGGGGTTGCAAAATTGTGGAAATTTTGGAACGATATTTTGAATTATTCAATAGTTTGATGAGGGGTAAAAATATTTTAATCTTTGTAATTTCATCCTATAGATTGAAAGAAGCCTGTCCCTGGTCAGAGCTCCGGGGATTGTCTTCCCTTCATTCCTTCCCTTTGGGCTTCAAAACATTCTTAGGGTTATCTTTGGTAGGTGGATCAATTTTAGGCTTACTGGTGAAGTCTTTATTCCCTACCTATATATTTTTCACGATTGGCACATCTCTGTTCCTCAGGCTGATCTGTATCTACACATCTAGGACCGAGAGCTGATACCCTATTATAAAGTCATCTGTCTCACCTGGAAGCGTTTATCCTCTTTCTAGGAAAGCATTTTCATGTTATTCTTTGGTGAGGAAGGTGACAGGGGGTTCAGTATCCAGCTGGCGGATTTCATCCTCATCTTGATTCCCCCCATCCTGGTCCATGAAATTATCTTGGAATGGAGGTCTAACAGGTGGGTCGGGAGGATTCCTCTGCCTATTCTGGGAAATTTGAGGCCTTCTAAAATTTAGATTCCTATTTTGTATTTCTTGGTTTTCCATGGGAGGGGGTCTGCCATCTACTAAGAGCCTCTCCATCATTATTTGCATGGTTCTCAGCATTGTGTCAATTCTGGACTCTTATGAGCTTGAAGTGGAGGGTTGTTCCAATTCTTTGTCGACCTTTCGATCCCCTTCCTCTCTTCTCCATTCCACTTCGTCTCCTTTCTTCTTTCTTGTAGCGACCAGGTTCACTTCCAATTTTATGGAATTTTTCATCATAGCCGCTAAGGAAGTTGATATTCTTTCACTTAGCCATAAGGAGAATTCACCATCGAAATATTTTGCGTATTGAAGCTGAGCAAAACCTATGGGAGGTTTAAATTGAGCAGGGATAGAATTGCACACTTTCATGAACCTGTCCGAGAATTCATGGAAAGACTCTCTCTCTTTCCTCCTCATGGAATGATACTGAGAGAGATACTACTTGGGGTTCTTTTGATCTGCCCATTTGTCTTTGAAGTCATCCTCAAAGGATTGATAGCTCAGAATAGAGTCATATGCGAGGTTTTTATACCATTTCCTCGCTTCTCCAGCAAGGGTCTGGGAAAATATCCTGAACTTAACATCATCATGGTGTACCTCTTCCAAGTTGACCCAATACAAAAACCACCCGAGATTCTCTTCATCCGAGTACCCTCTTTCTTCGTAGAACTTCCTGGGCCTAGTGGCGTATCCTAGGGGAAGGTCTGTAGAGCCACATGAATGCATATAGGAGAAAATCTATTGGCCACCCTTGGGGGTATAACTGGGTTTACTAGAGAGATTGGGACTGGTGTGGTAGGAACCAATAGGTGAGGTACAAAAAGATGGTGGGGAGTGGCGAAATTCAGAGATGAAGGCATATTTTTTCTAGAAGCAGTGGGATACGGAGGTGTGAAGGGAAATTTCCTTGCACCATCAATATTTGAAAATGATTGATCAGCAGTGAACATGAGGCGCTCGAGGTCTAGTAGGTACGGGAAACCTCTGCCTAGAGGCTCTAAGGTCTGAGGTGACCAAACAATGTGGGGGAAGTCAAACACGAAGGTGTTGGATGCAAAGTCAGAGAGGCTAGATTCAGATTTAGTTCTGGGCAGAGATAACCCACACTCCTTATTGCAACATTCAGATATATCACCAACAGAAATAGAAATATCAACCAAAAAAGACAAATTCCTGACTAACCTCTACAGCCTGTTGGCCTTTCAGATTTGATCCATCAAGATCTAAAACTTCTTGGAAGGACTCTACATCAATATTTCTTCTTGTATGGTTTCTTCTAGTCGCTAGTATTTCCCAGTGGAGGAGCCACTTTCATAGTTTTTGTGGAGTTTCCAGAGCATGTGCAAATAATTGTGTGTCTAGGACTGTCTGCTCAACTGGGTTGTAGAACTGAAGCTATGCCATCTTTCTCAAGGATATAATAGAAATTAGGCTCCTTGACAACGACGCCAAAAATTTAGCACCTTGTAATTTTCTAGTGGCTGCTACAGGAAGTCAGATGGGTAACCATTTCAACCAAATTTAGACTGTATTCTAGCCGATACAGTCAGAGAGGGATCTCTCTTATCATAGAGGAAATAAACACACATGCATAAAGATTTGGACAACACACAAAAGGCTATATTTCTGTAGGTAACGAGGCGTTGATAGATTTAAAAAATGACAGAATAGGCATACAAGAGAATCATTGGGAAACATAGTCAAATCCTGAAGCAATCAAGCATATTATAGAAAAATGAGGAAGGGAAATTCCTTTGTATTATGAAGCAAAGTAAGCAATGCAAACAGTCAATTATCTTGAAAGAGTGGAGAGCCAAAAAAGGGAAGAAGCCCAGTGAAACTGAGAGGCAACTATCTGAGGGTGAATCTCTTGCACCACCTTTAGTAGAATAAACAACAAAGGCTAGTATTTGCAGTGGAGCATAGGAGATGAACTCCAAAGAATTTACCAGAACACAATAACAAATGCAGCGTCTGATACAAGAGCGCTTAGCTGAGAGCGAATTGCTTGTATACTAATCTATAGTGTAATAGTAGAAATAACATATAAATAAAAGTGATAAATAGGAAACATAGACTGAATGCAACCACCATGATGAATCTCAAAAATGCAGGAGAATATTTCTCGTTAATACTTCCAAGAGAGTTATAGAGAAAAAATGAGAGAAGAATGATTTCTGAATGAAAATTCCAACCCTTTCCTCATCAATTGAGGTTCTTATTTATAATGCCATGGCTCTCAGGACCAAACTCGAAACAGAACCCAGTTCTGTTACAAAAACTGGGAATCAAATCCCAGATCATAATTCAAATCCTAACAATTTTCTGAGTTGGCAGGCCTACCATAATGCTTTATCCGAATCGGCCTTTCAGTATGGAATCCACTCCATACCCAAAATGGAAACGTAGAGTATAAGATGCATGCTCGATTGCCTTGATGGTGATGCCTAAGATCTCCCTAATGGTTTCAGTTTCTCAGGCATGAGCTACTTCACTAAACCTTTCCAGTACTCAAACTGAGCGTCATATTCGTGCAGACCCCTTACCCTCAAGCACCTTGAGTAGTGCGATGTTTCTTTTTGGTCATAGGTGTCCTCTGCACAAAGATCATTCATCGCTTTCTATAGCCATTTGGATGATTTCATGGTCTTTACCTTGGTTAGCCTCCTTGCACCTTTCGTTGACGAAGACGCTACACACCCTTGATCCAAACTGCATCATATCTCAGTTGTTGATAGATGAGGGACCATTGAGTAAGTCGCACCGGCCTCTTTGGCTAACTGTCATGCACCTTTCATGTGCAAAACCTGCCGCCATCGTGGATCAAAAATGCCGTAAGACCATGGCTGTCCATATGTGCGGGCCCTACTATCCCATCAAAATGCTCTATCCTACTAACTTCCACACATGTTGTCACTACTAGTGATGTTCCCGCTGTAGATCGCGAGTGTCAGGTGATCGTGGCTATCGATGGTTTTGAAGAGAGGTACGAATTTTGCGGTCCTTCACAGTTAAAAAGGCCACAATTATTCCTTTTGGTGAAAGTCTTCCGTCGTTGATGTGACTTGGCTGAGTGCTCATGTCATTCTTTTCCAGGATCTATGGGGTCTAGATGCATCTGCGGGATTTTCTCTTTGATTTTTCCTATCCACCTTATTGTCTCTTCAGCTTGGGATGGGGGCAGTTCCCCTGTGCCATTTATCTTCAAAATCTTAGCACTCGTGCGAGACAGGTGCTAACAAACTGCTACTTAATGACACATTTTAACATATCGATGTCCAATGTGTTTCAAAAACCATAGAGCATTGTTAGTGGTATGGCCAATTAAAAAAATGCACCAGTGTTGGTAAACACCTAGAAAACCATATAACCGATTCTTTCTAGATTCCTAGATGCACCACTAAACTAACAAAAAAAAAAACTAATTATTCACCACAGACTTTAGTGCACCATAATAATACATCTGCATCACTATGTCGATGCACTTATGTTTAAATTATGCACCGACATGCATTTGTAAAAATATATTTTCACTTCATTCCATGGTATTTTCACATAGAACTACACCAATTACAATGCACTTTAACTAATTATGTGTACCAATTACAATGCACTCTAAATAATTGTGTGCATTGTGCGTAATGTAGACACCTCATTGTAAATCATTAGTTATCCCAAATGAGCAATGCACCAATATAAAAGATTTTTTTTCAGAGGAAAAAATACCATCCTTTGTTATTCAAAGTGAATCAAAATACATCATTTACATAATCCATCTATGTGACTAAGATTACCGTTCAAGACAGTACAACACATAGGAAAATATAAAACAAGTCTGACAACTGCCCTTTCAAAACATAGAACAAAGTCTGATCATCGTAGACTTTCCTCATCATCCCTGAGATATAAAGTCAGAATAAAGTGAGAAGAAATCGAAGGTGACCGTCAAACATACAATCCGGAGCAAGACTTGCTGGCAGAGAGGTCTCAAGCATAACAGGAAATAAGATCAATCCACTGCTGAAATAAAAAAACTGAATTACAAAGATTCAGCAAAACTAAAAAAGAACATAATGGCCTTGATTGATGACAAAACCATCCAAAGTTTCAGAATAAATGCCATTACCCATATCCAAGTTCAAGGCCTGTTTAGAGAGACCATCTGCCAGCGAGTTATGCTCGCAAAAAATGCGTTTGAAAATCACCTGAGGGGTAAATTGAAGCATATTTTTGATATCGTCACTCCAATGCATCAGTGCAGGAACATCAAGTGCAAATAGTATGTTGAGCCAAGATATAATAACCATAGAATCACCATAGATCAGATGGATGGGTATACCCATAAGCAAACTAACTCTAAGTAATGCCCAAAGAGCCAATAGTTCCACTCGAGTGTTTGTACTGCTTCCACATCCCATTGAGAAACTGAAGAAATGGGATTCATTTAGAAAGATCACGAAGCTTGATCCACCAATATTCCCAGCTGAAGCCCCATCAAAAAAACCACAAGGAAAATCCATCCTTGTTTTTGGGCCTATATCTCGAATTTTAAGTGTTTTAATAGGAGCAGGGTAAGTAGAAAGGAGGTCTTCGATCCTGGAAATAATGGCATGGAAGACCAATTTCTTATCTTTGAAGAGACACTTATTCTGAAGAAGCCAGATACTCCAGAATAAAAATAGAGGCAGAAATCTAAAAGAGGAAAATCACACATAGGAATTATACCAGTGAACCAAGAAGGATGAGATAGAACTGACTTTTGGAAGGGAGAACCCAAATCTGGCAGCGAAATGAGAGAGAATACACACGCTGAAAGGGCAGGTCAAAAAGAGGTGAGAAACATCTTCCAAATTCTTTTCACACAGAACGCATCTACTCGGCCCTTGGAAACCTTTATGCTGAAGATGGTCCCATGTTAATATATGATCTCTGGCCAATAGCCAAGTAAAACAAACAATTTTCAGCGGGATGCGAAGAGACCATAAAAAATTCAGAGCGAGATCTTGTTGCTCGAAACAATTAGCAGAGAGAATGCACTAATATCCAACTGAAGCTGTTACAGACCCAACAAATTTATTAAAAGACTAGAGTAGAGTATCTTGCTGATCAGAAAGTTGAATTCTGCCATATTCCAAACCTCTGATATAATTGTCCCAAATAGATTTCTAGTCACCCGCAAGATCCAGCTCAGCCATAAACCAATAACCTGAAGCAGAGGAAGTATAATTCCTTGCTTGAGATAGGGAGCAGATCCCATAATCCTCCAAATAATCTCTCAACTCCCTTGGAAAAATGAAAGATGAGCCCAAACCCATTACCGAGTCTGCCCCAATTCGGATCGAAGAGCCATCTCCTACATGCCAAATAATCCCTTTACCAATCCACAGTAGGGTATCTATAAAACCTCTCCACATTATCGAGGCATTCCAATTATTGAATCTTTTTTCCCTTAACCAAGAATGTAAAGGCCTTTTTTTTAGATATTTAACAGAGATGAGGAGATTCCGGATGCCTTCACTGTTTAAAGCAAGCCAAAAACTTTTCATTCTCAAAGAAAGACTGAAGCTGGGTAAATGCTTAATCCCCCATCCACCAAGAGAAATTGGATGAGCCAGAAGATGCCAGTCTGCCAGGTGGAACTTTTGTTTTTTGAAGAAGAGCCCCATAGAAAAGAAAATATCAGTTTTATTAGCTTATCTAAGATAGAGGCGGGAATGGGAATAATTGACAACCAAAAAACCGGGATACTCGACAGCACAGATTTAATGAGAACTAGATGACCACCTAGAGACAGTAGCCTGTTAGTCCAATGAGATAACTTCTTCTCAAATTTTGAAACCAGCCAGTGCCAATCTTTTATCTGATATCCTGTTGGCTTGAGGTAGTATCCAAGATAAACAAAGGCTTTATTAAGATAATCAAATTTGTAAGGAAGGATACCAGAAATTATACGAAGCCAGAAATTATATGAAGCAAGGCCTCATCCAAATCATTATAAAGAAAGCATGATTTATTGATATTAATACTCATACCAGAATCTTCACAGAAAGTATCAAGGATGACTTTGTAGGCCATCCATTCCTCAAAGGAGCCCATACCAAATAATAGCACATCATCTACAAAAAGTAAATGAGTGAGGAAGAGTTGGGGCGAAATATTGATACCTTTTATCTTACCGTTCCTTTTAGCATCTTCAATTAGAAGGCTAAGACCTTCTATAACCAGGATGAACAACATAGGAGATAAAGGACAACCCTGTCTGATACCACGAGAGGCTGGAAAGAAAGATGAAGGAGATCCGTTGACTAGGACTGCAAAGTTAGCTGAAGAGATACAACCAATTATCCAATTTACCCCAACAAGAGGAACCCCGATCTGAATAAGAATAAGATGGACAAAAGTCCAATTAACCCGATCAAATGCTTTTTATAAGTCCAACTTTAGGATGAGATCATATCTCTTATGAGTTTTCACAGAATGAAGAACTTCCTGAGCAATGGCTATGGGTTCGAGGATCTGATGATTCTTTAGAAAGCCGAATTGTTGAGAAGAAATGGAAGCATCTAGAAAGGGTTTAAGTCTCAAAGCTGCAATTTTCGAGATCAGTTTATAGCAAAGATTATAGAGAGAAATGGGGCAAAAATCAGCAAAGGAAGTAGGCAGATCAACTTTAGGAATCAGGGTTAGAAAAGTGGAGTTAATCGCAGGAGCTACCCTACCTAAGACCCTAGAAGATTCCACCATATTAACAAGGAGGAGACCCAGAAGGTCAAGAAAGGTCAAGTAAATTTCCACAGGCCATCCATCCGGGCTTGGCGCCTTGTCTTTTTTAAAAGATTTGAGGGCTGCTTCAACCTCCGAAATAGAGACGGGCCTAGTGAAAGCCTCAGTCTCATTCAAACTGATATAGGATGGGAAAAGGCAAATAATCTTAAGCTGGGTCGCAAGGTTAGTTGAAAGGTCATCTTCAAAGATCTTCCTGAAATAACGAATCCCAAGGTATTTGATATTAATATCATTCGAAACCCAAGAACCCCTCTCATCCTGTAAACTCCAGATAGCATTATGGTTCTTCCGAGCCGAAGCCACAGCATGAAAATACTTGGTATTTGCATCACCTTTTAAAGCCCAAGTAACCTGACTTTGCAATTTTGCAGAATAGATTTCATGATCCAGCAAATTTTGAAGATTAGCCTTGAGTGTGGTCAGTCTCAGATGCTGTTCTTCATTTAAAATAGCCGAATGAGAGGAAGAAAGGAGTGAATTTATCTCCTCTTCCAATAAGATAGACTTGTCCTTCAAATTCCGAGCTTCTTTTTTAGTCCAAGTTTTGACCTTATCTTTGAGGATATGAAGTTTGAAGGCAAGTTCATGCATAGAATCCATCAATGAGTCCGAACTAATAAGAGGCCATTCAACTCAAATAATTTTGATAAAATCCTCATTATCTAACCAAGATTGATTAAACTTGAAGGGATATGCACAATTACTCTGATGATCCACCCAATCAAAAAGGACTGGGAAATGATCAAATATCTCGCATCTATGAGCCCACACCCGATATTTGGGAAGGGATCTAACAAGCTGTTCTGATGACAAGAAATGATCTAATATTTTCGAGATACCCTCTTCCCCCATCCTTCCATTCCTCCATGTAGGGTTTGCACAGGAGGGAGCCACACCCACCAAATGGTGATCCGAGAAAAGCTTAGAGAAGAAAGGTCCCATAGGATCCAGATGAGCTCTAGAGCCCCAAATTTCTGAGGCATTAAGGGTGAGGTTTAAGTCACCAGCTAGGACAAGATTAGGTAAAGAAAGGAGGCCTCCAAACACCATAGAATTCCAGAAGATATCCCTATTGTTGTAGGGACCATAACAGTTTAGAATAGAAAGCTCAAGTAATGAACCTCGAATCTTATCTTTGAGAAGGATAGCGACAGTAGTTTGATAAGCTTTGCATTTGAGGATTTTTGGATTCCAACCAGATAGAATTCCCCCAGAAAGTCCAATAGAATTTAGAGCACAAAACTCCCAACCCGGACAGAGCTTGGAAAAGGCGAATAAGGCAGGATATGAACTGGTCATAGTCTCTTGGAAGAGAACAACATCCGGAGAGAGAGAAGAAATCAGGTGATGGAGGCTTTTTTGCTTGGCTAAGCCTCCCAAGCCTTGAACATTCATAGAGAGGAAACACATCATGTATCAAGAACTTGAGGGGTCAAAGCTCTAAGGACCCTTTGTGGAGGAGAGGAATGCAAGCGCTCCGCATCTTTTAGTTGAGTTGACAAGGGAGTATATGGAGCCAGGACAAGATCCCCAACGTCAAGAGGAGACTTAGTTTTTTTCTTTCTCCTTATTGTCACATTCTCAAATCTAATGGAGTCTAGCGGGAGAACAGAGGGGGAAAGCAGAGTCTTATCTGAGAAGATACTCAAGGATTTCTGTAAAGTTGGATTGAAAAAATATGGATAGGAGGCATGACTCATAGGGGACAAGGGCTTAGTGCTAGGGGTGACAAGTGGAGGAAAGTCCGCATCTATAAAGAGTGGAGAAGGAGCATTATTTTCCAGAGGGATAAAATGGGAAGAAAGAGGCGAACAAACCTCTGGATTCACTGCAACAGGAACCAAAGAAGTAGTGTCCCGCAAGGTCATTGGCTGAGTAGGAGAAAGAGGAATGAGAGGTGTAGGGGAGTGTAAAGTCTGGGGGGTGGAATCTGAAGTCAGCCCAGTAGGAACTAGAGAAGGAGGACCTGTAAATGGAGGAGGAAGGATGAGTGCCAGTGGTAGGGTTTCGACGAGGGTTTGGAGCCTATGCGCCTCAGGATGGAGTTGTCCTTATCCAATGACTTCTCCTCCTCCTGGTCGTGGCTCTGCATTCTCTTTCGGGATTTCTTTGTGGTATTTTCCAGCTCTTTAATCCTGGTTTTAGGGTTCTTTTCTTTTTTCGATAGTCGGCTTATTCTTGTCTTTGCCTCGTCTGCACCTTATAGGGACTACATTGTAGGCCAATGCCGATGGCTGGAGTCCATCCTCACGGATTGAGGACTAGTACCAACCAGCTAAAAATAAGTGGGAACTGTAAATATTAGTCGGTTTGGTTTTGGTCTCCGGGTTTGGTTGTTTGTGGACTAGGATGGGGATTTGCCACCTTTTTCTAGTCACCGTGGTGATTTTTGTCTAATCTCTAGAGTTTTCTCCTTCTCCGGATTTTCTAGGGGTTTGTGGGTTTGTCTGTACCTTTTCCTTGCGTCCGTGCTTTGTCCCTGTCTGAAAGAGGCCGGAGATTTTTGGGTCATGGTTTAAGATGAGGGTCTGATTTCGTTAACCCTGATACAACACTATGTTTTTCTTCTTAACTAGGGTTACTCATTAGACCCTCAGCTTATCTTGGAGCTTTCTCCTGTCTCTTCTTTGCTTCCGCTGGTTCTTAGCTTGTCTGATTTTTGCTGAATGTGCGGTGTCCTATCTAAAAGGGACTGGCGAATCTTGGGTCGAAGATTGATCAGGGTTTGATTTCTATTAACCCTACATTTTATTCTCTTTAATTGGGGTTTGTCGTGAGGTCTCCTGCTTCGTTTGGGGTTTATTCATGTCCCCTCATTTGGGTCTTTTGGATCTTTGCAGTCTGGTGCATCACTATTGGAGGGTTCTCTAGTTGTCCTTATGTCGGAGGCTCATGATGGGTCGCCCGACCCTTCAGCTTAATTCGCAGCAGCTCAATTTCGACGACGTAGGAAATCAAAGGCCCATAAAATTCTTGATGGGAAATTACGGTTTGTGGTTGGCCGTGATATTTACATTGATAGGGTCAAATCTTTATGTGCCAGAGCGTTGATTGGCAGACTGGAATATGTCACGATGGATAAAAAATATTGGTTCGCTTGGGCATCGGAAAACTGGAAACCCTTCTTAACTTATGTCCCGACCATCAGTCTCCTGGTTCGGGGATGGATTGTTTTTTTTTTCCTAGAGGATGATCATGCGACTCAGGTTTTAAACAGTCTCTGGAGAGTTGGAAAAGGGTCACTGGTCTTAGACCATTGGCATGTCAATTTTGATCCTGCGTGTGAACGTGTGAAGAAACGGCACCTCTGGGCTCTTCTTCTGGGGCTACCATTTCCGCTCTGGAATCGTTCTCTGTTAGAAGGCATGGGGAATACTATAGGCCATTTCATGGTGATCGAAGAGGATTTCATGAATGCCTACGATAAGAGGATGGCCAAGATATTAGGTGAATTGGATGTCTCGAAAGGTTTACCTGCTGAAATAGAGATTCTATGTCAAGAAAGACTGTTTATTCAACGACTCGACTATCAGGGTATTCCATTTCGGTGCAGTTTCTGTAGGGATACTGGTCATTTACGTCGAGTCTGTTTGTCTTTTTGCAAGGGTTCTACCTCCTTGGATCCTTGGTCTCTTTTTGTGACTCCACCTATCTCCTCTCCTGTTTACAGGAAAAATCAGGTATGTGCAAATTCGGCCACTCCTGAACCTTCTATTGGCCTTCTTAAAAATGCTTGCTCTCTGTTTGATGATGAATAGGACCTTGATTTGGCGATAATGGACTTGGTGTTGGTTAGTAGAATCTCTTTGAAAAATGCTGAAGCCTCAAGCACCAATATAAAAGATTGTATAAATAATAACGATGCATTTTAGTATCATGCATGCACCATCTACAGTTCTTTGTTGTGTCACATAACATCGTTGCGTTAAATTTGTAAATCATACCAATTGTTTTTATTGTGAAATGAATTTTCAATATAACAATGCATTATGGTCACCTTAACAAACCATGCATGGTTCTTATGTAGCTTGTAACACACTGTTAATAGTGCACTCTAAAATAAAATAAGGAGTGCTTTATCGTTATATGGGGACACCGCTTATTAAATTCATTTACTTTGATAAAACAATTATATATTGATATTAATAAATAAAATGATCATTTAATTAATTTTTTTACAATTTATATATACATGTGTGTGTCTATGTATAATAATAAAGGAAGTTATATGTGAATCGGAGACGTTAGTAGCGATAGATGGAACAAGAGCAACAAGCACACATGGACCTGCACAACATTGTATGAAAGTGGGAGGCCAAAGAGAGGGAGAGATATTTGTACCCTTGCCCCATTACAACATAGACTCAAGAATTCTTGAGGGTTGTCGACCTCTTGAAGTTATATTGGGATGCTACATTCCTAAAGGGGAACTCAGTGTTGTTGATGTAGTTGATCCATCATTTGGGATCAACATAGACAATCATTTCAGTTTGGTCCGGTTTGTGATTGCATCCCATATAGGAGGACACATACTTCATTATTGGGAAATATAGGAGAGGGGAGTTTTTTCTACAATTCCTTGATGTCCCACTTAGTGTTGCAGTAGAGAGTCATCTTATGTACTCTCAAAGATATATTAGTGACCTGATCACTAACCTTGCTCTTTTTCAAGTTTTTAGAGGACAATTACGTATTGCTTCTTTCGATGTAGAGGAGGATAAGAGCCTCTCTCTTTTGGTTATGATGGTGACCCATTTCATTGCTGACGGTAAGCACACTATTTTCCCTTTATTATATTATGTATATTAGTTAGTATAGAGACCTAGATGCATTAGGTGGTCTATCTTTTTTGTGATAGTTTTGTTTTTCTATGGATCGATGTTGTGCATAGTTTAAGGGGAGGGTTAACTTTTGTTTTTCTTCATACCTATTTTTTTTATTTTTTTAGAGGTTTTAGGTCACGAGGCTATCGTTTTATTAACACGCTCCTAGGGAGATGACTGTTGATGTTTGAGAAAAATCAAAGAAGATTGAACTTTAAAACTTTAATCAATCAATTTAAGAACATATGCATCTCATAAATCTTCCACATATGAATATATCAACCACACGTGAATCTCATAAATATATTAGCCACATATAAATCTCATACATATATCAACCACATAAATCGAATAGATAAATCGACCATATAAATCAATCAACCATGAGAGACAAGATATACCCTAGGAAAACCCTCCAAACACGGACTATGAAAAACAAAAACAATTATTTGAGTATGATATATATATTTGCCGAGAATTATTTACAACACATAAGCATATTTCCCGATAAGAGATATCACCTTAGTAGTAGAGAATAGAGATGCCATGTAACCTTGCAAAACAATTGTATGCAACTATATAGAACTTTCCATATGCCTAGCATATTAATAACAATCCAAAGACCCTGGCTTGTAGAAGGTAGTGCATAGGAGGCTCAACAAACATATTGAGATCACCACATAGTGCATTCACAAGGAGGAGCTAACTAGAACTCCCTCCATGCAAACATTAGCCCCCTTCCTTTCCTAAATTAGCTTTAATTAAATGTTCATTATCTTCAACTGAAAGTGAAGTGACTTGAATTGAATGTTAATTGTCTTGAACTAAATGTTAACTTAATTGAACTGAATGATAACTTACTTGAATTGAATGCTAACTGAATTAAATTGAATGTTAACTTACTTGAATTGAATGATAACTTACTTAAACTAAATGTTAAATGACTTGAACTGAATGTTAACTTACTTGAAATGAATGATAAATTACTTGAAATGAAGGTTTAAATAACTTCTGATCACTTAGTCTATTAATTTTTCTAATCAAATATAACAAATGATCATTGAAATAATAACAAGCACAGTAAAACAAAAGAGAATACAAATATTTATCCTGGGAAACCCTCGCGGGGAAGAAAACCTAGCAAAACTTCCTCTATATAGACTTCACCCAAGTACAATGTAATATCCAAATAAGAATACTAAACTTCTTCGTATCCTCCAGATGGATTGTTTCTTCTCTCTCTAACGCAACTGCTTGAGTTCTGTGTGTATCCAAATGAGTGAGGTGCCTCCCCTATTTATATTGATAAGTGGGGAAGCCTAGTAACCCAAAAGGGCCGAATTCTCCCAATTAGGGTTGAATTGCGTTGGGAGACTCAAAAATACATTTTAATAATACTTTTATTCGTAATACTAACCGGACTTACAACAAAAGTTTTACCTCAATACTATACATGACCAATTACATCAATGAAATCCCTAATAGGAGGAACAACATCTCCGAAAGGGGTAATAATAATAATAGTACAAAATATAATATATTTCACAGTTACATTTCTTTAACACTCCTTCTTAACAAGGAGGGTATTCTATAACACAACAATACATCTGTACAACCAATTGGTAAGTCTATACGTCACATGAAGTTTTCACAGCTATATTAACATTAACATTATCCATGGAATATTGCCATCAAGGAACATAACATCTCGATCATCACATCATGAGCATCGTACCTCGACACATCATCATAAGCATCACATCAAATCTCACCGCATCATCATGAGCATCAAATCCCATCGCATCTCATCATATCATTACAAGCATCACATCTCATCGCATCATCACGAGCATCACATATCATTTCATCATCACAAGAATCACATCTCATTGCATCATTATGAGCATTGCATCTCATCATGAGAATTGCATCTCATCGCATCATCATGAGCATCACATCTCATTGCATCATCATGAGCATCACATCTCATTGCACCATCATGAGCATCACATCTCATCACATCATCACGAGCATCACATATCATCATGAGCATCTCATCTCATCATGAGCATTGCATCTCATCACATCATCACGAGCATCACATGTCATCACATCATCACGAGCATCACATATCATCACATCATCATGAGAATCACATCTCATTGCATGTATCCTTATCATGAACATCAACTGCAATAAACACAACATCACAACTTAATGCGATATCACCCACAACATCAAAATATGTTGGATCGTCTGCAATGAATGCGGGACCACAACGTTCGTAAATGAATGCAAGACCACAATTTCTACAAATGAATGTAGGACCACAACATTTGCAAATGAATTCCATACCACAACATCCACAAATGAATGTAGGACCACAACGTCTGCAAATGAATGCAAGACCACAATGTCTACAAATGAATGTAGGACCACAACATCTACAAATGAATGCCAAACCACAGCATCCATAAATGAATGCAGGACCACAACGTCTGCAAATGAATTCTATACCACGAAGTCTGCAAATGAATGCAGTACCACAAAGTATGCAAATTAATGCCATACTCCAATGTACACAAATGAATGCGGGATCACAATATTTGCAAATGAATACAATGTTTGCAAATAAATTCTAGACCACAACATCTGCAAATGAATTCCATACCAAAACGTTATCTATAGGATCTTGATCATATATACATCTCATCATCGATAACAATTCTTATCACCACTCCCTCTTTCCATGTAGGTCCTTTTGAACTACACCAAGCTTGTCTCTAAAATATTCAAACTTCACACGAGACAAAGGCTTAGTTAACACATTTGCAACTTGTTCCTCTATAGGAACATATTGGAGCTTTATGGCTCTTCTCTGCACCATATCGTGGATGTAATTATACTTTATCTATATGTTCTTTGACTTATCATGGAACACTGGGTTCTCTGTTAACTTGATACAACTCTGGTTGTCACAATAAATATTAGTTGCATCCATTTTGGTATCAAACAACCTTTTCAACAATTTGCGAAGCCATGCTGCTTCACCACAGGCTAAACATGCTACAATGTATTCAACTTCTGATGTACTGAGCACAACACTGGTATGGTTTTCGCTAAACCATGAGATCACACCTGATCCCAAAATGAAACAACATCTTGAAGTGCTCTTTCTATCTTCAGCACTTCCTTCCTAATATGAATCAGTGTAGCCACATAATCTAAACTCACAATAATCTATATATGTGAGGCCATAATCCAATGTACCCTTTAGGTACCTCATCACATGTTTTGCTACAACTAGGTGAACATGCCTGGGTTCTACCATATATTGACTTAGTGTGTTCATGACAAAACATATATCTGGTCTTGTATTTGTTAAGTACATTAATGAACCGATAATCTCTCTGTATAGTGTGACATCTATTGTTTCTGAAGAGTCATAATTTAGGAACTTTAATTTTGTCACTGTCAGAGTGTTCATTTCCTTACAATCCAACATCCCAATTCTCTTTAGGATTTCAACTGCATATTTTCCTTGGTTTAGGAAAATTTCATCTGGGAACTGCCATACTTTAAGACCTAAGAAGTAATGCATCATGCCAAGGTATTTCTTTTCAAATTCTGTCGCAAGATTATTCTTACATTCGCTGATGAGCTTCTCCTTTCCTATACAAAATAGATCATCTACATATAGTTGTAATATCATGATTTTGTCGTCTTCACCCTTATAGTAAAGGTTAGAATTTGCCTTACTTTTGGTAAAGCCTAGGCTCATCAAGAAGTCATCAATTCTTTCGCACCATGCTCTGGGTGCTTTCTTTAATCCATATAAATATTTCTTTAGTCTGCACACATGTGTTTTCTTGTCATATGTCTCAAAACCTGGAGGTTTTTCAATATACACTTCCTCTTCTATGACACCATTTAAAAAAATTGTCTTTGCATCAATTTGATGTAATTTCAATTTCATCCTAGAAGCCAAAGAAATAATAGTTCTAATTGAGGTATATCTATCTACTGGTGCAAAAGTTTCTTCATAATCATTCCCTTCTTTCTGAGAAAATCCTCGTGTGACAAATATTGCTTTGAACTTTTCAATACTACCATTAGCTGAATGCTTTGTCTTAAAAATCCATTTGGAAGAGACCACTGACTTATCCTTTGGTCTTGGAATCACTTCCGAAACATCATTCGTCAATATAGATTGATATTATTCAAACATGGCATCCATCCATTCCTTATTCCTTGAGGCTTCTTCAAAACATGTGGGTTCTTCGTCAACAAGGTTACACATTAATGCTATGTAGTTGGAGTGGAGTCTTGGTCTCTTGCTTCCTTCTGGTGCACCATATATTTCTACTTCTTGAAATATATCACGAGCCTAAGCTGGTATTTTCCTTGTATAGATTATTTCATTAGGTGTCTCTACAGGTTCTTGTGGTTCTACCATATCCCGATCTTCTGGTATAGGATCTTGTTCATCTCTAACTGGTGGTTTCTTGATATCTACTACTCTGGGAGTTTCTTGTTCTTCTTCATCCACATGGGTCTTTTTGGATTTGTTGAAGGTCGCATCTTCATCAAGTGTGACATCTCCGCTGACCTCAATTTTACGAAAAACATGGAATATAGATTATGTATGCTTTCGACTGATCACTATATCCAAAAAATACCCCCTTATTTCCTGAGAGGTATAACCTTGATCTTTTCTATTTGGAAACATGTAGGTAAACATGAAAACCAAATATCTTCATGTGACTAAATTCAAGCTTCTCACCAGTAAACATTTCTTCTGGAGTTTTGTTTCCAAGTGCACCGCGGGATAATTTGTTTTGAACATAGAATAAGGTTTTTGCTGCTTCAACCCATAGATACATGGGTAGATCTTGATCATGAAGCATGGATTTGACTGCTTCCATGATGGATCTATTCTTCCTTTATACTAATCCATTTTTTTGAGGACTATAGGGTGTAGTAAGCTCCCTCTTAATCCTAGATTCTTTGTAGAAGTCCTTGAATTCAGTTGAAGTGAATTCTCCTCCATTATCTGAGCTTAATATCTTAATCTTCTTTTCAAAGAGATTCTCCACAAGATCTTTGAACTCTTTTAACTTTTCAAATACTTCATATTTTCTTTTCAAGAAATATATCCAAGTATTACGTGAGTAGTTATCAATAAAATAGACATAATAGACATACCCGCTAAGGAAGTAATTGACATTGGTCTGCACACATATGAGTGGATAATTTCTAGGATCCCTTTTTCTTTACTATTACTTCTTGGAAATTGATTCTTGGTGTTCTTCCCTTGAGCACATCCTTTTCATACTCCTTCATTGTTGATTTGGATTTCTGGTAGACCTGTTACTACCTTTTTCACAATTGGTAATGCTTTGTAGTTTACATGAGCAATTATTCTATGCCATATTTCACATGGACTGATAGTACAAGCTGTGAAAGCCGAGTCTATATACCATTTTACTTTTTAGACCCCTCCTTCTTTAATACCTATTTCAACTACATCATCTATAGTTTTTCCTTTTTACCACATAAGAACTTCACCATCTACAAAGGCAACTATGAATCCTTTCTTGTCTAGAGATGATATAGAAAGAAGATTCTTCTTTAGACCTATAACATATAAGGCTTCTCTCATTTCATGGACTTACCATTTTTCAGCTTGTAGGAAGCTTCTCCTAATATTTTGATAGGATATTGATAGTTATCTCCAAGCTGTACTTTATGTGGACAATCTTTCTGAGTGAGGCATGAGAGAGAATCTCTGTGGCTTGTCATATGTTTGGAAAGACCACTTTCTATGAGCCAAGTATCACTTCCATGAGGGATTGATCTTGTGAGGGTTGATATCAATACATATTCTCCATTAGAGTCTTGATTCTCTCTAGTCCTCTCTTTATCTGATTCATTTTCTTTAGTTTCATGGGCATGGAAATTTCTGTTCTTCTTGTTGAACTTGTTTTTTTTAAGTGGACAATGTATGGAAATATGTCCTAACTTATGACATGTATAACATTCATAGGATGAGTAATCCTTCTTAAAGTTCTTACCTATTTTGAGTTCTAAAGATCTACTTGTAGGAGATACTCGATTCTTCCTTTTATTTCTTCTATTCTTTGTATGCACAGCTAGAGCTTGATCTTCATATTCATTTAAATTTTCTTCTCTATTTTCTAACCTTCCTTCTTCTTGTACACATTCCTCCCATATCTTGCTGAATTTGGTTAGATTTCTTCTAGCACATATTCCTTTGATGAAGGAATTCCATTATCTTGGAAGACCATTTAGGGTGGTCATCACAACTTCAACTTGTTCTACCATGTCTCCAATGGATTCTAATTGTTCTTTAATATGAGATACTCTGGAGAAGTATGACTGCATGGTTTCTTCCTTTTGCATCTTCACACCTTGAGTTGGTTTGTCAATGTCATTCTCTTGTGGATGTTTTTCAGTTCAAACATATTGCTTAGCACATCAAACACTTCCTTTGGAGTATTCTTTGAGGACACTTGAGAGATCAAGTGATCCTTAATAGAGTTAGCTATGATCCTATTGAATTTGATAATATCCTTATTTTGCTTGGATTTCTCCTCTTCTCCCTCTGGTTCCTCGACCTCTTCTTTGATGTATCTATCTAGGTCATGCTCTTCAAGGATGAGAATAATTCTATACTTCCATGCTCTAAAATTTTCTGCTCCCTCAATATTTTCATCTAGCTTGGTACTGTTTGTCATCTTAAATGAATGAGAATGTCAAATGGAAAGATAAAAGATAGTACTTACCAGTTTGAGGAGATTTTCTGGAACCAACTTCAGGATGACCTTGGGTTTGACCAGAAAACCCTAATTTTCTAGATGTGATCACTTATAGATTTGAGAGGAGGAAAAGATGCAACTTTGTAGGGAAATCTAGGTTGTATCTTACTTTTCTGAAATATGAGGATGGAACCTTGAAAAATATGATGCGCTAGTTTCTCTCCACATCATTAATAGGTTAAAAAATGAAAATCCTCAAAATGAAAAACTTCTTTGACAGAAATATGCGCCCTCCTAGGGTGAGTTGAATGGTCCTTATTTTCCAACTGATCCATGGAGGGAGATCTCTAGAATAGTGAACCTTATCTTGTTGAATTGCAAGAGTTGCTGCACAATGTATTCTTTCAAGTTGGATCTAATGTTGTGTTAAGTTTTCTAACCAAATAGGACAAATAATTACTAAAAGAATAACAAGCACAACAAAACAAAAGAGAACACAAAGATTTATCCCGAGAAACCCTCGTGGGGAATAAAACCCAACAAAACTCCCTCTAAATAGAATTCACCCAACTATAGTGTAAGATCCAAAGAACAAGAATATACTACTTCCTCTCCTCTAGATGGACTGTTTCTTCTCTCTCTAGCACAACTTATTGAGTTACGTGTGTGTCCAAATGAGTGAGGTGCCTCCCCTATTTATACTGATTAGTGGAGAAGCCTAATAACCCAACATGGGGGAATTTTACTCCCAATGAGGGCCGACTTGCCTTGGAAGACTCAAAAATACATTTTAATAATACTTTTGTGGGTACTGCTGACCCGACTTACAACGGAGGTTTTAACTCAATACTTTACATGACCAATTACATCAATGACATCCCTAATTGGAGGAACACCATCTCTGGAAGGGGTGATAAAAATAATAGTACACAATAAAATATCTTCCAGAGTTATATTTCTTTAACAAAGTTAATAGGATAACTTAAGTGCCATCAATGCTTTAGTCTTAGTGCCATCCATGCATAATTTCTATTATTAAATTTTGCATGGATCTCTTTATTTAATTGATGCATGCTAATTGATGAACATTAAGCTCTTGTTTGTTTAACTGATTACATTCATTAATAGTTCAAGTGATGCTTTGACTGAGGCATTTATTGAGGCATTCATATTTTACTGAAGCTTTATAACTTGAGTTCACTTATACTTTTGCATGGGAAATTCGAATTCTCTTTCTCTATGCTTTATCTCATTATCATTAAATAATTAATGCATGGTCCATATGTGTATTACTAAACCATCTTATCATATCATACTCTAAAGAATTATTCCATACATATTGATGATCGTATAAATTATCCCGAGCCATATAGTCATATGCTAAAGTAACTCACTCTAGGGGTAGCTAATCCCTAAATGAAACTTATAACACTCGGTGAACATGAATAGAAATATATCAAATAGTATAACCACATCAACAAATGGAGGTTCATAGTCTTGATAAAACACAAGAATTCAATCTTGATACAACAAAAGTCTAGTCTTGATAGTACTCACAAGAATCAGCTTGATATTACTCCATTCCCATAATGGAAGTTGCCCTTAATTCTGACCTACTTGTCAGAATGGCCAACACTCACATCTGACATGGGAGGAACTTAATCCTTTAGCCATGACATAATGGTTCAGCCCTTACATATGATCAAGTGGGAACACATCCCTCTCTCACATCAGAATGGCTTCTCGGTCCTAGACTAAGTTTTCCTGGTAACTGACCAGGCACCTCCATTCCTAGAATGGCAATAGCACTCATATCTGACATAGAAGGAACCTAAATCCTCTAACCATGATAGAATGACTCAACCCTTGCATCTGACCATGGAAGGAACTTAATCCTCTCCCATGTCAAAATGACTCACGGACTCATCACTTCCCTTTGGACGGAACATCGATCTGGATAACACCAAGCTTCTCCCTAAAGTACTCAAACTTCACCCTAGCCAATGGCTTCATCAATACATCAGCTATTTGATCGTCTGTCGCAACATACTGGAGCTTCACTACTCCCCTCTGCACCATATCCCTGATATAGTGATACTTGATCTCGATATGCTTCGACTTGTCATGGAACATTGGATTCTCTGACAACTTCACGCAACTCTGGTTGTCACAATGTATACAAGTAGCATCCATATGGAGATCAAATAAATCATACAGTAGCTTATGTAGCCACACTTCCTCACAACTAGCTGAACAAGCTACGACATACTCTGCTTTAGCTGTACTCAGTGCCACACATGATTGCTTCCTTCTAAACCAAGAGATCACACCTGATCCCATACTAAAGCAACATCCCGAAGTGCTCTTCCTATCGATGGCACTGCCTGCCCAATCTGAATCAACATAACCTTCCAGGTTAATCTTCTGATTTGACTCATACTTGATCCCATAATCAATTGTACCCCTCAAGTACCTCAGAATATGCTTTGCAGCAATCAAGTGAAGATTTCTTGGATCTGTCAAGAACTGGCTCAAGGTGTTCACAGCAAAGCAAATGTCTGGTCTCATGTTCGTCAAGTACATCAAGGACCCAATCATCTAATGATACATCGTGGCATCAACTAACTCTGATGAAGCATCGCTCAATAGCTTCAATTTGAATGCCATAGGTGTGGCCACTGCTTTGTAGTCCATCATCCCAAACCTATTCAGGATCTCTACTGCATACTTCTCTTGTCCAAGGAAGATTCTATCTACACTTTGCCACACCTCCATGCCTAGGAAATAATGCATCATACCCAAGTCCTTCATTTCAAACTCGGTAGCAAGCTTTCTCTTCGTATCAGCAATCAACCCATCCATGCTTGTCACAAATATATCATCTACATATAGTAGTAGCATCATTGGGTTTCCATCTTCAACCTTGTAGTACAGGTTGGAATCTACTTTGCTCTTGGTAAAGCCCAAACTGGATAGAAAGCTGTCAATTCTGCCGTACCAAGTCATGGGTGCCTGTTTCAAACCGTATAGGGCTTTTTTCAATCTACATACATGAGACTCTCAGTCATGTGTCTCAAAACCAAGTGGTTGTTCTACATTCACTTCCTCTTCTACTACACCATTCAAGAAAGCAATCTTGACATCCATCTGGTGTATCTTCCATTTCATCACTGCAGCCAGAGCTAGTACTGATTTGATGGAAGTGTATTTGGCTACAGGTGCAAAGGTTTCTTCATAATCTATTCCTTTTTTTTGAGAGAAACCCTAAGCCACAAATCTTTCCTTATATCTTTCAATGCTACCATCTGCAGCATGCTTGACTTTGTAGATCCATTTGGAAGTTACAACTGACTTCCCTTCTGGTCTTGTTTGTTAGATGTTTGTTAGATGTTTGTTAGATGTGTGTGATGGTTATGTTAAATTATGTTTATGTTTGTTAGGTGTTGGTGGTGGTGGTGACGATGGTACATTAGATGATTTTAGGTTATTTTAGATTTAATTACTATATGTTTATCTTAGATGATGTTAGGTGATATTATATGTTAATGTTTGTGTTTTCTAGATGTGTATAAAAAAATTCTCAAATTTTATATTGTATAAACATCATGTATATTAAGTTTTGAAAAACATCATGCATAATTATTTTGAAAAGTTGTGAGAGGTGTTTATTAAAAAACATCAATGATAACTTATCCGTTACACTACAATTATGACATGTTGTTACAGTTAATGTAGACACTTTTGTGAAATTATATTATAAAATAAAAATAGAGAAAATTTTGACATCTAATATCTTATTAATATTTAAAGTAATTAATTTAAAAGTTATTTTAATAATACAATGCATTTCATTCCCATATAAAAAATATTTGTTTATACTAGTTTGTTGTGAACTTCTAATTTACATTTGCATCTAATTTTTTCATGTAATTTAATGAAAATCATAGTGAATCATGGGAATGGATTAGTATGATTACAACCTATAACATTTTTTAAATAAACCATTAATTATAATAATGCCACTTCTATAACAATAAAGAAACACAACAAAATTCTATTACAATGCAAAATGAAAATAAATGTTGTACATCGAATAAAATGACGGTAAACATTATACACACTGACTTATATTTTTTCAATATAGTCCCTATAAACCATATAACCTTTACATATAAAAGATATAACCCATAACAATTAATAACATGTAATCCCTCACCATTATATCCTATAATACAACCCATAATACCTATAATACATATTAAATATTATCCTTATAACTCTAACCCATAAATATTGTTAATTATAATCACAAACCCTTAAAACCCTTAACCCATACAATCCTTAATGTTAATACCCTCTAATCCCTATAAAATGCAATTCCTAATTCAAAGCTATCATTTTGAGTGCACATAATCTCAAAATGAATTATGCTTTTAAATATTAATAATTATTTATCACATGCCTGCTGTTGATATTGAAAACTTATGTATAGTTATAATTCAGTAATAGTAAGGTTATAATTTTGAGTGCATATAATCCAAAACAAATTATGTTTTTTTAACCAATAATATATTTATAAAAAAAATTATGTTTTTTTAACCAATAATAATAAATATATGTGTGTGTGCGCCCACACACACACTTTTATTCTTGTTAATCTCAATTGATTTGGAAATCTATATTAATCAAAATTAATTAGTGATAAATTTATTTGCATTTAATCTTAAAATGAACTATACATTTTTAATTAATATTAAACTTCATTTATTACTTACTATTTAATATTGAAATTCATTTATTATTTATATACTTTGTTAATGTATAGTTTAATATTATTTACATATTTATTCACATAGAATGTGCATTAAATATGCATAGATCATTCATTTTTTAAAGCTAGTCAATCCATATAATTAGTATAAAATGATTGTTTCCGTAGCATTAGAAATTAATATTAAATATTGTCACTCATATGATACACTGGCCTATTTTTTTTCAAAATCAACACACATATGATCCATAATAATGATGCTGCAATAATTCCAAAATTTGATATTAAATATACAACGAGATGTAAATACCTTCAACTAAAATAAAATCCTTTTTAAATCAATCATTCCATACAATCACAAATTACTTGATAGACAAACACATTATGCATCAAATTAATTGTTAACCAACTAAAATTGTTTAAAAATTGGTTATAATTAATTTTCATCGACCATCATAAGAGGAGGAAAAACAATATAATTACAAATTTAAAGATAACAATAATAAAATGATACATCAATGTTGTAAATGATGAAATGAAACATGTACATATCACTCTTTGTTGCCATCACCCTAATTATCTTCCTTGCTTGGCATGATAGCATTGTTGTTCTAAAAAATATAGTTTGATCTTGGGTCTTGTATTAATATGAACCACCAATCCCTATCCAACACATATGGCTAAAAAAACACTTGGACGCAGTGCTTTGGGAAAACATAAGGCTACTTAGTTTCTTCTGACATATTTCTAGAGTTGATACATATCAACCCACTATCATGATATTCCTTACATTACTCAGGTCAAAGGTGTCCTACCACTTGCACCTAAAAATAAAACATTGAAAAGATGAGAAATCCACTTGAATGCTATCTTATATATTTCTGATGTAACCTAACTTCCCCCTTATTATGTTTTTATTGTGGTGGATAGCATGACTAAATTGGTCGAACATGAAATCCACACCACAATCTTATGTGACAGGTCCATCATCGACATTCTTGGCATGAATATAATGTCCAAATTCCCACATAGATGGGAACAAATGAACCTGTAAAAATGTGAGCAAATGACAGTGCCATATGTCTAATAGCCTGATCATTAATACATGAAATAAAGATGTTATAATTTATAGGTGCAATATAAAGTTAAAGGTGCACCCACATATAATATTACTAAGTTGTGTCAAATTTTGTATCTCAGACATGTACTTCTACATTGGCTATGTGTCTACCATGTAGAAGTGGTCGGAAAAGTGACGCTCTAGAAATTAACTTTATAAAGTGATTTTATAAATATAGGGTGACTTTTATATTTAATATAAAGTGACTTAAGTGATTTCAATGTGAGGTCAAGTCACATCCATTGATCTCAAGAGGGAAATATCTAATCTGGGTCATCTATCTCTTTGGAGATCTAGGTTTAGTTTTTTATCATTGAAGAGATTCATAAAGAAGATCCAAGGAGAGGATTATACACACATTCATTTGAGAAAGAGATTTTCTCAAGAAAACAAGTCGGGTTGAGAGGATCTTAAGGAAGAGAGGATCTCAAACAGGAGTGTATCATTTCATCATAAGAGATTCGAAGATCGAGAAGAAATATGAAACGAAGCAAGCGTAGTAGAATTGGACTATGGGTTTTCTTCTCAGTCAAACAATTAGATTGTAATTTTTTAATATTTCTTTGAGATTGAAATTGAAATTGAAAGATACATAAATGTTGGTTTTACCAAGTTGGGTTTCCAGGGTAAAATATCTATGTCAAATAGTATGATTTTCAATGTTGTTTACGTTGGACACGTTTAGTTATCAGTAGTTAATATTCGAATGTAATTGTTAAGGTTGAATTAATGATTGATATTGTAAATCATATTTGAGTAAAATAAAATAAGAAGGTATCATATCCTAAACTCCGAAGATTATAATTCATAGGGGTTTTTATAGGATATCAGGAAAATATAATGAAACCAAGCGAAGAGATGAAGTCCTTGCAAGTTGTAGGCCGCACAAAAAATCATATGGATTTTTTATAGTCGTATCGTACAAAATTCTGCACAGGTCATTTGTTGAAAATATTTACTTTTCATGTCATTTCCAACATTCTAGAAAATTTACTTTTTTGGGTGTCCCGTATAGTTTCTACGGTCAATACAAAAATCTATATATTTAGATAGAATATGTATGAATAGGATGTACATGCATGCATAAATTTTGTAGAAGTGATTTTTGCATATTTCAGTAAAGAGACTAAAATTTCCAGGTTTGGGTTAAAACCCAAAAATTTTGTAGTTTGTATATTTTTTCTTCATCAAGAAGAATGGATTATTGGTCATCCTATATGTGGGTCCAAGGGGACCTTGGATAAAGTATAGATGTTAGTGACAGAGGGGAATACAACTTTGAGGGGTGAGCATAGTTCACAGACTTCTAATGTGGGGAGTAAACATTCAAAGGGGAACATGGAGTTGGACCCTTTCAGTTCTTCCAATTTTTTTAGGAGTAGTTGTTATGAAATGACATTGATGGATACTTAAGAGAAGGAGGTTCCTAGGAGCAAATTTTGGAGGAACAAATATTCAAAGCAGATTCCAAAGTAGGTGGCACTAAAAGTCTTCTAGTTTAGAGGGGTCCACTTAAGTAGCGGATGATGTGGGTGGATTAGAGACAGATCCAAGAGGAGTTTCTTCCAGAAGTACCTTCCATGCTAAAAGGGAGTGTTGAATTTTTTCACTTAGACAAGTACTTCTACATAAGATATGTGTCCAACATGTAGAAGTGTTCCAAAAAGTGACTCTCTGGACATTAACTTTCTAAAGTGATTTTTGAAAGTTGAAATGAATTTTATATTTAATGATAAAGTGAATTTTAATATATAGTTACTAAGTGATTTAAGTGATCTCATAAGTCACATCCATTGATCTCAAGAGGGAAATATCTAATATTGGCCATATATCTCTTTGGAGCTATAACTTTATGCTTTTACCATTAAAGAGAATTATAAAAAGAGATCTAAGGAAAGGATTAGACACAAATTTATTTGAGAAATATATTTTATCAAGAAAAAAGTCTTGGGATTCAAAGGATCTCAAAAAAGAGCGTTTCATTTCATCATAACAGATTCAAAGATAGAGAGACGATCTAAAATGGAGCAAGGGTAACATATTTGGATTATGGGTTTTCTTCTCATTGAACCAGGTTTTTGAGATTGCAATTTCTAAATATTATTTGATATTGAAATTGAAATATACACTGAATGTTGATTTTCCTTAGTTGGGTTTAAATGGTGAAGTATCATTATCAAATCTTGTGATTTTTTATGTTGTTTTCGTTGTGCATGTTGAGTTAATATTCCAATATATTTTTAGTTATCATTTTCAATAGTTAATGGTCGAATGTAATTTTTGAGGTTAAATAAATGCTTGAGACTGTAAATCATATTTGGAATAAGATAAATTAACATGGTATCAGAGCCTAATATTTGAAGATCATAAAATTAGTTTGTCAAGGGTTTTTACAAGAGATTAGGAAAAAGGAAGCAAAAGAGAGGAAATCTTGCAAGATATAAGACACACAAAAAAACATATGGCTTCTGTATGATCGTACGATATGTAATTCCTTACAAGTAATTTTTTTTTGAATATATTTACATTTTAGGTTATTTCCAACATTTAGGAAAATTTGAGTTTTGGGTGGTTTGTAGAAGATGACATTGATGGATTCTCGAGAGGAGGATTCTCGTAGGAGCATAGTTGGGATGAAAAAATATTTAGATCAAATTCTAAAGAAAGTGGCAGGGAAGTCTTCCAATTTAGAGGGAGAAGTGTAGAGGGGGCCACTTGACCTCCTAAATGTCATCATATTGGTATAATTATATAGTTTAAATAGATACATGTAACCTTAACAAATGAGTAGTTGTAGTGGGTACAATCACTCCAACCTCTCTCATAATGTATAAATAAGAATCAAAGATGAATACAAAGTCAGATTGGACGTCCCTTCCCAATTACTTGTCTTTGATGTTTGTGTAGGAGCGTTTATTGTATGCTTGAATGTTATGTGAAAGCATAACCTTCAACATATGGCACCATTGCCTCCTCTGTCCGGTCTGGGTGACAGTAGCAGTGGATGGAGGTGGTGGAACCTGAAGGACATTGTTAGTGCCAGAAATTGTTCTCAGACTACAAAAGAACAAGCCAATACAATCTCATAAAACAAAATTAAGTAAAATAGGTTTTTTAGGGTTTTGGTTGTGCAGTTTGTAAAAAAGAGGGTAAAAACTTCACAAGGCTAAGGAAAACACTAAATAATGCAACAATGAAGGACTGAGATGCATAATATATAAAACATAAACTAGAAACAATAAGTACAACACTGAATTTCATCCACAGTTAACAAGCATTTCATGAATAATAACCTCAAACAAGAAATGAATATATCAACTGAGTGATTAAACCAATAAAAAATGAAACCAGCATATCAGATAAATAGGGCTTATAGTTTGCATATATTCCATAATCAGTCATTCAAAATACATAAGAGCTTTTGACACTTAGCTCCATAAACAATAGCTTGATAGCCACCCCTTGTACAAAAATTCGAACCACTGCATTGTACCCTTGTCCAGATTTTATAATTACAAAGAAGTAGTTCTATATTCCCTTCATTAGGTCGAATTTGAAACTATTTAGCAGTTACATTAACTAACTTTCAACTAATTGACTAAAAATATCAAAATCGGATTCCTGGTAAATTTGGCGAATTTCTGAAAAATAGGTGTCAAAGAATCTTCCATATCTCTTGATTTGTGACACTTGTGCAAAAAATGAGAGAGGTTTTTGTGAATGTGTCTGTGATGGACAAAACCCTCTCTTGTTTTTTACAAATTCATCTCCAATCAATCATAATATTCCTTGCAAGATGAAGAATAAAACAGGAAAATATTAAATATTTTTAAAACCTTGAAAAATAGGCTGTAAAGATTAAATTGAATCTTTCAAACCTTGACAACTATTGTAAAACTGAGAGAGGTTTTTGTGAATGGGTATATTGTGAACAATAATATTTTTTTTGTTTTCTAAAATTCATCTGCATCAGCTTGTGATCTTCACTCAATTGCAATAACCCAAAACAGGAAAAACAGAGCATAATTCTCAATAATCTTTGCACACTCCAAGTCTTGCAATGGTTGTTCTTTAACTGTTTTCTTCAATCACAGTTGTTATGTCTTCACTACCAATGAGTTCTATGTGACTTCCTCCTATTTCATTAATATTTTTGCTAACTATGAACATATCCCCTCCCCTTATATCAGAGACCTCAGATGACTGTATTCTTGACCGAGTAATTACAACATCCTCAATATGAGGACTTCACAAAATAATGCTTCTTTTTCAACACAAGCTTGAATTTTTCATAATTTGATGTTGATCCATTAATAAAATCAATGATATCTTTGGGAATTTTTGTCTTTGATAACTTGTTGAGGACAACAATCATTGTTTTAGTTTCAAGCCCCACTGAAACAACAACATACAATGAATGAGGTGTCAAATTGTACTCATGTATAGATTCTGGTCTACAAACAGGTTCAACAATAGCAATTAGGAAGTCATATGCTTGTTTATAAAGTGCATAAAATGTCTCCAGAAATATTCGTCCATCAGAGCAGAACCATAGTGGTTTATTATAATGATCAGGTTTTAGTTCCAACTTCTTCCCTTTTTAATCTCCCACAGGGAAAATTTTTCAAAAGCTTGATGTCAATGGTTAAACTCAGGCCTGCATGATCTAGACAAAAAAATATAGTTTTCCTGGAACTTCAGTTTTATGAAAGGTGCATATCACATGAGATATTTACCATCTTTACAAAGAGCATTATACTCCATATCGTTTCAAGACCTTGATCAATGTAGGCATTACATTATAAGGCTGATAAGATCTCCTCAGTTCTATGATTGAACCAACAATTATAAGAACATAAGTAAATCCAATGGAAAACCCCTCATTGATATGTCGAAATTGATGGTCCATCAATGTTGATAATGTAGCTAAAAGGCTCAGTAACAATCCTCCCCAGAAACATGTTGATTCTTGCAACTTTGTCAGATATTATGTAGTGAGGTAACTAGGTTTAATATTAGGTATTCTGGCTCCCATCTTGATCATGTAATTGGATATTTCCTTAGGAAAATTGGCAATGTCCAAAAGATTGAATGAAAAGACTAAAAAATCATGCAAGGAATAGTAGAGCCATGTTTTAGAACCAGAAGCAGCCAGAGTTGCAGGATTTAGAATATTCCTTGCATTTTCCCAAAAAGGAGACTTTAGAAGGCTTGCCAAGATTCTAGGAAAAGCCAAAACATATGTTGTCGTAAGGACGGGTTGCATTCCTGTTGGATTGGTATTGAAAGGAATGTAAGGTTCAACCTCTGGAAGTGAAACACCCTCTTTGACAGTTGGTGCTAGCTTGAAGGCATAATACTGCAACTTGACCTTCCTATGTCCTTTAGTGATCAATACTGCCCACATGGTAACAAATGTAAAAAAACTCCCAACAACACAACCACATAAGAAACCCAGTTTACACCACTGCGAGAGAGCCTAGCCAACATTTTGTAAAGAGTATATGAATATCTAGTCTATATTTCGACACATATAATCAATGATGTCCCATGGCCAAAACCAACTTCCGATATCTTTTCACATATCCAAATTGTAATCATAGACCCCATCGTTAGAAGATTTGTACTCAGTAAAATGTTTCGAAACCTATGACTAGCAGCATATACTGAATATGGAAGAGAGTGAATTGCAATCATTAAAGATTCCAGGATTGCGACTCCCAATGAAATCCATCATATATATCTCTTAAGAATTTTATTCCCATCCAACCCCTCTTTCTGCAGCTTAATCAAAAAAGGAACAAAATGGCAAAGAACCTGCATAATAATAGATGCAAATATGTATGGACTAATACCCAGCTAGAAAACAGAGAGCTTGAGCTCTGCAGACAAGTCACCAAGTTCCTCTGTCTGAATAATGGATTCAGTTGCTAGAAATCTACTTTCCTGTCTTCCCAGGTGTCCAATTTCATTCTTAAGTCTATCTTTGATTTCCACGACAGTGCTAAACAGTTACCCCGCAAAACCCTAAATTTGTCGACCTCCTTCAATCTTCAATACAAAACTACCAGGTCTTTCCATGACTTCTATAGTCTTCATGCATTCAGGAAATGCGTAGCTAATGGAGAATTTTCCTCATCGTGCATAATCATTATCATGCCACTATTCTATATCTTCTAACCTTCGAACAACTGCAACTTACCCAAATGATTCCTTGCCTAAACTCATAACACTTTTCACAATGATTACTTTGGCCGAAAACACATATCAAAGTCAATAACATGTGTGAGTGACCTCTCCTATGCACGAATTTCAAAAATTTTGAGCCAAAAATCATGATTTTCAGATTGTGCGATTTTCTTGTAGCGCGCCTGTTTAACTTTTCTGAGCTTGCGTTACAAGAATACTTATTTATTGATTTTTTTAACCAAAACTCCAAACAAGATGTTATTTTTTGGTAAATAACTTTAAATAAGGCCTTATGATATTTCTTTAGAACCTTTCAGAAATATATACATCCTACAAGCCCATAAAAACCATGAAATTAACTAAGTAAAGCCAAAATTAAAAAGAAAACCTATTAAATCAACTATAAACATAAGCANTTTAAAAGAAACCAAGGTCAAAACTTTAAAACAATAAGAAAAATCATATTTTTAAGACAAGCAAATGGTTCAAAAATAGAAAACAAAAACAGGCTATAACAAACATCATGAAGATGTCGTGAAGATTAAAAGACTGCTCCTGTGTTCATGAATCTAAAAAAGACTGCTATTGAAAAAGATCTGAAAGGAGAAGCTTAGAGGCTGTTATTGAAAAAGAGGCCAACTATTGATGCTGCGTGAGAGATTGAGGAAGGGTGACTATTGATGTTGCATAGAGACTGAGATCGACTGCTCACTAACAGCCATTGGAGGACACTTGAGCGGACGATGGTAGATGAACTGGACACTAGAGCATGGGATTCTGAATTGGTAGAGGAAGTGCCCAACACATTGACCAATATTTTCCTAATAAAGGCCATTGTTCTAGGTGCTTATAAACCCACATCTCTATTGGACAATGGTCTATATTGGAAGCTTCCATGAAACCCACCGAGCGGTCCCCTGCTACCACCCATGGAAGGGTAGAATAAGAAGCATACATTGGCTCTTAACATGGATGGAACTCTTGTGGATTACAACTTGTGTGTGCACATGGATGATGACAATGAAGATGACCATGACAGAGACAAATTCAAGAGGGCCCGCTGTCAATAAATTCTTGGAGGAGATGTTGAAGATATTCGAGCTTGCCATGTTCACTATGAGCAGTTAGACGAGAGAGAACATGGTTATGAAAAGTATCTCGATCCTGATCACTTCTCCCTGTTCTCGCATGGGTTGAGCAGAGGGATGACAAAAAGATACATTTTGTTATTATATTACATATTAGTATTAATTTGTTTTTGTAGACAATCTTCTCTTGCACTGAGAATGCAACTACTTTTTGCAAGCTAAGTTTTATCCATATAGAAGTACCTTATCGTGAATGAACTTAAAAACATTGTAGATATCCTATGAAAATTCACAACCGATAATCCAAACACAATGCCACAGAGAGAGATAGAAGACAGGGAAAAGGAGCACAACATAAGCCGCGATAATCATCGAGCGGATCGTAAAAGAGGCAGGCGCAAACACAACGTTATTTTGGAGGAATACCTAGACAGTCTCATGCTATTCGAATGATTCTAATCCTTTAAGAGACTCCAAATTGAATGAGAAATTTGTATGGAGGAAGAAGATAGAACGAGATGTTACACAAGGAATTTCGTTGGAGGAATTGTCTGTAAAAGCTGAGAACAATAATTTTGTTGCAATTATATATTAATTATGAAGCTAACTCAATATTAGTGACCAAAATGCCATATTTATCTAACCGAATTCCAATGTGATCATGGTCAATTGAAGTGTAACATGGTTGTGCATATCAATCGACTGTTAGAGGCTAGAATTCCAAATTATTGTGAAATGATGGAATTCTATAAGATTGGTCCATCGAAATATTTTCGCAAACATATATAATGAAACCCTTGCAAATTTTGTATTACAATGGAGAAAGCCAAGTCTATTGTACCGCCAATTGACCAGCAAAGTTCTGTCAACAAAGTCCAGGAAACCATTGCATTCCTCTCAACTAAAGAAGATGTCAACCAACGAAAGAGATTCTTTGTTGAATAATTGACCTGCCTGTTGAATAATATTTAGTCGGTTGTCGGTTGAATTGTCGGTGAATTAAATGGGTAACAACCGACTGCTCCTTCCCACTATTGACTGCTTTCTGTATGAAGTCACCAACCAACCAATATGAATTCATTGACTTCTTATTCGTTTGTTGATTATCTCAATATACTTTATTATTTATGCCTTTTAAAAAGTTAATATTTTCTTTCAGTCGATATAACCGACTTCTAGTCGATGCCTAAGTTGGTCGATATAACCGACCTTTTAATGTTTGTCGGTTCATTAATATTGCTAGTTTAAATCTGGTCGACATATTTAAATATTATTTTTGGGCTGGTAGTGTTATTTGTTTATGTAAAATTAGTCGGTGGTGACTTCTAAAAAGTGACTCTGTTGTAAAATTTTGAAATCAAGAGGGGGTTAAACATGAGTCTCAATAGAGGTAGACGATCCCCTCCATTTGATGTAAATTAAGTTGGTATATTTCCAAATATTCTAAGTCAAGTCATGTTAATTTAGTCGAACTACAAGCAGCCAATCATGACCAAGATCATGCACATGAGCAGGAATCACACAATATTGCATGCATTTAAGAAGATGACAATTACATTCAAGCAGATATCATACACCTACACAGAAAAGTGCTCCAACGAGACATGATGACAATGTGCTTAAACCCCTCAGTATTGAAATGTTGAAACTGTTCCTAGGTTGTGACCTAGAAAAGCCAGGAGACATAGAAATGGAATAGAAAGTCGAAGAGCCAAAAGGCCCCACATGCCTAAATAGATGGAGATGTCGATCAGATGAGCCAGGGTGAGGCTTTAAACCAAAAGACCTTGTTGCGAAAAAGGATGGTTGACCTCCATTGTGATAGGATGAGACTTTGATGGTCTACTGCCAGATTGAATATGGAGGCTGAAGAGTAACCAATCATAGTAGAGACTTGTACATGTGTGTTTTCCTATCAAGATGGTGGTTGTTACGGCCGAGTTACCTATGCAGACTGATATGCATGGTTGATGTACAGTGAGGACTACTTCAACAGTAGCAGAGACCCAGGATGTTGATGCATATTTCTTTGTTCTATTCAGGACGAAGAAATGTTTTGTTTGTGGGGGAGATGTAGAGGGGGCCACTTGACCTCCCAAATGTCATCATATTGGTATAACTATATAGTTTAAAGAGATAAATGTAACCTTAACAAATGAGTATTTGGAGCGGGTACAACCGCTCCAACCTCTCTCATAATGTATAAATAAGTATCAAAATGTGATGTGAAAGCCTAGCCTTCAATAAGAAGCTACAAAAAAAAAAGGTATGATGGGATTAGAGACATATTCCAAAACTAGGTTCTTCTAGAAGTACCTTCCTTTCTAAGAGGGATTGTTGAATTTTGTAACTTAGACAAGTACTTCTACATAGGTTATGTGTCTATCATGTATAAGTGGTCTGAAAAGTGACTCTATATACATTAAATTTATAAAGCTAAAAAGAATTTTATATTTATTGATAAAGTGGATTTTAATATAAGTTTGAGTGGCTTAAGTGATTTAAGTGTATCAACACGAGATTAAGTCACATCCATTTATCTCAAGAGGGAAAGAACTAATCTTGGACGTTTATCTATTTGGAGATAAAGGTTTGGTGTTTGATCATTAAAGATAATTATAAAATAAGATATAAGGAGAGGATTAGACACACATGTATTTCAGAAATAGTTTTTCTCAAGAAAAGAATGATTGGGGTTGAGATGATATCAAGAAAGAGTGTATCATTTCATTATAAGAGATTCAAAGATCGAGAGGAAATTTAAAACGGAGCAAGGGTGACAAATTTGGACTATGGATTTTGTTCTTAGTCAATCACGATCTTGAGATTGTAATTTCTAAATATTTATTTGACATTTGAAATTGAAAGATACACTGAATGATGGTTTTTCCAAGTTGGCTTTCCAAGGTAAAATATCTATGTCAAATCATGTGATTTTCTATGTTGTTTTTGCTGTGCATGTTTAGTTAATATTCCAATGTATTCTTAGTTATCATTTTCAATAGTTAATGTTTGAATGTAATTGTTGAGGTTAAATATATGATTGATATTGTAAATAATATTTGGAATAAGAATAAAAAGTTGTTGCACCTGATCCCTATGTTTAGTGCATCCTCTTCAACAAGAGGGTAATGACCTGATGCACCATATTTCTCTTTGACTTGGTCATGAACCTAACTATTGGGACAGATCATTGACATATTTTATTTTAAATGATTAGGATAACAAATTCTTATATGGAACCTATGTTCCAAAATATATATTTTATTTATTGAATTAATGTCTTTTTACAAGGAGTACAATGTGGCTTTATACAAATCAAGGGTCACAATTTAATGATGTGACCTATCAAGTCATTCATTAATAAATAAAAAATAAATAACTAAGTTAATAAACTATTTAATTTTATTACAAGTCATCCTATATTGTTCTAAAGTATGATATGCAGATGTGAACACTAACTAATGCTGTAAATCAAATAAAATTTCTGATATTGAATTATAACCACTCAGTGAATCTTCAGACTAGGCAATTCAAGGTGTTTTGATGGTAAATTCACAGACATGGGAGTAGGAAGTGGGAAGAAACCAAGATTAATATCAGAAAAGTGAATTACTTCCCCCTAATACATTTATATTTGGTACCATTCAGGTTCCATATTCTGCAATGCAGAAACCTACTCCCACGCTTCTGGGTCACCCAACCGTGAAACTAGGGAAATTCCTTCTGTTCTTTCGAATAGGGGCTTGGTGAAAAGTGAATATGTATTATCATGACTTCATAAATCATAAAATATTATTTAAGAGAGTTTAAAATATATATGGAGTTGTTTGGAGGGTTTAGGGAAGAATTGGGAATTTTAGGCAATTTTGGCCTAGCGAGACCCAATGCAATGGAGGATCCAAAATGACTGTACGAACCAAAATAAAATATGGTATGGAGTTATTTATGGTAAGGTGGGTCTACAAGTGATCCATATAAACTTACATAACTGGATTTTAGTGTATAGAACTCATTTTATAGAAGGAATGGTAAAACTAGTTATTTAAAACTAGTATTCTAGCTAGGGTGCAAAATTAAGCATAGAATTCGTAACATATTGAATTCAATGCAGAAAATAAAATCTGAAAGAAATTAATACAGCTTAAATAGACATATAAAATCATTTATACTCATTCCCACACTCTTTCTCGCTTATTATTGCACTAGATTGATCAATTCCCCCCGTTACAATGACAAATTAAGCTTTTCATGAGAAACTGAGAAGGTAAAATTCAGGGACAGAATTATTTTGAAATGATAAATATAAATGAGATAGTTTATCATCTATTATAAATCAGAGATAAATGTATTTATGTAACAAATATAAAATAAATTATTAAATATATTAGTTAATTATGTGAAAGGGTGTGACCCTTCATGCTCAAAGCCTATAAAGGTGAGCCTCCATTGTATATTTTATCCGTCATCAAATATATTATTTACTATTCATATTCATTATTACAATGATAGTCGGATTCGACTAAACAATCGGATTCGGTTGCTTCATTTGGTATCAGAGCTCGGATTCGACTCCTTCGACCTGAGCTCGGATTTGGCTCCTCCAACACTCAGCTCAGACTCAGCTCATCATTTATTTTCCTCATTTTATTTCTACTGCTTACTCCTCCATTTCACCACCTATCACTTCATCCCTCCTCCATTTCACCACCTATCACTTCATCCCGACTGCTGTCGAAAAAGAAACAGAAAAAAAAGGAAACAAAAACAAAAAAAAACCAACAAAAAAAACACCAACGTCTGTCAGTCATGCATATCCCCACCTCTCACAGTGTCCTCAGCTGCCCCATCTGCTCCACGACTGCACTCACCACGGGCTGCTCCATATCCAACTTCCACCCCTACCTCCAGTTCTTTCTCCATCGTGTCCCTTTTGTCCACTCCTCACCTGCATCCCAACGTGCTCCCTCCACATTTTTTCTACCTGCCCTCCTCCACGCAACCATTCCCTATCATATCCATCATGAAACTCCTTCCATCCACCACCCACACATCCTTTCCACGCCACCTCTACATTCTCCTCAACGTCCATCTTCTTGGGCTCTGCTCCAACTCTCACAAGCCTCCATTTCCCATCATCCCCTCACTGCATTCCACCATCCTTCCCTTCCCCTGCCTCCTACCTCAAAACTCTGCCCTTCCACCTACGAAACCTCCCTCATCGACCCTCCTACCTGCTCCGTGCTCCTCCTCGTTGCCAACCCTCGAATGCTCCTTCCATTCAGCTCCAGCCCATACGCTGTGCGCCCTTCCCTTCCACCACAACCATCTCTTGTTGGGGGCCTTACAGCCGCCAACCATCACCACGCCGTCGCTTGGCCTCCACCTCCACGTCCTGCAAAAACCAAAAAACAATCAAAAACCAAAAATTTAAATATTATAATATAATATTTCAAAATATTATAATATAAAATTATTATAATATTTAATTTTGTTTTATTATATTTAAAATAATATAAAGGGTTCATTATATAATAATTAATATATAATTAATTATTATTCTTTTAAACTTGTTTAAAAAAAAACTATATACAAAATATAATATAGTTTATAAAAATATATATAATAATATTAATTAATTAATTAATTAATATATTATTATCCAAAATAGTGTGGAAATACACACCTCCCCTTACAAGGTCCAAGACCATGGAGGAACTGAAAGAGAAGATCGAAAAAATGGAGAAGGACATTAAGTCCCTTGTCGCTAACTAAGAAGGCTTGAAGGAAAAGATGCAAAATAACAATACATTACTCAAAAACGATCTTGTGTTGGTACTAGAAAGGAGGCTCGATGACAAACTTGACATCCTAAATGAAAAACAAAAAGACTTGGATGACAAAATGAGTACCGTGACGCAAAACATAAACACCATAACACAGAACATGAGCACCATGACGCAGAACCATAATACATTAATCGAGATGTTACAAAGGTTCATACCCAGTCTGGGCCATGTCAGCAGTCCAGACATGCTATGCCTAATTTCATGTTGCCACCCAAGAAACACTCGCAAAGAATCAAGAAGAATTGCAAAAACAAAATAAAGATTAACAATGTGACGTTTAAGCAAGAGATAGAAACACAAGTACTGCTAGATATGGAGGCATGATTAAATAGCAAAATAGACGCTATAAGTAAGATAGTAGAGAAAAGAAAAACTAAAAATCACTGCCAACAGCGAAGCAATTCATATATGTCACTTTCATCGTCCAGCAGTTCCGAGCCACCATCAAACCATAAGGAAAAAGGAAATCAACGTCGCCCTTACAAAGTGCACCCACCTAAGGCAAAAATAGAGTTGTCTAAATACAGTGGGAGTGAAGACCAATGCGTTGCTTGCCCAAACAAAGCAGAAGAATAATTCGACATTTACAACATTCAATCTGATGAGGAGAAGGTGAAATATGCGTCAATGCATATGGAAGGGTACAACTATAATTGGTACTTATGGTGGAAGGGAGATAATTTTACCTACACCTGGAACTTGTTCAAAAATGATTTTTTTAATAGGTTTCAAGGAATCAAAGAAGATGAATTTTTCAGTAAAGTTACCAGACTACAGCAAGTCGAAAATGTTGAGGAATTCACTCATCAATGGGAATCCTTATCAACACGAGTATTTGGGTTGTCTGACAAGCAAAGACTCGAAACCTATTTAGGAGGTCTTAAACTACACCTCCAAAAAGAGTTAAAGCTACATGACATACCTAACGTAGAAGTAGCAAGACATAAAGCAAAAGCTGCAAAACGCAAATTGGAAGGAATAAGTGACAAAAGGCGATAGCTATTATCGACAAGAAAAAGCGACACAATGTAGGTACTGTGCAAATACTTGGTCTCTGGGCCATCAATGCCACAAACCTCAATCATACACCTACGAAATGGGAAATAGATCAAAGTCATCTAATGGTTACTCTGATAATAAAAATAAAAAAGAAGAAAAACATATGTCGTCCATGCGGTGATGATTGGACCCCTAGTCATAAATGTAGGAACAATGAGACAATACAGTGCAAAATCATCAATTAAAAGGAAGTGCAAGTCTCTGCACAAGAGACCTCGTCTGATTCTAATACCAACACCGAGTCAGAATGAAGAACGACACTAGGAAAATATTTGAGCTTTGAGGACAAAGCTTCCTTAAAGGGAGTGGCAATGTAATGAATATAAAATAAATTATTAAATAGATTAGTTAATTATGTGAAAGGGTGTGACCCTTCACGCTCAAAGCCTATAAATGCGAGCCTCCATTGTACAGTTTATCCATCACCCAATATATTATTTACTATTCATATTCATTATTACAATGATAATTGGATTCGACTAACGGACAATTGGATTCGGTTGCTCCAATTTATTGACCATTAGATAAAAGGACGCCAAAATGATGGGTAGGAGGCCCAAAATATAACAAGAGGAAGGATGAGAGTGTAGCTGAAGCTTGGGATTCACTGGAGCTCGAATTGAATGAGATGGAGGATGAAAAATATCTCTGATATGATATTGATGAACATCAAGCGCTCCATACCTACAAAGAGAAGAAATGGGGATGAAGGAGTGGAAAGGGAAGGTTTGGGGCTCATCTCCCAAGTGTCTGAGGCTCATCACTCAGAAAGGCATGCTCACATAATCATAGATCAATAAACACATCAACCAAGCTATGTGAATGGTCTCAAATTGTCCTTTAATAGAATCCTGGGTGACCTGTTTAGCAAGTGGAGGCCAATGGTGACCTGTGAGAGAAAGTCAACCACCTAGAAGCCCTAACCCTAGCCACATAAGTGCCCTGCTTGGGAAATTTAGAATGTATCCATGCTAAACTCATCCCTATGACTTAGTAACTAATCCCTCCTTTTTCAAATAGTTGCTGCTTTTTTTCATGATTTTTTTTTCTTTTCCCTGCTTTTGAGACTAAGTCTCCATAAGGAAATTGCGCCCTCATTTTCCAAAACTTTCCTACTTCTGTCCTTACATCTTTTCTGAGTTATCCAAGAGGAAACTATACTCTCCTTTGCAAAAATTTCCTGCTTTTTTCTTTGGCTGCTTTTTTGCTGCTTTTAGGCACTTTCCCTTTTCCTCTTTGACTGCTTTTGTCATAGAGTTTCCTCTTTTTTTACCTTGGCAAGTTGACTTTCCCAATGCACCCCCTGACATGGAAAGATCATTTCCACATCATTAAATTGCATAATTAATAATAATGATGAATACAAATTAAATACATGTCTCAATAATAATTATTAGCAAAATTTCCTCAGGAAGAATAATTAATGTTAATTTGAACCCCTAGGAGTTTCAACATGGTCAACAATTTTAATGATCAGATTGAGGGGACATGACACATCCCTCTCTGGAAAAATTCATCCAAAGAGTATTAGTAAGGATGGGTGGCACAAACAAAAAAATATTCATTCTCCCATGTAGCTTCATCATCTAGTAAGTTTCTCCACTTAATAAGGTATTAATTGACTGATCTGGAGCAAAATGTTTTGGTTTTAATTTCTAAAATGCATTATGGTTCTAGCACTAATTTTCCTTCATCATCTAACATAGGCAATTTAGTTTGTATGTGGGTGTTTGAGTCCAATTTCTTCTTTAGACATGAAACATTGAAGACATCATGCATTATTCCTTTATTTGGGATGTCTAGAGCACAGGCCACTTGTTCCACTCGCTTTCGAACTTGATATGGGCTATACGAATTGGGTGCAAGTTTATGATTTTTGGAATATTTTAGTGAAGTTTGTTTATATGGTTGAAGGTGAACAAACACCCAATATTCCAATTCAAATTCTTGATTGGTTCTTTTTTAAACCGGCTTGTTGTTTCATTTTGTTTCTTGCTTGTTCGAGATGGTTCTTCAAAATGCGGATGAACTCATTGGATGTCGCTAGGTAATCTCTTGTTGTTGTAACTTTGAAATTGTTGATGAAATATTCTTTTTCTATAGGAGGTGGATACCCATATAAGGATTCAAAAGGTGACATTTTTGTTGGTGTATGATATGTACTATTATACTACCATTTTGCAAGGTGTAGCCATTGTACCAATTGATGTTGTCGCTTTTTTCACAAAATTCCTCAGGTATCCTTCAAGTCATTTGTTTAATACTTCAGTTTGTCCATTTTTCTGGGAGGTACTCATAGTTAATGAAGTCCCAACTTGGTGGAACAATTCTTTCCAGAATTTGCTGGTAAATTTGGGGTCCCTGTCACTAACAATAACCTAGGGAAATCGATGGAGCTTAAATATATTATTTACATAACTATATGTGACTTGGATTTATTTTGATTTGGATGAAATACTAATGAAATGAGCATATTGTGTTAATCTATCAACGACTACAAATATATTAACCTTTCCTTCTGATGTAGGAAGGCCGGTGATAAAATCCATGGATACCTCAGACCATTTTTGGGATAGAATATAAAGGGGTTGTAGGAGATCAGGAGGAGCCACCATTTTGAACTTCTGCCTTTGACAAGTATCACATTCAACCACATATTTAGGATATCATTCTTCATTCCCTTCCAAAAGAAGGATTAGCAGATATTTTGGTATGTTTTAAAGAAACTGACATGGTCAGTTGTCGGGGAGTCATGGTTCTCTTTTAAGACTTGAGTTTTGAATTTTGATGAACTGGGTAAATATATATTTGTTTGAACCATAGTATGTCCTTTTCCCATGAATATTTGGAGTTTGTTTCTTTGTTGTTTGCAACTTATTAAACTATATTCCTTGTCTCTGGGTCTTTCACATACTCAATTTGGACTTCTAAAAGCCATTCAGGAACAACTATGGATATGGCACATATGATGAATCACTCTCATGTTTTATTGATAAGATGTCTGCAACCATATTCTCCTTACCTTTTTTATAGAAAATGTCGAAATCAAAGACTTGGATTTTGCTTACCCATTTATGTTGTTTGGGAGAGATTTTTTCTTGAGTTACGAAAAACATCAGGCTGTTGTGGTTTGTTTTAACAAGAAATTGTGTCCCGAACAAATATCTCTTCCATTGAAAAAGGGAATGCATTATTTCCAACATTTACTTGTCGTATGTGGATTTTGTTTTCTCACTTGGTTTTAACTTTCAACTTTCGAAAGTAATGGGATGCTTATCTTGCATGAGAACATATCCTAAGCCTGTCCCTGAAGAGTCACATTCAAGGACGAATGCCTTCATAAAATTAGGGGCTGCTAACACTGGTGTGGATGTCATTAGGATTTTTAATTGTTGAAAACAAGTTTTTGCATCCTTATCCCATATGAAAGCATCCCTTTTTAATAGTGATGTTATTGGTGCTACAATTTGGGTGTAGTTGCAAACACATATTCTATAATAATTTATTAGTCCCATAAATCTATTAATCTGTCACAGTAATCTAGGGACTAAACACAAGTCTCATCAAAGATTAATAACAATAAGGCATGAAAATGGTGTAATTGTGCTACAAAATGAGTAGCCACTCTGTATATTCACACAAACAATGAGTAATACAATACAAGATCATGCTAAAATCATGAATGACAAAGCAATTCAAATTCCCAAGGAGTTAATTCGAATTGAATGAGTGAGTCTAGCTTAACTGAATGTAAGCCACAGTCAACACTCAAGTTAACCACTGATCAAAACCCTAATTGACTCAACTGAGCCCTAACTGAACTTGGAGTGCAATAAATGATTGAGTCTAACTAAAAGTAGGTCAGACACATGTCACAACAAGCCAACCAACACATGGTAGCGCATCAATGACTCCAATGAACCTCGATGAGGTTAATTGAAGTGTAACTGAACATCAGAAGTGGTTGGAGGCGCCTCTGTTGACTCCAGTTCATTAAATAATCAATAAATAATCAATTTAATGAAGGAGGGCACCTTCACTACTCTGTTTAACTGATTGTAACCATCAGTTAGTAATATGGGGCATTAATGACACTCAGATCACCCCCGGAGTGCTCGAGTTAGCCTCCCCAAATGTAGGAGAAGGCTAAGTTAGCCTCCTTGACTGAAGGTAGGCATGGGTGTGATCTAGCTGATGTCATCTAGTGCTCCTCTGATGTCAATTAAGTCAATAATACTTAGGATAGTGGTTTAACTAGGCCAAATGGACCAAATTGAGTGTGTAAGGTGGTAAATGTCTCCAACACCCCCCCTTAAGCTATACTCAGGAGGAGTTAGAAAACATAAATGCATAAAAATGTTAGGGCCATGGAAACTAAGGCCATAGGTCACCCTATACAATGCTGAAACTGAAATAATGCTCGAAAAACAAAATAAGTGAGGAAAAGAGGGAAAACCCAATGGGAAACCCCCCCCCTCAAGCTGAACACTGAAAGTAGTCTGATCACCTTGATGAAATCACCCCCAACAGTGAACGGAGGTAAGTGAACTTCTTTTCTAAAAATCTCTTGGTGAAGATGTCTGCAATCTGCTCATCAGTCGAGCAGTATTGTAGAATGATGGTCCTGTCATGCACTAGCTCCTTGATATAGTGCATGTAGATCTCTACATGCTTGGTCCTCTGCCTGGTAACTTGATCTATGGAAATATTAATAGCACTTTTATTGTCACAAAAAAGGACAGTGGACAAAGTACTACCAAGATCAAACTCTGAAAGAATGCCTTGCAACCAAACTGCTTGGATGCAAGCATTCACCGGTCCTCGATACTCGGCCTATGCTGAAGATAGTGCTATGGAAGCCTACTTTTTTCTAGACCAAAAAATGGGGCCACCACCAAACATGATTACATATCCAGAAGTAGACTTCCGATCAATAGAATCACCCGCCCAATCGGAATCTGTGTATCCAACCAGCTCTAGCTCGGAGTCTACAACATAGTGAATGCCGTAGGTCCTGGTTCCCTGAATATACTGTAGGATCCTCTTGGATGCCTTCTAATGAATATCATGAGGCTTTTGCATGTATCTTGATACAACATTCATGGAATAACAGATATCAGACCAAGAATGTGTCAAGTACAACAAGCTACCAATCAGCCGTCGATAGATAGTGCAGTCCATGGGAGGTGTGCTTTTTCCTTCTTTAAGGCTGATCCCAGAAAGGAAAGAGAATGGTGCAGGCCTACATTCAGCCATGTTAAACTTGAATAACAGGTCTGATATGTATTTGGACTGAGTGACCATTATCCCATCAGAATTTTTCTCAATTTTGAGCCCCAAAAAATGTTTTAGGAGTCCCAAATCACTCGTTTCAAAGGCATTGTGGAGAGCAGTTTTGATGGCTGAAATGGAAGCAACTGTGCTACCTGTGATCAGTAAGTCATCAAAATATAAAACAATAATAATTAAATTACCATCAAACTTCTGTATATACACCTTTGGATCTGATCTACTACTTTGGAATTTTTGCGAGAGAAGGAAGGCATCCATCTTGGAATACCACTCTCTTGGGGCCTGTTTTAACACGTATAGTGACTTCTTTAGCTTGCAAACCAAATATGGATAAGAGATGTAGCCCTCAGGCTGATTTATGTATATCTCCTCATGAAGATATCCATGCATAAATACTGACTTAACATCCATATGATGCACTTCCCAGTGCTTAGATGCTAAAATTGCCAAAACTAGGCAGATGGAGTCCATTTTTGCAACCGATGCAAAGGTCTCATGGTAGTCCACACCTTGGACCTAAGAGAAACCTTTTGCCACCAGCCTTAAATTATATTTTCAAGTTCTTCCATCAGCAGCAACCTTGGTCTGAAACACCCACTTGCATTGAACCAATTTCCTTCCTGGAGGAAGAGAAACTAGCTCCCAAGTAGTGCTTTTCTGAAGAGAATTCATCTCTTCATCCATGACAACTTTCCATCTCGGATCCTTCTGAGCATGGTAGTAGGATTTTGGGTCTGAAATAATCATCAAATAACAATTTTTAGACAACAAATTATCAGGGAAAGAGAGTGCAATACCCGCTCTTTGGAAATCAGACCGAGTTCTCCTTGGATAATCCAGATTTCCAATGTTATCTCTTGTGGAGGAGAGTGTCTGTCAGGCCCATGTGGAAAGATGATTTTGTACTTCAGGTTCTAATTCAACATCTGATGTTTTCTGCACACTAATACCAGAAATCATAGGATCCAAATCATGGTTATCACCCCCAATTTCATCATCCAAATATTTAGTAGAATAGGAAGGAAATTCAACAATTTTCTCCTTCACTAGTTCCACCTCTTGAAGAGGCTCATCGAAATTGACACTTCTCTTGATGATGATATATTTTTTTTTGATATCTAGCAGCTTGAAACCTTTTGATTCATCAGGATACCCAATAAATAGACATTCTATACTTTGCGGTTGCAAAGCCCTTCTTTTATCAAGTGGAATTCGGGCCCATGCAGTGGACCCAAACACCCGTAGGTTTGACACATCCAGATTGTGTCCAAAGTATGTTTCGAAAGGGGTATTCCCTTTCAAATATGAGTGTGTAACTCTATTCTAAATGTATTTTGCAGCATGCATGGATTTAACCCACAAATTTGCAGCCAATTTCTTTGATTCCAACATACAGGTAGTCATCTCCTTGAGAGACCGATTCTTCCTTTCCGCTACACCGTTCTGCTGGGGACTGTAGGGAATTGAATGTTGGAATTGAATACCAATTTGGGAGAATATGTGCAGAAACTCATTACTAACATACTCCCTGCCATTATCAGATCTCAAGATCTTAATCTTAAGCCCAGAGGCATTCTCGATCAAGGCCTCCAGTTCAGATAATTTTCACATACTTTAGACTTCTTTTTGAGAAAGAAGACCCATGTGTACCTTGAAAAATCATCAATAAAAGTTAGAAGATACCTTGATCCATTCATGGATGTGACAAGAATCGGACCACTGATATAAGAATGTATCAGCCCCAATATGCATGTAGCTCGGTTTGCTTTCCCTCGATCGAACTTGTGCTCAGAGTGTTTTCCAACCACACAACCCTTGCAAATTCCAGTGGTTGCCTTGATGATCGGGAGGCCTTCAACCATGGATTTTTTCTGTAATTGCTGAAAATATTTGAAATTTAGATGGCCAAGCCTTTCATGCCACAGCTTACTAACTTCATTTCCATGAGTTAGCAGAGCAGTGGGCTTTGCATCCGCCACAAAGTGAGAGAACTCATAGGCTTTTGCATGATGGTTTGCAAGGACTTTAGCAATGAGTTTCCCAGATGCAAGTTCCGTTATATCAACATCATTCGAGCTGAAATATACTCTTTTAGGCACTCCTATATGTGTCATCTGATAGACACTAAGGAGATTTGATGCTAGAGATGGTACATACAAAACATTTGAAAAATAGCCATTCTCAAGATCAACCGTACCTTGTCCTTCCAAAATGATGGTGGAGTCATCTCCCATGTGGATGGGGATGGATTTTCCAGTCTCCAAGGATGAAAATGAGTCTCTTTCAACCATCATGTGGTTCAAAGCTCTAGAATCAATCAAGAGTGCTTTGGACTTCGAAGTGCTTGCCATGAGGGCATGACCTTTTTCATGCTGTGGTTCCCGATCTTGCTGATCTCTCCTCCGAAAGCTTTTCGAAAGATTGATGTGATTTCTCTCAAGGAGAGAGGTAGCTTCATCAATATTCTTCTTCATGCAGGCATGTTCAGGGTGGAAGCCCTTCCTATAGTATGAACACTTGACCTTTTCCTTTCCATGATGCCCTTTTTCTTTGTTCTTCTTTGAGCCGGAAGACTCATCATGTTGTTGGTTTTCAACTTTAGGCTTAGGATATTTGAATTTAGTTTTTGGGTTCTTCTACTACTTTCCTTTACCCTTCAGATATTTGGGCCCTGAGACATGGAGGGCTTGACCACAGGAGGATCTGATGATCCCCATCTGGACAAGCTTATTATGTTCACTTGTTAGGGACTCAATGAAGGCATTGAGTGTAGGCATCTTCCATCCAGGGGTTGTGAGTTTCCCCACACAGAATGTAGATACAAAAACTGAATAATTAGCTCCAAGTTTAGAGAGTATGGTGAGGATGAGTTGATCATCCTCTTTCTCCACTTTGCATTGCTTCAACAGTAAGACAATGTGTTTGAACTTTGTGAAAAAGTCATTCAAGGTCTCGAAATTGGAGGGCTGGAGAGACATCAATTCATTTTCGATTTGGTAAACACTCAAATCATCCTGCTTTCCATATAGGGATTCCAATTTGTCCCAAATTTCTTTTGAAGTCTTCAATCCCAAAATATGTAAAAGAAGACCCCGGGAAATAGAGAGGCACAAGAATCCGAAGGTTTCATCCTTCTTGTTCAAGAATCTAGATTTGTCTATTGCAGAACCAGGATCTTCTTCAGTGTCCATGGTGACCCTGTAGAGTCCTCTGGAGCGTATCTAGATCTCCATGTCTCCTTTCTATGAGTGGAAATTGAACAAAGTCAAGAGATCTACGAAAGAAGCCATCTGAATATGTTGGAGCGAATGCTTTCACTTGTCAAAAACCTAAAAAATCACAACAAAAAGGGCAATGTAAGGTTGGAAATCCTACACATTTTAGTCTTTCATGACACCTAGCATAGTCAATCTAGCAAGCTTGATCAACAAGTTATTTACTTGGGGTATTAAGTGGTAAGCCTTGGATTTTGGTGCAGTGCTGGATTTTTGAGCTATTGCTCAATTTTCATGCAAGATCTGTCAAAAACCTTGTTTTTGAGAGATTTGAGCTTCGTCCCACCATGAGCTCTGATATCATATTAATCTGTCACAGTAATCTAGGGACTAAACAATAAGGCATGAAAATGGTGTAATTGTGCTACAAAATGAGTAGCCACTCTGTATATTCACACAAAGAATGAGTAAAACAATACAAGATCATGCTGTAAGCATGAATGACAAAGCAATTCAAATTCCCAAGGAGGTCATTCGAATTGAATGAGTGATTCTAGCTTAACTGAATGTAAGCCACAACCAACACTGAATTTAACCATTGATCAAAACCCTAATTGACTCAACTAAGCCCTAATTGAAGTCAGAGTGCAATAAATGACTGAGTCTAACTGAAAGTAGGTCAGACACATGTCACAGCAAGCTAACCAACAAGTGGTAGCACATCAATGACTCCAATGAACCCTGATGATGTTAGCTGAAGTGTAACTGATCATCAGAAGTGGTTGGAGGTGCCTTTGTTGACTCCAGTTCATTAAATAATCAATAAATAATCAATTTAATGAAGGAGGGCTCCTTCACTACTCTGTTTAACTGATTGTAACCATCAGTTATTAATATGGGGCATTAATGACACTCAGATCACCCCCATAGTGCTCTAGTTAGCCTCCCAGAATGTAGGAGAAGGCTAAGTTAGCCTCCTTGACTGAAGGTAGGCATGGGTGTGATCTAGCTGATGTCATCTAGTTCTCCTCTAATGTCAATTAAGTCAATAATACTTAGGATAGTGGTTTAACAAGGCCAAATTGACCAAAATGAGTGTGTAAGGTGGTAAATGTCTCCAACAAAATCCACTTAACGATGTAATTGACTTGGGGGATGACCACTTTATGATCACCATAATTTTTTTGGGATTGAATAGTAATGCCATCAAATGAAACAATGTGCCCCAAAAATTCTATTTCTTTTTTCCCAAAACTACATTTTTATTTGTTAGCATAAAATTTGTTTTCTTCTAGAAGCTTCAATATTGTTTCTACATGCTTGAGCTATGAGGTCCAATTTTTACTACAAATAAGGATATCATCAAAAAACACTAGCACGAACTTCCTTAGGTACGGGTGAAACAAATCATTCATTACTACTTGAAATGTTGTCGAAGCATTGGATATCCAAATGGCATCACTCCAAATTCATATAAACCTTCCTGGGTGCAGAAAGATGTTTTGGGGACATAATATTCTCGAATACGGATTTGGTAATATCATGTTTCTAATTCTAGTTTAGAAAAATACTTTGCACCATGTAGCTCATCCAATAGTTCGTCAACAAAGGGAATGGGGAATTTATCTTTTATGGTGACTTTGTTTAACGCTCGGTAATCAATGCAAAGTCTATATGATCCATATTTTTTCCTAATGAGTATGACTGGTGTAGAGAAATGACTCTTACTATGTGTTATTATTCCATCATCTAATTGTTCATGCACCAAAAGTTCGATCTCTTATTTCTTCCTGTGAGATTGGCTGTATGATTTTTTCTAATTGGAGCTAATCCTGGCATCAGCTCAATGATGTGATCCCTAGAACGTGGGGGTGGGATACCATGAGGATGGTTTTGGAAGATGTTACAATGTCCCCCCATGAGTTGTTCTAATTCACGTGGATTAGTATTTTGTCTTTCGTCATTTGTCCTTTCTGATAGCATAACAATGTAATAAGGATTGAACTCCATTTTTTATCATCTTTTCCATTTTATTGGATGAGACAATTTGGTTAGGGGGCAAGTTAATATTGTAAATCTTATATTTCCTCCCATTTTCATAGAACCATATAAATTTTTCTAGTAATTTTAATCTAAATGTACCCAATGTTTCCAACCATTGTGCACCTAAAACAATGTCAACCCTTTCAATTTCCATAGCATACATTGGTGATCTTAGCTTGCAGTCCTTTATAGCTAGTTCTACTTTATGGAATTTATGTCACACAGTACGGTCTTGTTTCCTAGTATCGATACTTGAAAGTTGGAGGTAGGGTAGATAAATATGTTTAACTATTTTTCTACCTTAGAGTCTATGAATTTGTGTGTACTTCCACTATCGACCAACACCATCACCTTAGTGTTCTTGATTTGGCCAAAAAATTCAAGGGTTTTGGGTTGCGAGATACCCATCATTGCATCTACTAAGAGAGTTGGTGTGATGTTAGCCTCCTCTTTTCCAGTCTCATCACTATTTGACTATGTGTCGGAGGAAGGTGCGTCGCTTGATTCTAGTTCATCATTATTGTCACTAGTATTACTTTTTCACACAAGAATAGATTTTTATTTTTACACTTATGTCCTAAACGCCAATTTGGGGAATTACACTTACAACATGGATTGTCGTCCTTTCTCCCATTTTGTCTTAGGTGGGGTGGTATATAAAATGAAGAATATTGTGATTTTTTTCTTTTCTTCATTTAATTTTTCTTTTTGATGGGATTGTTCCACGTATTTGATGTCTAATAATTTTATCTTTCTTTGAATACTATTTTTCATCCCACCAATGGAAATTTGCAGTAGTTGTTCTTCAGTTATATCTTGGACATGAGTGGCTAGGACCAATAATTTGCTAAAATATTCATCCACGGTTCCTTCTTATTGAAAACAAGTGAGATTGTTGTATTTTTCTGGCTTCTTCCATGTCTTGAAATCATTTAAGGAAGTTTTCTTGAAGGTGTCGTAGCATCTAACTACTAGTAATCCTCCCTTCATTGTTGAGTCTCACCATAAGAATCATTCACAAGCACTTGTATCCATTTACATTGCTGCAACATTCAATTTGTCGTTCTCGCCATATATATATATATATATATTGTACATTTCAAAATATTTTTCGATTTTGTTGATCCATCGAATCCTGTCTTGATTATTTTCACCATCGAACCTTGGTAAATCAATCTTGATTTTGTGAACGAAGTTGTGGGTTGGGCCTGCATGTGAGTTATTTCCTCGTCTAACTTGGTCTCTCAGTGACTGAATTTTGAGCTTTAGGTCATGAATGTCCTCATATTTTTGAACAAGCCTTGCCAGTATCTTTTGAACTGGATCATCTTCTGACTTTATGGATGCATCCTTGTTCTCTGGAGGGTTTCTCTTTGAATTTCTTGTATTCATCTTGTTGAGATTTAGATTTGAGAATATATAGATATTACAATATTATTTTATAAAAATAATTTATTATTAAGAATGATAACAATAAATTTATTATAAAATTTTAATAGTTATTTTTTATTTTTTTATTTTTTTAAAATAATAATTATTATCAATGATAATAATATATTTTCTAATATTTATATAGTTTTGGATGGGAGTACGGAGACAGGAGATATTTGCGAAGAGATATTGGAGATGGGAGAATTAGAAAATAAAACCATAGATTGGTTCTTTTTTTCTTTTTACTTTATCCTTCTTATTTTTCCTTTTTATTCTCTCCCACGAGGAGCTTCCTTTATTTCTTCAAATATTTAGTAATTGAATGGAACCAAGAGCTCTGATACCAACTTGGAACCTATATTCCAAAAGATATATTTTATTGGTTGAATTGATGTGTTTTTACAAGGAGTAAAACATGGATTTATACAAATCAAGGGTCACAATTAAATGATGTGACCTATCAATCCGTTCATTCATAAATAACAGATTACTGACTAAGTTACTAAACTATTTAGTTTTATTACATTATATCATTCAACCATCTAAATTATTTCTTTTCAATGTCTCACTTCCTCCTCTTCTCTTCATACAATGTGATCCACAACTCTTTTTCCTTTGTGTTGTAAAGAATGAATTGATTGATGGAATCAATTTATGAATTCGTTGTTGTATTCATGAAATCAAATCATCATATAGTATGCATGAGATCAAATATATATTATTAATTTTAGTGTGAATAATTTCTCTGTAGAAATGTGGAAAAATATAAGTGACTTACTATTTATCATGCACATTTTTATGTTCATTTGGAGTATATCCCTTCCCCTTTTGTCCTCATCTCTTTGGTCAAACCAAATCATTGATCCTAGCATGTGGTCAATTTTCTTGATGTTCTCACTAGCATAATATAATGACTCATATACTATGTATTCATCTGCCATAGACCCCTCAAGTTTGGCTCTTTGTTGAACAAATCCCTTAATTTTTTCATGTACCTCTCTAAGAAGAACATCCAAATACATGAGACCACTTCAACTAATTCAACATCATCAACTAGGTTAATTAGAAGAGGAACATACAAATCTATGAAACCTGTCGGTAGTTCCTTCTCAAACATACAAACAATCTCAGTTATATCTTGATGAGATAATGGAATCCTAGATATATGAATCTCCTTTGGTGTGATCCAATGTACAAATGTAGATAATTTATATATGGCATGCCATAGGTCCTCATGGAAGTCATGGTTCACAGACACACATCAACAAAGGATAATGCCGCTACAAAGTAAACAAATAAAAAACTAATTGTCTTTTAACTTGTGGCATACAAAATAAAAACATGTTTTTGGCATATGTAACCTTAGAAGGTTTAGATGGTCATGTTATTTCAACCCTGACAAAAATTGTTCTATAGTTAAGTAATGTAGTAGACTATACCCATAGAAAGAAGTCACCTTCACACCATAACTTCATTTTCCAAAGAAAGATCATATTTATTCAAAACCCATGGGACATCACCTTCTTTAAAAGACCAAGAAGGGCCAACCTCTCCTCTATTTTATTGTCTTGGCCAATGATTATTTTAGTCTTTGAAGAATTAATATCTATCCTAATATCCAATGTGTCACTTTGTCTTGATGATATATTCATCCACAAAGTAGATGAACCATTTTTAAATATATGCTTGGGACCTAGTAAGTGGACAATATTAAGATGTTCCCAATATGGGAGCTCATAAAATACCAATTTCCTTTTCATCCCAATGGGAATTTCTTCAACATAGGTGTCAAAGAATTCAATATCATGGAACATAGAATCCCCATTTGAATTGAACATTTATGAAATTTATTTCTCCTTCTCTCTATCATATCCTCTAAACTAGTGAACCGATGTCATTATTACAGGCCATTGGGTTCTCTCTAGTTTACCATTGAAATTAAATGTTTCTCTTCTATAAGGGCAGTCTTCTGGGAGGAATACTCTGGTGAATTTGTACACCAAATTTCATAGGTGTTTGGACCACCTAGACTTCATAGAAGGTCCATAAAATTTACATCCATGATACCCTTTTGTTACAAGACCTGTAGTGTTATTCGATACATAGAACATTAGTGTTGAATATCAAAACAGTCACAACAAATTAAATTATATGCCAAAAAATATTGTTACAAATATAAACAAATCAATCAACATGTTTACTAGCTAAGAAAACTCCCAAAACTAGAAAATAATGTGTGGTGTGCACACATATGCTTTACAACGTAAACATCCTCTTTTTTGGGATGGGTCTTAATACATCGCATACTTGTATCTCTTTCCTTAATTAATTCAATACATTGATCAATTGTTGAATCGAAACATTCATATTCTTCACTTGTATTCTACCAAGGACTATAAGATCCAACATAAGATGTTCATTCTTAATAGACAACCATGGGGGGATATTGTTATTGATCACTACTACAAGACACACATAATAGTTGGTGTTTTTGAGCGAATGTGGGTTGATTCCATCCATGTTTATGCTCAATCAAAGGCTCCATACTTCATCCTTTAATTTATCGGTCAATGAATCCTTTGTATGCTTCGCAGATATTGAATATATTGGGATTCACATAACTCCAAAGTCACTTTGGTGCAAGGCATGTCATCACTACAACATAGCTAATTATTTGCAACAAAATATCCTTTGAATCCTTTATATTATAGGCACGTTCCTCAATAGAATATGAGGAGAACCATGTTCTTTACCCGTGTTTCTTAATTTATGGTACCTATAATGCCCAAATTTTGGACATATCTCTTTGACTGCATATTCACCTCTATATAGAATACAATCATTCAAACATGCATGATATGATATATACTCATCACCCAAAATTTTCAACATTTGCTTTGCCTCTTCATATCTTTTGGGAAAGATACTATCACTCGGATGTACCTTATCATTGAATAACCAACAACTAGTGGGAAATATAAATGTACAATGGCATTTAACATTCATAAAATTGACCATTTTCAATGTTTAGTGTGTGACAATATTCCTCAAAATATAAAGGACTTGATGGTTATTTACCTAAAAAGTGTCGATAAACACTCATTTGACATGCCATACATTACTTTCAAGTTGTATAGTAACAATGTTGTCCCTATTTAGGTAGAATTTGACTAACCAAGTCCAAATAGAGGGGTGGTTGAATAATATTTAAGGAATTCGAAGAAGGTATCAGTGATACTAGCATCATCCCATAGCTCATATTCCCGGAATGCATCTAAACATTGCCTTTATGGCACCCATATCTTGTAAAAAATAATCCATATCAACCTCTATTTCATTGCCTCCATTGCCAACATGTGAAGAGCTATTGTTACTGTAGACATTCCAAGTAGGTGAATCTAGACATAGTGGGAATTGAATAGGTGGTTGATTCAACCATACTTGGTATGCTTCCTCTCCTAATTGTGTTGTTTTTGCAGCCTTCTCTAGAATTGACATTGTAGTGGGGTGAAACGAAAGATGGTAGATAGGTCACTCATCATTAGAATCCTAATTTCAAAATTATTGAACATTGCATTGATGATACTAGTAAGAACAATGCAATTGGTTTGTTCAAACATTATACCAAACAATCATTATAGAATCATGGAAATTTTATCCTATAGTAAATGCCCAACCGCAAGCAATTTATAAAACAAAAGTTCAAATTAAGTAATACATTTACATTAATTACATTGAAAATAATAAAATACAATTAATCAACGATTTTGCTCTTACTCCCCATGGGGACGTTTTATGGTGATGTAGTTATAATTTGTTGCTTTGTTTCAATTAGATAATTTTTCTTTTCTCATCATGTAGTTTATTTCCGCAATGTGATTTTAATATGTAGATTACTGATTGAGAAGTTTATTTTACAATTTATGAATGCAATGAATGTGCTTAATACAATAATGTTATTTACTACATTAGATCATAAACAATAACTCGTATTTGGAAATGATAGCTTTTAGATTTTATTTCTGCAATTTAATTTTCTATCAAGTGTGGTGTGAACATAGATTTAGAAGTTACTTTCCTGCACAGTGTGAACGTAGTCTTATAATTTACTTTTTTTGCACACTGTGAATTATTTTTAGAATTTACTTTTTCCATAAAGTATGAATTTAGTTTTAGTATTTAATTTTTAATAATGTGAATTTACTTTCCAGTCATGTGATTTACTTTCCTTACAACTTAGTTTCATTAGTTGTTTAGTTGGATGGTCCCTTTCCAAGACTATGTAACTGCTCATACCACTATTTGTAAGTAAGGTTAGTGAACTACAACTTCAAAGTAAAGAAACTAGTGTAAGAGGAGATTGTGTTCTGCACATATAGTGTATGGTAACTCGCAAGTTTTCAACGAACCCTAGTTTGACAATTAATGCACACTTCTTAGTTGTTTTCTAAGTAATTAGAAGGTGATTGAAAATCCCATCATTTTGGCTCCATTTCCAGGGAGTTGCCACAACCATTGTAACCCCTTACTTGGTTGACATAATTTTTGTGTGAAAAGTTTTCCTCTTTTTTCTTGAGTAAATTTTCTTTTGGTAGTGAGCTATTTTTTTTCATTTATACATGCATATTCTTTTGTTTTAAGGACAGAGGCGTAGAGACACGTAATATGCAAATACGGCCTCATTATGGCATTTTTATAGTGTAATAGTTCGCTGCAAGTCTTTGCAAATATGAACCATGTCAATCATTTATGCAATAGAAGTATATTTGTTTATGCCCTCTATTTTCATGAATAAAAATAAAGACCCAAGGTGATGATTTTGTGGTGCAATAACAACCACCCATATTACTAATTTGTCCTTGCAGAAAGATTGGAAACATGAAGAAGGCTTGGTGAATGAAGATTATATTGAAGGATTCAAGGGGAATCCATTGAACAAGGAAATAGGATGGACACAAGAGCCTATATTATATTAAGTTGTTGTAGAAGCCATTCCTACATAAAAATATATTGTCATACAAGAGGGTGGAAAGAAAAGGGGGGTTAACATAGGATAGTAAGATTGAGCACCTTGAGATAGAGCCACTCTTGCCAACAAATGATCATTGGAAAAAAATGTTGTAGATTGTTCAAAACTGGAATATGAGTCCAGAATTAAGAGACCATAACCCATGGGAAGAATTAAGGTCAGTTTTGCTTTTATTGACACTATTTTGTTTATGGGGAAATGAATATAAGTACACATTATATTTCCCATGTTATGAAGTTTACAATTTACAGAGAATAATATTCCTTTAATTCATGGCACCATTTTGAAGAGTAAAAGGGTTTATTTTATGAACATAGCAAGCATCATGGAATTTTTGGTTTCTAGACCACAATGGTTACAATCTTTAAAAAGGGTACAAAACCTTAAGTAAATCTACCTTAAATATTGGTACAGTTCTGTAGCATCTTGTAAGACAACCTTATGATATATTTTGGATAGAATTGTGACTGTCACATTTAACATGACATTTGACAATATCCCTAGTATGATTGTGACATGGTTGCATGCCAATAAATCAGAATTAGTGACAAGACATATATATTCAAACACTATTATAAGTTTGGACATATATGATCTATTGTTTAAGGAATTGTCATACTTATAAGCTCATCCATAGAATTGGCATACTCTGCCGTGACACAATGTGTTGTTTTCTTGCTTATTCACTTCATCATGTTCCCAAAATTTTATTTCTGAATAAAGGATTTCATATTCCAAGAAACATAAAAGTAGGGAAGACAACTCTCATTGTTTCATTATTGAAGATAAAAAAGGGTGGTTAATATATCAATGAAAAATGTTTTGTAGTCCTGAGTTAATTTAATGAACAAAGCATCCCAAATATGACCATGTTCAGTGCAGCGAGAAGATTTGTTTCAGAATTTGAGAACTCACCTACAACCATCCATGTTTTCACTATTTATGATTGAAGTTAAGATTGCAATGCCAACTTCGATTGGTTTTCTAAGTCAGCATGAGGAAATGCATTGTCTTCAGGTTGGGGGAAGCATTCAACACAATAAGGAAGCCTTATAATGCTATAGAATAAATAGATTAATTTTATTGCAAATTTTGGCCAAAAGCTGCATAAAGATGGGAAATCATGAGCTAATCCGATGATTGCTCCAACTAGCTGGTAATTGCATCTCAGGTTCTGTTTTTAAGTGCTTATTTCTCGATGATCAAATTTCATTTTTATTAATTGATTGGTTGCCTAAAATTTTTCAAAACCGATGCCACTACAACCACATATAATTATGCTTTGAAAATGTATGATATGAATAAGAGTCTTGTATATGGAGAGATTTGAGTGAGTGCCATCTCCATAAGTAGCAACAAAGGCATATGAAACAGAGCAATTGCATACTCCATTTGACAGATTGGGATATCCATAGATAAATGCATATCTAGCCAAGAAAAAATATTTTTATTGCAGAAACATGATACTGGAATAATGGGCTTTCTTGGAAGATTTTTTTTTTTTTGAAATTTGATGCACACGAGAGAAAAAATTAGAGGGTGTTGTATAACATTGTTTGAACTTGATTGCTAGATAATGACTGCAATTCCTAGAAGTGGAGTTCTTCATGATTGGTGTGATAACATGGTACATATCCATGAACCTATGATCTTTGACATGCTTCTGGTGTATTCTCCACTAAGAATAATAAATATGGAATCCAGATTGCATCCTACACATGGAAAAGATTTCATATTACAGTGACTTCCTTATCCTATTCCAAATGATTTCACCATTGGTTGGTAAGTTGTCCTGTAGCATTGAATTTGCACAAATTTGGAAAATCACAACAATATATGACAACAATGATGCATTAAGAATAATAAATATGGAATCCAGATTGCATCCTACACATGGAAAAGATTTCATATTACAGTGACTTCCTTATCCTATTCCAAATGATTTCACCATTGGTTGGTAAGTTGTCCTGTAGCATTGAATTTGCACAAATTTGGAAAATCACAACAATATATGACAACAATGATGCATTTAGATCAGCAAGCTAAACACTATGTGTTCAACAATCTTATGTTTAGAAGAAAAGGCATTCCCATTCTTAATGAACTACAATTTCTCCATGGATGCAAATTGAACTATACATTGTGCTACACTTCTATTTTCAGAAGAATGTCCATGAGGCCATGTAATTCATCCATTTGGAGGAACTCACAATGGCCATATGGTTTGTGCTCTTTTCAAAGAACTCTCATCTATCCTTGTTGTTTATCTATTTCATTCACATTTTTATGGAAAATTGCAGAAATTGAATTGGCGATATCTCCCAAATGGTAAATTGGGTATTTATGAAAATTGGTGGAGATAATAATTATGATAAGAAGAACAATAAAAACAAGTTTCAGCTCAATCCAATGTACGGTTTTCAAGAAATTTCCCATAGTCACCTACAACCATTTTCCCATTTTCTTGAAAATTGTTATGTGGGTTTTTCCAATTTTTTGTTGGGAGAAGTATAATTTCATTCATAACATCTCTTAAAAATTTCACAAAAACCCAGTTTTTATTTTTTGAGAACTCACTTTCTTTTGAAAGTTGCAAATCGCTAATCCATTTGCTGCAAAACCTAGTTTTCTTTCATTTTTCCCTTGAAAATGTTAGTTTTGATGGTATGTTGGTATGGATAACTATTGAGGATGAGATTCCATAGCTATTGATGATCAGGTACACTGGTGTTGGTTTGTCGATGATGAATTTTGAGGCATGCATAAAAAGGAACATCATTAAGCTTGGTTGACACAGGGTTGCATGAGGACATGCAACATTTTCAGTTTGGGGGAGATGACGAGCCTTGGATTTGACGTATTTTTATCATCATTTCAACTTATCAATAATCCAATTTTCTTATCCACAATCATGCACTAATCCATTCTAATGCTCATATGCATGATTTTATGCTCAAGTTGTTTTTCTAGTACATGTCTTAGCATTTCATTTAATTTTTTACTAACATTGAGAGAATTAGTGTACTATGTAGTTGTTTAGAATATTAAATCATCCCCTGGAAGTAGCTATAATATATTTGACAGAGTTCTATAGCTGCTACACAACCTCCTGTAGAACTGTACAGAAAACTACAAAAATTCTACAAGCAACTACATAAATTCTACAGGAAGCTATAGAAACTCTACATGAAGCTATGGAACCTCTATAGAACCTACCAATTGCGGAACCTCTACAGAACCTGCCGAATGTAGAAAATCAGCCAGCTATAGAAAATATACAGGAAACTATAGAACCTATACAGAACTTACTAGTTACGGAACCTCTACAGAACCTATTAGCTTCGAAACCTCTACATAACCTACACACTACGGAAACTTTGCCATCTACGGAAAATCTATAGGCAGCTGCAGAAACTCTACAGGAAGCTACAAAAAATCTGCCAGCTACAGAAACTCCTACAAAACCTACAAAAATTCAATAATTTGAATTTCTCTTCAACCATTTGTCATTCCATGGATCAAGGAGCATTATCAATCGTTTGGATATGAAAAGAATCTTGGATAAATATTAGATTTGGATTTTTGGAAAAGATCTTGGATTTAGTTTTGAATTAGTTTTTGAGATCCATATTCTTAGGAATTTGTACAGGATGTTTTGGATCCTCATTTATTATTTGTTATGGAAAAATCATATATAAATAAGATCTCCTTCTCCATTCTATGGAGGGACTCTTAGAGCACTAGTCCAAATAATGATGGAATAACTTCAATTTTATCTTGATTCTATATAGCTCTTAGTTTTATTATTTTCTTTTTGTAACATGATTTTATTAATTTTATGTTCATGTAGTTATAATTTGTTGCTTTGTTTCAATTAGATAAATTTTCTTTTATCATCATGTAATTTATTTCTACAATGTGATTTTAATATGTAGATTAGTGATTGAGAAGTTTATTTTACAATTTATGAATGCGATGAATGTGCTTAATGAAATTATGTTATTTACTACATTGGATCATAAAAAATAACTGGTATTTGGAAAGGATAGCTTTTAGATTTTATTTCTGCAATTTACCTTTCTATCAAGTGTGGTGTGAGCGTAGATTTAGAATTTACTTTCCTACACATTGTGAACATAGTCTTAGAATTTACTTTTTCTGCACAATGTGAATTAGTTTTAGAATTTATTTTTTCCATAAAGTATGGATTTAGTTTTAGTATTTACTTTCCAGCATAGTGTGAATTTAATTTCCTGTCGTGTGATTTACTTTCCTTGCAACTTAGTTTTAATAGTTGGTTAGTTGGGTAGTCCCTTGCCAATACTATGCAAATTTTCATACCATTGTTTGTAACTAAGGTTATTGAACTGCAACTTCAAAGTAGATAAACCAGTGTAAGAGGAAAATGTGGTCTGCACATATAGTGAACAGTAACTCGCAGGTTCTCAACGAACCCCTAGTTGACAATTAACGCACACTTCTTAGTTGTTTTCTAAGTAATTAGAAGGCGATTAAAAATTCTGTCAAATAGTAATAAAAGTATTCATCACATTACATGACCCATGTAATAGGATGAAAGAGTGCCTCATCGGGATTTTATTATATATCACAAGAGAATTTACATAGAGGATAGAATATATGAAGGTACATGAGAATAGTACAAAGTAGATGAGAAATTATAGACTAACAAGACAAAATTCTAAATCTACCCAACTTAATTACATCCAAAAAAATTTATTTGCATTCTCTAATATTTCTTGACCAAACAAAAGTCAGAGGAATCTACTCATAAAAAATGTTGATCCCTTATTTATTGTAATTCTATCGCTTTCATAGTAATTGTTCTTCATTATGTTGCAACTACTTATGTTTGAATGACATTACTACCCTTTTTCTGTTACAACCAAAATATCTAACTGAGCTTCTAGTCTATTTTGGTTGATTAATAGAGTCACTGTTTCCTTGAATGTTGAGTTTTTCTTCATCTTGACTACTGATATAGCCTTTGAAGTGGTTGTTTCACTAGCTATTGAGGAGGTTGTTGAGGTGGTTGTGAGGAAGAAGCACTTGGATCTCCTTGAGGCATGGAAAATAGATCCTGTTGAGCATATTTTAAAGTTGTAAATTTAGCAATAGTTTTCCAGTCCTTCCCATGGGGTACTAAAAAAGATTCATATATGGAAGGAACATATCTAGGTATATGTAGTGGGAATAAGAGTACAATGGAAAACATTTTAACACTTATTGAAGGTTAGAAAGTAGAAAAAAATCATCAATCAATTTATCTAGGATAATTTAGACCTTGATTCAACCTTCTATACTATCAAACTTGAGGTCATCATTTCTCCAATATACTACTATGGACTTATAGTGATTATTGGTATAAAGGTTTCCATTTCCATCCCAAGGGGAAAAAATACCTTGATTGAGTCATTCACAAAAAATGGCTTCAAAATAATTAACATCCTTGGCCAAATGGATGGTCTTGTCATGTACCATTGGGTCCAACTTATTCCTTATGATAATATTGGTTTCTTCCATGACGATTTTGGCCTTATCCCTAATTTCTAGTGCTTCCATCTCTTCCTTGGTATTTGCATTTGAAATATCCATGATTGGCATTGTGATTTATAGCTTGCTTTCCATCTCAGTGAAGGTCCTCTTGGAATCATATAATGCAATCTTTTCCAAGTTCCTTTCATAATGATAAATAACAAAGTGGATTCAATTCTTTGTTGGTACCACTACTATATAGTCCCAATATACTATGTTTGTCCCCTTTCAAAGGGGATATCCATGAATATTTGTCAGTGAGGTGGCCAACCTTTTTCTATAGCTTAGCCTTAGTGTCTTGCAGGTCAATGATCATTTCTCTCTATTTTGTTCCTTATGTTTAAGAATATCCACCTCTTTCTCTTGTTTCCTCGATTCCTCCTTGATCTTACTCAATTATGCTTCCTTAAAGCTCATATCAACCAATGTCTAGGCCAATTAGCCAATTGGTTTAGATGATGTAGACCCAAAAAAGGTAACACCCTTTTCAAATACAAGATTGTAATTTTATTTATTCAAATCACTAACCTCCTTCTCCAACTTATATACTTTTACTTTGTATTCCTAGACCGCCTTGGCCATCTAATCCTTTTCTTTCTATACTACCAATAGATCTATATTTGGACATGTTCAATGGTAGTGATCCTTTATTTATTCTTTTGAATTTGAATTTTATGTCTTTTTCTTTAAACAAGTTCTCTACAAGGGTCAAAAAGATAAAAGTGATTAGTTCTCTTGTAGTTGTGTAATAATGTAGAGTTATGATGTAAGAACATAAAAGGTTCTTACCTTTCACTATGGATCCCTTCATATAAGATTGATGAGAGATTGAATTATTGGCTTTATGGAGAGGAATGCTTAGAAGTGTTATTATGAGAAGGAGAGAATTTTGTATCTTACTATAGAGGTGAATTTTTCAAGGTATTTTTTGTGGGAAGGGACACAAAAAAATTGAAATCCTTCCTATGTATTTTGAGCAAGTTGGGTGATCTCTAAATTGAACCCTTTAGAACCCAATAAGCATTTACAGTGACAATTCTTTATAATTTATGTTCCATTTGAATAAATATAAGGAATAACATTTTTTGAATATTTTCCATGTTGAAATGGGTGTATGGTTAAATTATGATTCTCTAATAAATTGAGAATTATAATATTTATTACTATCAATGTGTATGGTGGAAATTATATAATTAATAATATGTTTGTTTCCACATGATTTATAGTCCTTTATAATTACTATTAAGATATAATCATTTTATTAAGTGAAATAAATCATCTTTAAATGAGGAAAAAGGATCCTCACTCACTAGAGTTCTGATCATGAAATCATTGTGGTTAAAATTAACACAATAATTATCATGTCCTCAATATAAACCATTCAAATATATTTTAGAGATAAGGAACATATTCATTCAAGATAGAAAGACTGTGTTGAAGGAATTTGAAGTCATTGCACCATCATATTCCTATGGAAAACAAAGGATCCTTAATAGTTATAAATATAACCATCAATCCAAGGTGTATATCAAAGTCATTGCGTCATGACCATTTGAATACAATTATGCCATAGGGTTAGTTTGATAAACCAATTAAAGAATTCCGTAAATAGTTATACAATTGACTCCTAACCATAAAGTATTTCACTACGATAATGAGAAAAGGAAGATACCTTCATTAAAGCATCATAATAGAAACTAAGAATTTTTGGTAGTGTTCTTACGAGCAATAGGATGTTCCAAAACAATACATATATCAATGGAAAAATAGTACAAAGGATTATCAATTCAATATAACTATTATTGTCATCCAACTAAACCCAAAGTAAGCTCAAAATACCATCAAGTCATGAGCACTCAAATGAAAACAAACCATCAAACATTGAAACAAGCGCAATCAAATTATTTTACGGTTTTGGTAAGAGTTCTATTTAAGTGAGGTATGTAGCGATTATTTATCTTTGCATGCTTTAAGAGTGACAAAGCATTCATACACTTACTAATAAATGGTAAAATAATCATTCATACACTTACCTCCATCGACCTTGGCATGCAAATAATCAATGGTCAAATGTGAGGAGTGAACTATTCATTGGATAATTAGTCATTAGAGGTGATTTTCATTAAAGAATGAAGATAGTATAAGGATCAAACTCTATCTTATCCAATATTTTGAAATGAAGCAACCTCTTTAAGACACATGCACTAAAAATTAGAGGACAAACTAAAAATATTAGTGTGATTAAAACTCCACACATATTGATAATTGAAGGTGATTTGGAGAGAGAGGAGAGCTCTAATGTAGATTCGGTGGCTAGGATTTTCATGGTGATATCTAGTGTGTGATCCTTCCATCAATCGATGAAATAAAAAGGTGGGGAGATTGACGAAGTCTAATGGAAATGAGGATAGGGGGAGGGTCGCCCCCCTCCCCCTCAGATCAACTCATAGGAGTTCAAGTTGGTAGCATACAAGTTCCATTACATGAAATAGAAGGATAAGAGTCGAGTAAATCAGACATGAATTCACAACAAGGATTTAGGGGGTGGCTCCCAGGCCAATTACTTCCTAAAGGAACCTAACTTCCTTTGATGCAGCTCAAGTTAAAAAAAGTTAAGGGATCATATTCAATACATGAAATATCATTCCCTAATTGGTAAATTTGATGGGATTTTTTCCATTGGAAAATTCCCTAATCTAGTGGATAAATTTGACATGGAAACCTAGGGGGCATTTCGATCTCCATTCAGGGTACAAGGGTTTCTTTAATACAAGTTTCATCATCATAGAATATTGAAATCGAGTGATCGACAAGGAATCATATTTCTTCTACTTGGATGGCCTCTTTCTCGGTCCCTAGAAAGAAAGATTCTATCTAGAAAAGGAAGGTATCTGAATAGCTATGGTATGGATCAAGTCATATTCCATACTATGTGAGTATTGGGACCTAGATATTTTGGAGGATATTGTGAATAACTTGAGATCCTTTATTAAAAAAATTGAACACACCAAATCCCAATGCTACACGACTTTAATTTTCATAGAGGGTTTACCCAGAACTATGAATTGCAGAAAGTTGTGGGCATGTTGACCATCCCTAACTTTGAAAGGACTCGTGGGTGTGAGCGAGAATATGGGTCTAGAAGCTCTATAATGTCCTATTTTAATTAAACTACCTCTAGACACCCGTTAACCTATTTTATTCCCATAGGTTCGAGCGATTATTAAAGAAAGGGAATAATCGAGGACTAAAGTACAAACCCTAAAAGTGACATGCAAACCCTAAAAGTACATGCTAAATCTATATAAGAAGGGTGATTGAACCAAAATGGATATCCATGATTATTATTATTTATTTTTGTTTCTAGAGCAGCATCAACAGGTGAAACAACAACAAGTTGGGGTTGGTGATGAAGTTCTTCAGTTAACAGTGGGTTTCGACAGTGAAATATATCTTCCCTAATAACTTCATGATAGATCATCCAAGTCTATCATCAGTATTCACCATATTCATTCATATTTAGTGATCCAACACATAGAGGGCTATTTGTTTGTGGATTCACATTTTGCAGATGGGGAACAACTAGAAATCCTTATAAGAATTCGTTGGGACCCAGAATATCAGTCTTTCCTCTGCATGTCATCACTATCTTTCTTAGTAGACTCATCACACTGTACTAAGTGATTATCAGTTTGTTGTTCACATATCTAGGGCATCCAATGGCATATTCGTGGGAGGAAGGGAGACATCATCCTCCAGAGAAAAACAATTTGCTAGGTGTATTAGAGGAGGAAAAATATATGCATGTTCCTTTCCATCTCTTCAAAATATCTAGACTATCACCCCCACAAAGTCTCAGCAGCAACAAACAAATCCTTCATAAAAAAATGTCAACATCATCAAGAAGAGGGAACCCTTGTAGTTGGGCTTCAAATTTAGGAGATGAGCACTATTATCTTATCTTCTCGACAAACACTTCATGCATTTTATCTATTGGAGGAATATCAACATGATTATCAATGGTAAGTGTATATCTTCTTACTGAAAGTATTTTCCCTATTATCTCTCCAGATTAGCTATATTTTAGGTCCATTTGGCATGACACTTTTGCATGCATATTTTATTCATCCTTCCAGCATTATTTGTGCACTTGAACAACAAATATATTATCAAAGTACAATAGAATATCAATTGGGATATTACAACGACATATGCAAGAATATGTGTTTATATAGATCTTTCAATGGAGTTACCTATTTAATTTGTGAACCTATTGATCTACATGCAAATGAGAGCAATTGTGAAGTGGATTATGTAGTGGAATCTCAAGAACAATGTACATTGAACAAGATAAAATTGAGACAAATATGATAAGAATTGATTAGCAAATTACAACATTAATATTCATTAATCCCAGCAGTACACAACAATGTTATAATAAGGAGAATTCAAATCATATGGATAAGATTCAAATCTACCAACTAAATCATGACTGGATGGCTAACTAGAAGTGTCTAAATCACAATCAGATCTCACTAGACTAACTCCACATGTATAATTTAGTCTAACAATCAGTTAAACCAGTGAAAATGATGAGGTAGGTGAGAAAAGGCACCTACTCCCATGCAACCATGCAAAAATGGTGCTAAATCAACTAAAAGGCATCTAACTGAATGTAACCAGAGGTTGACTTAGCATAAATACCTACCTACCACAACCAATTGATGGAGGCTACTGGTGTTACTCAAAGTGAGCTCCTAAAATGTAGGGATTGGTATTAGAGTCACATTAACTGATGCATGAACATGCAGTAAGTGGCAGTTAATATCTATATGTGTTCCCCACACTCTACTGGTTGGTACTGATGGCACCAATGGAACCAATTGCACTAGTGGCACCAATGGAACCAATGGCATCGGTGGCACCAATGGCACCAATGGAACCAAACTCAAGTGAAAGACTCCTAATTTAGGAAAAATGATCTAATAGACTATATATAGACAAGGGGGGATTATAGAATCCTAACCACCCCCTTAATCCTAACTTGGACAACTTTGGGACCTGACAACTAGGCCAAAAGTCACCCATTATAATCTAAAAGATAATAAAAAAAACTTAATAAACTAAGGAAAATGGGGAAAACATCATGGGAACCCCCCCTGTTCAAAAATACAGTAAATCAAGGAAAAATGGATCAATCCTTTACACCGAGAAGAGATATGAGAAAGACAAATCTCTTTTCTGTGAAGGGCTTGGTGAATATATTTGCAATATGCTCCTTTATAGCAATGATCTTCATCCGATGCTTCTGAACTGGGTCACTGGATATATTTGTGGTACTCTAGATGTCACAGTAGATGTCCATTGAAGGTGAAGTGTAAATCTAAAATTATGTCAAGATTTCATGAATCCAAATTGCCTAAATGGTTGCATTTACAACCCCCCTATACTATTATTATCCTGAAGTGAGTGTAAGTGTTGCCTGCTTATTACTGGACCAACAAATTATCCTAGATCCCAACATAAACAAAATACTGAAGTGGATTTTTTGTCATTCCCATCTCCGACCTAGTCTGATTCCGTGAATCGTATGAGATCAAGTTGTGCACCAGCTGCATAATGAATCCCATAATCTCTAGTACCCTACACATAGTGCAAGATACGCTTTGCTACCTTCCAGTGCAGCTCATGTGGATCCTTCATGTATCGGGCAGCAACAATCACATCATAGGATATGTCTGGTATTGAATGTGTGAGGTATAGAAGTCTCCCAATGAGATGTCTAAAAAGAGTGTTGTCTACCAATGGTGTAGAGCCACCTTCTTCTAGCCCGATTCTAGATATAAAGGGAAAAGGGGTTTCTTTACAGTATTCCATGTGGAATCTCCTAAGCATGTCTAATGATTAACTGGACTGTCAAATCATGATTACTGAAGTCTTTTGACTTACTTTGAGACCAATGATTTGTCTTAACAATCCCATATTAGTCATAGCGATGGTTTGTTTAGATATGACTTGATGCTTCTCAATCCAATAGCAGAGTTGTTAGTAATGGGATAGTCATCCACATATAGTACTATCAATAGCAAGGATCCCTGTTTATTCTACATGTAAACACTACAATCTTATTTGGATCATACAAATCTCCGTGACATAAGGAAGGCATCCATTTTGGAATACCATGCCCTTGGGGATTGTTTGATCCCATAGAGTGATTTCCTTAGTTTTCAAACTAAGGAGGAATCCTCAATGTACCCCTCATGTTGTTTCATGTAAATCTCCTCCTTCAAGTCACCATGGAGGAAGGCAATTTTTACATCCATGTGATGTACCTCCCACCTTTTTGAAACTGCAACTGCCAAGAAAAGTCTGATGGAATCCATTCTTGCTACTTGGGGCGAATGTATCATTATAGTTCAAATTTTAAACCCATGATTATCCTTTGGCCACCAACCGATCCTTGTACTTGGTTGTGGTTCCATGGGAGGCTATCTTGGTCTTGCAGACCCATTTGTACTGAACTAGTTTCCTCCCTAGAGGTAAGGAGACAAGTTCCTAAGTTTTGTTGTCTTGCAATGAATCAAATTCCTCATCCATAGATGCTTGCCACCTTGGATCATGGAAATATTCTTTGAATGTTTGAGGATCTAATCCCAACATCATGAAGAACCTCTTAGGGAGGAGTGGATCTGTGTGGAATAGTGAATCATACTCTTTCTGATACTAGGACCTAATTCTTCTTTTATCATCTAGATCCCCAACAACATCCCAAACTTCTTTAATCAGCCACTGACCCCATTTAGGCTGCTGAGATGAAGTGGATGATAGATCTAGATCTAGATCCTAAATATCAAAATCATGTTGTTCTTCCTCTTCTTCTGAATCTGAATACGAAATGCTAGACAATAAATATGTATCTGCAAATAGAAGTAAAGGAATTTTGATACCTTTATCTGCTTCGAATAGAAGTTGTGGTTGTACTAGATTTGAGTATGGTATGAAATGTGAGAATGCATATGCCTTGGAGGCATGGTATGCAATACCTTTATATATAATATTCTGATTTGAGATATTTGTGATCTCTACCAAGTTAGGGCCAAATACCAATTGCTTTGGTGAGCCAGTGTGAGTCATCTGATATACAGGAAACAAATTTGCTGCAAGGGAGGGAAAATAGATTACATTTCTGAACACTCCATGATGGATTTTAATAGAACCTATTCCCATTGTTGTGTTAGCTGGAATTTTCACCTCTTGTAGACATGAGTTGTTCCCCTAGCTTGAATCCTTCACAGCTAAAACAAATGAGTGATAACAAGAAACACCACTTTCCCTAGAAATGGTATATGTCTATAATGAGTCTTTTACCTATAATGCAGTATGATGTATAATCCTTATATGGTGCTAGAGATCCATAATATACCTACAATAAACACATCAAACAACAAACAATATCAAAAGTAGCATAAAATGATCTACAACTCTATATCAGTGACTCAGGAATCTGATAATAAAATGAGTGATTATAACACAATACATCTAATGGGAAAGAAACTCTTTATTGCATAATAAAATGGAAAAGAGATATTACAACCATTATGCCTTATTTTTGTGATTCCTTCTCTCATGCAAGATCTTGTCCTCAAAGCTTCATCTTGTCTTCTCTATGCTCACCCTAGATTTAGCCAGAGCTTCAGTGCAGCAGCATAACTTTCCTCCAACCCATGGGGGATGAACTAGTACTTTTAGCCCTTGGTAGGATAAGGATGGTTGAGAAAATGATGGATGAGGTGGAAGGGAGATACTACTAGGGGGATCTCGAGTTTAGGTGGTCCAGAAAGGTAGGGATGAGGGTGCCATGAAGCTTTCCTTCGAGAAGCTTTGTGAATATTCTCTTTTTCCCTTTAAAAGTCAAGAACATGTCTTTTTCAATGGAGACAAAGCATTACCATGGGTGCACCACTCATGGCTCAAATTTATTAGGCGGGGAAATCGCTCATGGCTCAAAATTATTAGGTGATGGAACAGCTCATGGATCAAAGTTATTAGGTAGTGGCACCGCTCATTTTCAATTTACAATAGGTGTTTCTGATGAGGGTAACGCTCATTGCATAAAGGGAAGAAGCGGTGGTGGACTTATGTATCAAAATAAGAGTCCAGGACAGGGTCTAACTTCATCACGTAAGGAATTAAGGTGATTTCTGGTGTTTTGTTTCTCAGTACATGATGGTGACAAGAATTGTGTGTAACAGAATGCCCCCCAAAGCATGAAGCTAGAGGGATATGATAGGTGAGAGATTTGTAAGAACAAGTTATCACTTCGAGGCAAGAAATCACTTGATCAAAGATCATCATCAACCTTGGATTCTCTACAATACATCAATACTTTTGACTCATATCCAAATGACTCCTCATCATGGTTGCAAACCAATACAAGGGAGCTCCATGTGAGGGAAAGCATGGCTAATAGAATACATCGTAGATCCATGTGAAGAAGACTCAAACTTGGACATAGCTAATAAACATACAGTGTAGATCTATGTCAAATGGACGCAAATTTGAGCACAACCATGACCATACAAATTTGGATCCATGCTAGGACTCATACAAATATTCCATTGCAACCTAGGGAAAGCAATGAGCACTCAATAGATACCCATGGTCTTCGTCTCATCTTCCAAAAAGTATGATTCTATCCATGTGATTACAAGATCTTGATTCTGAACATGGTAGAAACCACTTGATTATTGGTCAATGATGAGAACCATTAACAAGTGCGAGGGAGATCGCCATTGATGTTGATGATTCTAAAGGTATCGTAGACAATCTCTCGAGTGTGAATAGGTGATCTGATGTTGAACACGTAATTGAATCTTCCAATAAAAGGTCAATGATGTAAACCTATGTCGAAAGCAAGAGGATCTGTCATTGATGCATACAAATATCAAGGTACTTGTTTTGTTTATATGACTAATTCTTGGATGATGAGCTGAAGTCGACAAGAATAGTCTCGTCGAAGGAGGGCCATGATGAATCCCACATCGACGACACAAAACTTGGAACAAAGTTATGGAATTTTAAGTATGATGTAACCATAGCAATAAATCAAATCTAACTGACACAAACTTTAACTATAGAAGTAAACTCTCACCATGACTTCCCTTTGAACATCGGGTGACACTATCGAAGACTTGGCAGCATTGACTTGACCCGACGAATACCAAGACATAATGCGGTGGTGGATGATGAATTCTTTGAAAAAATCAAAGGAGTGACATGACTCATGAAAGTGGATCAACTTGGAAGTAAGATGAACACCCAATTGACTGGATGAAATGCAAACAAGTGCCATGTTCAAAGGTGACTGACTCCTGCCATTTATTGCAAAATAGTTCCCTTCCCTTAATTTCCCCATCACGATTGATGAGTGCCTCTTTTCATTTTTACAAGTTCAAAGAGGGTAACAAGCACTCATTGTAGCTTATCCTAATACCATTGTAGATCCAAATCCTAGGCTCTATCAAGTGCCTGGAGGGATCAAATATTCGGAGGTGCATATCTCTTCTCAGATATTGCTCCATAGTAATTATTGTTAATGGTTCTTCCTAATTGTATTCCATCATTTATATTCCTCTATTATTAACTTTTATTAACTTTATCAAAGTAGTTTTTATTATGGACAATGAAAGCTCCAGATTGATTATTGTTTATGAAAATCTTTTGGAAATTTTAGAAAAATAAAAATAGTATATTTGAGTAAGACAAAAATTATTCAATTGTTTTTTTACTAATTTTTTTATTTAAAAAAATTGACATAAATTTTGGCCTTATAGAGATTAAATTTTTAAAAGTATAATTCCTCCAATCGCCATATCAAAGTTTGAAAGAAAATTGATGAAAGTCTTCTAAACCTTGAGAAATTATGAAACGATCAAACTCTACACCTGTAACTTTTTTTAAATAATGGACAAGACACATGATCAGAAATTACATTTTCTAATTGTTAAAATAAATTCAAGCCCTCAACTACTCTCGAAACCTAAATTATACAATTCCAATGTATCTCTACATGCTCACAAAAAAAATTCAAAAAGATGAAAACCAACAGATTTCAATGACTTCCGAAGACTAATTCCTGGATGATGAGCTGAAGTCAGCATGAATAGTCTCGTCAAAGGATGGCCATGATGAATCCCACATTGAGAACATGAAAATTGTAACAAAGTTATGGAATTTGGAGTATGATGTAACCATAGGACTGAATCAAAGCTAACTGACACAAATTTTAATTGCATATGTAAAATATCACCATGACTTCCCTTTGAACATCGGGTGGAACTACCGAAGACTTGGAAGCATTAAATTGACCAGGTGAGTACCAAGACATAATGTGACAGTGGATGATGCATTCTTTGAAAAAATCAAAGGAGTGACATGACTCATGAAAGTGGATCGACTTGGAAGTAAGATAAATACCCAATTGACTGGTTGAAATGCATACAAGTGCCATGTTTAAAGGTGATTGACTACTGCCATTTATTGCAAATGAAATAGTTCCCTTCCCTTAATTTCCCCATCATGATTGATGAGTGCCTCTTTTTTCATTTTTATGAGTTCAAAGAGGGTAACAAACACTCATTGTAGCTTATCCTAAGATAAGTCCATTCCCATATGTTTCATGAAACTAATAAAGGAGGGGTTCGTTCCCTAAAAGAGGGTCACTCAGTGTTTAATTTAACGAGTCCATTGAAAGTTAACTCAGTATTGTTCATGTTTAGAGTCTGAATGAAAAAGGAATAAGGCTTTGAAAGGTCCCTTTTTCGTAAATTTAGTCCCTAAGACCTGAAAAAGTATAAAATAATTCCCAAGAGAACTCTTCTAGCTGATATCAACCAGAGAATTCCTTTTTCATAATAAGTTAATCCAAATAAAAAAAGAGATAAAATATTGTCGGAAAGAAGACTCTTCGGGTACTTTTACGAGTGTGAAGAAGACAAGTTCACTCGATGATATTTTCACATGTAAGGAGTCCAGAAATATCTTAAATAAGAATCCATTAGGGTTTCTTTTTGTGATGAAGGGGTTTAATGAGCCTGAAAAGAAACGAAAGTTGACTCAGAACTTTGATACTAGATTTAAAGAAAACGACCAAAATGTCGAAATTAGCGCTCGACGACTTTTTCCATTTTATGGAAGTATGAAAAAGTAAAAAACAAACTCACTCATAACCAAAAACTTTTAAATTTCATCCCTGCAAAAACTTTAAAAAACTATTAGATCTCCAAAATATTTAAAACATTAGTTTTTAATGACTATGTAAGAGGGAATTTTTAATGAAACAATTAAAATGATAAAAATAATGTAATAAACCCTAAAAAATTTCATATAAAAACCAATGAAATAGTTAAAAACATACGATTTCACTATTCACCAAGTTGGAGAGATATTTGGAGCCATTTGTATGCAGACTTTAGGAAAGGATTCCAGAGTCATCAGCCGTCCGTTTCTCGATCCGTTAGTTCCAAGTAAGAGATAAACCCATCCCTAACATTTTTATGGTTGCATTTTTCCTTTCCATGCAAATTTTATGAGGTTTTGGGGTTTTTACCCTAGGGTAAAAATCTCTGGTAGGGTAACGCTCTTTCCCCTTGTGGGAAAGGCGGTGCCTGAGCAAAACTATGGTTTTCACGCCAAAACAAGTGATTCCACTGCTCTATCTCAAAGATACAAGAGTGGTGCCGCAGGATACCCCCCAAAACTCAATTCCCAATCCAAAAGAAATTCTTTAAAGTATTTTTAATGGTTGGAAATGTATTATAATACTCTAATATGTTCCCTCAAAGCTCAACTTGTTTTCCAAACAAATATTAAATCTTCTCCCAAGATTCCTTCAGGTCTTTAGTCCCTCAAGGTGAAACAAAAGATCCCGGGAGATATGAGTGCATAGGAAGCCAAAGGCTTCATCCAACTAATTCATTTTTTTTTCTTAGCAGGGTGATGTGGCTTTATTTCTCTACCCATTTTCATCCTAAACAAGACAAGCTTGCACAACGAGACTTGCATATCTTCCATTCAATCAACATAGTTGAAGGGTGTAAGGATTTAGGGTACACGAGCTTAAGAATCCATCTATCTTTCTGTTGATCGGTCAGTTCCTCAACAAACTACGTAGGTTCCTGCAAGTAACACTACAAAACCAAAATCAATTCACAATCATGTTAGTTTCAAGCCTTCCACCTCAACATGTACACTTTCCCAAGGTCCGTCACACCTGTAGAGACTTCTCTGGATGAATCCAGAGTTAGCAAGGAAAAAATTGTAGGATTTATGTGGAAACCCAACTGCTTCTAGTGTACATTTGAGATCGGACAGACTTGCTTCTATCCTGAACAAGTATCTGATACCATGTTTAATTTGTGAACCTATTGATCTACGGGAAAATGGGATCAATTGTGAAGTGGATTATGCAGTGGAATATCAAGAACAATGTACACTGAAAAAGACAAATTTGAGACAAATCTGAAAAGAATTGATACATAAATTACAACATTAATCTTCATTAATCCCAATAGTATACAATAGTGTTACAAAGAGGATAATTCAAATCATGTGGATAAGATTCAAATCTACCAACTCAATCATGACTGGATGGCTAATTAGAAGTGTCTAAATCACTATCGGAGCTCACTATTCTAACTCCACATGTCTAATTCTATCTAAAAATTAGTTAAACCAGTTAAAATAATGAGGTAGGTGAGAAAATGCTCCTACTCCCATGAAAAAATGCAAAACTAGAACTAACTCAACTGAAAGACACCTAATTGAATGTAACTAGAGGTTGACTTAGCATAACTACCTACCTACCACAAACAACTGATGGAGGCTACTGGTGGCACTTGGAGTGGAATCCTAAAATGTAGGGATTGGTATCAGAGGCACATTAACACATGCATGAACATGCAGTAAGTGGTAGTTAACCTCTATATGTGTTCCCCACAATCTAGTTGTTGGCACCAGTGGCACCAATGGCACCAATGGCATCAGTGGCACCAGTGGCACCAAACTAAAGTAAAATACTCATAAGTTAGGTAAAATGATCTAATAGACTATATATGGACAAGGGAGGATTATATAATCCTAACATTACCAGAGGCCATAAATCTAAGATGGGAAGATGAGGACTAGACACAAACTGTTGTAATCTCATAGATCACATAAGGTTACCAATAATACATACTAAAACATATATACACAACATATACAAGAGATAAGAACAAGTAGAGAGAATACAAATTATATTAACATGAGAGGGTCAATACAATACAGAGAACTAAACCGAGTTCTCTTCTGGATCAACAGCCTAATATATATGAATTACAAACAATTACAAATAACTACCTGTCAGTTCACTCAACTGACACGACCTTAGGTGGCCGACCTAATCTATAACTAGTTGACTATTGTTCAAGTCGGCTTACTGAATTGCTCCTCCAACATCTCCCCCACAAACAAAAAGTTTCTTCGTCCTGAAGAAACAGGGAGGTACCCAAAATTTCTTTGTCCATCTAAGTAGTCATTCTTTGTGCTTGGTCTTTTCTGTACACAGACTTTGACAATTGCTTCAGCTGTCACTGCCAGTTGATGTTGGAAATCCGTCCAACTCTGCAAAATTTTCTGTATGTTGATGTTTAGTGTAGTCAGACTGGATAAGATCGACATTTTCTCCGGTATGGAAACTTCCGCTATTTTTTCCATGTCAGGACCCATAAGCTGGTCCTTTTCCTCTGCTGTCTCTAGTAGTCCTGTCATCTATGGGTAAATGACGTCTACTTTTTCCAGGTTTGGAATGGCTTGTTGCACCCATTGATGTGCTTCTCACTCAAGCTTCTGTAGTTTATCTGTTTCAAGCACTATTTGATATTCAATTGTGTGTCTGAGTGCTTCGTCAGTGCTTTTACTCTTCTCTAGTGCTTGGATATCTTGTCGGGTCTGCTTGGTTCATTGATAGAATTTCCCATAGTAAGCAGGCCAGTCTCGCAGTACTTCTTCTGTAATGATAGACTCCTCCATGTGATCTTGCAACACCTTGTATGCTTCTGCAAAGGCTATGTGCTGCTCCATCAATAGTCGGACGGTTTCTTCTTTCTGCTCCTCTTTTGTGTCTTGAATTTGTTCTTGCAGTGCCGACACCATGCTCTCAAACAGTTGATAAGATTTTTCTAGTGGTTTGTTAGTGTCAACCTCTGCTGGTCCTGGTATCACCGTTTATACAAGGCTTCTGCATTTGTTGAGAAACTCAACTTGTTCTTTTTCATTGTTGTCGAGCTCCTTACGTCTCTGCTGGATCCTTGTCTTTGCTTCAATTGCCAGTGTTTCTAGGAGTTGTCCTAGCTCTGCATATTTCAACTTGGTTTCATTGACCACAGTGGTCGACCCAAGTTGACTGATGTGGACCATTGTTGTCTATTCATGATGGTCCTTCTTCTTTTTCTCCTTCTTCTTCTTGTGCTTGTATGACTCTGTTTGTGGGGCAACCGTGATGGATGGTATTTCTGGTTGGGGTGGTGGGATGATTGCTGCATCTGGTTGTGCCTCTGGTTGGTTGGATGCAGAGGGTCCAGAAGTGGATGTGACTGTCACTAATGGTTGTAGTGGAGGTGGTTCTGGTGCAGCTAGTTGAATAAAGGGTTCTGAGTCGGGAGGTGTTGGTGATGGGGTTGGTGAATGGTCAGGTGTGATTGGGTTGGTGGAAGTGTGGTCGAGTGGTGGATTGTCGATCTGAGAGGGAGAATCCAGGTCAGAGAACATTTGGTTGATTTCTCGACTTATGTCCTCCATGTTTTCTCCTTCCTCATCTCCGATCAGTTCAGGGTTGGTCGAAGTGATAGACATGATCCGATGTGTGACAACTTCAACTTCTTTGTTGGGGTTTCTCTCAAAGGTTGAAGTCACAGTTGCAAAAGTATTTATCCTTTGGAGTACTTGGCCAAGTTGTTTGGATCCACCAGCTTCAAACAAAGGGGCTTTGGTAGAAAGTTTTTGTACCGTGGTGAATATTTCAGGCAGTTTTTCAATGTATGCCTGGAGGTCTCTGTCACGGTCATATTTTTCCTTCACAACCTCTGACATAGCATTATTACATAAGTCCAGTGGGCTTACTGAAAGCTATTGAGGTATTAGCTCCTTTGTTATTTTTGTCAGAGACGGAGGTGGGGGTGTAGACACAAGATCCACAACATTTTCGGCCATCAAAGTGTTTGTGCTCTTCACCTTCTTTGGTCAACCTTGTTGTGCCCCTGCCTCGACAAATTTTTGAAATTGGGTCTCCACTGGAACTTTGTTTGCTGTGGCATCCTCTATTATGTTGAGGGCCATAGCTGCTAGTTCCTCCTCATTTTTTGAAGACTCTGCAATGATAACCCTGCGCTTACCTTTCCCTTGCTCTTGTTCCTGTGTTTTCTTTCTTTTTCTCAAGGCTGCTATCTCCTCTGAAAATCTAGTTATATTGTCTTTGGTGAGAGCATACTTTGGATTTTTAGTTTCTATTTCTCCCCTTGGGTCTTGGTTCAGGATGAGAATTTCTTCAGCCAGATTGGTTACCTGCTGTTCTGTGTGTGTCTCTTCCCTTTGTGCTGTCAAAGGCTTGATTATGATTTGTAGTCGGTCAATGCCTTTGACTAGTGTCTCCTCTGATACAAAGGTACTGATGTATAATTTAAGCTCATAATCCTCCTCCTTCTCTTGGTCTGTCAATGACTCCTCTATCGAGAAGTCTATTTCCTTTGCTCTTGCTGGTATTGACACTTTTGTTCCAGCCTGTCAAGATAGCTCCTGAAATATTTCTTCGACTGTCGGATAGTAGTCAAGGCTCTTTGCATTTGGTTTGGTGCCCTGCATGTACCATACTGCGGTATGGTCAAGCTCTAGCTGGATGTGGGCCTTTTTTGGCAGACTTCATCGGATGTTCTGAGGTACCCTCCATTTGGTCGTGAGGACTTTGAGCTACTGGAGCCAGTTTTCCAATAGCACCTTTCCCTTGGAAAGTTCCTTCATTGTTCCATTCTGGGAGAACGGTTTGAATCTCCACATATGAAATCTTGTCGGTTCTTGAAAGTTTTTGTCTCCTTTAGGGCAGATAGAGAACATTACTATCCATAAGATAAGGGACGAGAACCTGATAATTCCTCCCATCTCTTGGAATTTCTCATAGATGTTTTTGATCATGTCGGCGACGTACTCAGCCCATATGTACACCTTTCCATTGGTTTCAATGGTGTTTACTGCCTCTAGCATATCTAGTTTGAGGTCGCTTCCATGACCTGTCATTGTGAGTGTAATAGCTATGATTTTGGACACAATCTATGGAGTTCAAGCTGTTATGTGACTAATCATTAACCCTTTTGAGTTTTTTCCCGATGCTGACCCTTTTAGTTCTTTGACCAATCCTTATTTGATACCGATGGGTACTAGGTCTCCTTTGTTGGATAGCCTTGTCAGTTTGTAAATGTCTTCCCTAGAGATGTCGACCGGTCGGTCGAAGTAAAATCGGCTGTTGTGGTACCGGCTTATGATAAATTTTACTACTGTTTCTTTTGTGCCTGCAAAACTGGCCATGAGTGGCACGTTGACATAATTTACAATGGTACTGTGTTGTATCTTCTCTATAGTGGGGGTAGGCTTCTTGTCAACGTAAGCCCACTCTTTTATCTCAGCCCATAGTTTTGTGCATGAGCCCTCTTGCATCTTAGCGTTCTTGATGTTCTTTAGTCTCCTCACTAATGGTGTCTCCGCAATCTATAGTTCCTTGGTCTTGGCTAGGGCTCTGGTCTATTTTGGTGCCATCTTGTCGGTCTGTTGGTTGATTTTACTTCGGTGTTCTTGGATTTTAGTCATCTGGTTGCTTTGTTGCTCTCTTTTTTTGAATTGCGGTGAATGATCCTTTGGTGGTTCAGTATTTATAGTTGAAGCATTGAATGTTTTTGTTGAGGAGTGTATTAATGGCAGACGTGATGGTCTAGCAAAAACACTTGAGTGTGCGTTAATGGTGATTTGGTTTTGGCGCTCGAAGTCATGAATGCGCGATGGGACTATCGAGGTCGTCGGTCGATGTCAGCTATGAAAGTGGGCGACGGGCATGATGTCAATTGTGAAAATGGTCGTTCCCTGTCATAGTTTTGTGCGTGCATCGGTGATATTTTGCTTTTTGGATTTTTATATTTTTATAGCTTTTGTTTAACCGTTATGGTCGTTTTTTTTTTTTTAGCGTTTTAATCGGGCCCCATTAACGAGTTTTTGAAATACTACGCCTTGTAACATCCTTAGTTGGACTGATCCATTGGCATGTATTTCTTCGACAACATAAGGTCCCATCCATTCTGTATGTAGCTTTTTAGGTTTTCCTTTTACCTGACTATTGTATAGTAAAGCAAGATCTCCTACCGACAATTTTTTGTTTTTGATGTTTCTGTCGTGCCATGATTTTTGTTGTTGTTTCTGGATTTCTTGATGTTGCATCGCCATTAGTCGGTGTTATTTGAGTTTACTTAGTTGCAATAGTCGATCCTTTCTTCCTTGTTCGACATCGACATGTAAAATATTTGCGATAATAGGTGTTTGTTGTCGAAAATGTAATGGAACTACTGCTTCTTGTCCATACACTAGTGGAAAGGGGGTTTGGCCGATTGAATGTTTGTATGCTGTTTTGTATAACCATAGCACTGTAGGTATCTTTTCATCCCAGTCGTCTTTGTTTGCATTACATATTTTTGTTAATCCTTTTGTTAGTGTTTTGTTAAATGCTTCAATTGCTCCATTCGACTGAGGATGGTATGCTGTACTCCAACAATGGTCGATTTGGAACTGGTCTATTAGGGCTTTGATAGTTCTATTGATAAAGTGTGTTCCCTGGTCACTGATTAGGGTTAGTGGAAATCCAAATCGGGTGATAATATTTTCATAGATAAATTTTGCGGCTATTTCACTGGAACATGTGTCAACTGGTTCTGCCTCTGCCCGTTTCGTTACATACTCAAATGTAGTTATTATGTACCTCGCACCTGTTCTTTTTGCTAGTATGGGAAATAGTCCTATGAAGTCGATAGCCCAAATTTCAAATCTCAAACTTGGGTTTACTGATATCAAAGGAATTTCTGTGCTAGGCAGGGGTTGACCCAGTCGTTGACATCGATCACATTGTCCTACAAATTTTTTGCAATCTTTGTGAAGTGTCGGCCACCACAACCCTGATTGTTGGATTTTCTTTGCAGTCGTGTCTGCTTGAAAGTGTCCTCTAGCAGGTCCACAATGTGCTTCATGCATGATCTTATTTATTTTGTGTTCCAGTACACACCTCCTAAGGATGTCATCCAAGCCCATTTTGTACAAGAATCCATTTATGATGCTATATGGTGCATCTTTCATGGCTAAAATTTATTTCTTCTTTATACTCATACCTTCTAGTGGTTGTCCATCTTCTAAAAAACGAGCTATTTCCTCCAACTCTACCGGGATTGCTTCTATTCGAAATAGATATGCATTCGGTAAGTCATCTTCGACTCCTGTCGGTTCCTCCCCTATGTTGATTCGGGATAAGTGGTCAGGACCGACATTTAGCTTACCTGGTCTAACAACGACTTCAAATTCAAATTCTTGGAATAGAAGTAGCCATCGACAGATTCTTCCATGGTGTAGTGGCTTATTGACAAGGTATTTTAGTGCTTGGTGGTCGGTATAGAAGACAAATGGGTTAGCTAGTAGGTAGTGTCGATATTTTTGTAGTGCAAAGACCATTCCTAATGCTTCTCTTTCTGTCGTCAAATAGTTTCGTTCAACTTTGTTTAGTTTTCTTCTACTGTAAACTATAGGATAATCCATTCCATCATCTCCTGGCTGAGTTAGGATTTCTCCTATTGCTAGGCCTGATGCATCGATGTGGACATGGAATTTAGTTGACCAGTTTGGAAAACTTAGGATAGGTGCTTCGACTAGATTTCCTTTTAATTTTTCAAATGATATATGGCACTCTTCTGTCCAGTCGAAATCTTTATCTTCCCTTAATAGTTCTTCTAGTGCATAGGTCATGTATAAATAATATCTTATGAATTTTCTGTAATATCCTGTATGACCTAGTAACACCCTGACTTGTTTTGAGTTCACTGGTGGTTTTAAGTCGAGGATAATTTTTATTTTTGCGAAGTCGACCTTAATGCCTTCTTTACAGACAATGTGTCCTAACAATATCCCTATGGGGGTCACAAATATGCACTTCCTGATGTTCAAAGCTAACTAGATTTGTCGACATCTTTCCAACATAAGCCTTAGCCATTTGCAGTGGTCTTTTAACATGGAGTATATTGTCCAATCATCAAAGTATACTTCCATGGTTTTGTAAATATATTCTTGGAATGTTTTGAACACAATCCTTGAAAAGACTGCAGGTGCATTTTTAAGTCCAAAGGCATAACCCTGTAAGCAAATGAGCCAAATTCACATACAAATGTTGTCCTTTTCTGATCTTCTTTAGCTATTGGCACTTGGTTATAACCTAATAATCCATATATAAATGAGTAGCATTCATGTCCTGCAACCTCATTTAAGATTTCATCTGCATAAGGAGTTGGAAATGGGTCTATTAGTGTCACTTTATTTAGCTCCCTGAAGTCGACACAAATTCTTAGTTTGGTTGGATCATGTTTCTTTGGTTGAACCACCATTGGACTTGCCCATTCTGATTGGTCAATAGGGTAGATGATTCCTACTGCAAGCATGTTATCAATCTCTTTCTTGACTATTTCTTTGTATTTTTGAGCTAGTTTATATGGTCGTTTCTTGACGGGTCAAACATCAGGTTTTATGTCGATCTTCATTTCTTCCATTTCATGTACTAGACCTTTAAGATCCTTATAGTCTCTAGCAAATACAACCTAAAATTATTTCAGTAGGTTTGTGATCTCTGTTGTTTGTGCTTCCGACCAGTAGTCTCCAATTTTTGCTATTTTTGGTCGATCATCATTTGATATGTCGACTTCTCTAGTTTTAATTTTAGCATCTAGCCATTCCAGTGCTTTAGCTTCATTGATTGGTCGACTTCCTTCCTTAAACAATGAGAATGTGGTAGGGAAGTCTGCTCTAGTCATTCGGTCATTATCCTCCTTATAGGTTGTTTCAACTTTGAGTACTGTGCAAATAGGTTTGGTTGTTTCGACATGATTTGATTTCCATCTAAAACTTTTCCCTTTTGTATTTTCATTTTATAACTGTAGTCTTGTCAATTATGGTATTGTCTCGGTTTGTATATTGTTACAGTCCATTGTCTGTCGGTTATCTTTTAAGGGTTTGTTTTATGTCGGCTTTATAAAATTTTCTCTGAGTTCATGCTAGAGGAATGTTTCACCCTGATATTCTTCCATCTTGTACCATTTGTTTGGTAAGTCGGTGAGTGTTGATGGAAATAAGTGTGGCCATGTGTGTTCATCCTTATATCCTAGTCTTCTCCATTGTTTTTCACATATCTTTATATGGTTTTCTGGATCCTGTCCTTGGGTAAATATAGGTATCTGAGCCTGGTTGGTTAACTTATTTCCTCCAAACCTTTCTACAAAATAAGTCGAAGCTGTTGTCCATGTCTGCAGTCTTGAATGATGGGTATCCCACCATCTAGAAGCTTGTCCTGTAAAAGTTTCTACTAAACTTTGTAGTCGGGCATATTCACCGATGTTCCTAGATACTTTCTCTACATGCATAACTGGTGATTCTCTTTCTTTATACCTTGGGATTTTTGTGGTATTTATATTTGTTGGTTGTAATGTAGGATATTCCCTAATTTTCTTTTCAAATATTTTTGGGATACTGGACACCACAAAGCATTGTTTGACTGGTTTATTTTATACTTTTTGAATAGTCCAGCATCCTCTTTCTTTTGTTTCATAGTTTTCAACCTCCTAATCATATAGTTTTGCATCTGAATTGTATCCTACCGAGTCTTGGTTTCCTAAGTAACGTTCACCATATGTATTAGGTTTTGTGTAATCTTCATTATTCTTTATCTGATATAGTTGTCGAATGTCAACTTTTTCATCAATTTGTTCTGTCCAAGGTTCTCCTTGGGATGGATGAATAGGTACTATGAATTTTTGTCCATTCCCTTTTAATTTGATTCTTTCTTTGTCCAAGGATATCGAAGCTTTCATTTTTCTCCCCCAAGGTCGACCTACTAACGTTGGGAAGGAATTGGATCCTTCCTTAGGGTTAATGATTTTGAAGTTGAATTTAGTCGATATACCTTTTATCGTTGTGTCGACATTTTTCCAGACTCCAATAGGTTCAATTAGGCCTTGGTCTGCTGGTTTCAAGTATATGCCTGATTCATATAATTGAGGTCTGCCTAACTGTTCCCATGTGTCTCGAGTCATAATATTTACCTGTGATCCAAAATCGAGTACAACTTGACAGACATGGTATCTTTCAATTTCCAGGTCGACAAGTGGGTCGGCATCACTTTTATCTTTTTGATTTAGACTGCAGATATTCTTTGTTTGTTTTTCGGTTTTGCTATGTTTTATTTCATATAATAAGTTGATGAATTGAGATACTGAGTTATATTTCTGTACTAGTTGTATCAGCTGTTTTACTGTGTTATGTCGATTGTCGTTTGCTTCTTCCTGTCGGGCAAATTATCTAAATATATTTGTTGCATCTTTATATATTTGTTTTTTTTAACTAGATCAGGGTAGACATTTTTTTCTTTTATTTTGCTGATTCGTGGGTTATCACTTCCTGTTTTTGCCCCTTGTCAGGTTACAATAAGTAAATTCTTTGTATTGATAATATCATGTTTTTGCACACATTACAAGACATTAACATTCTTATTTTTATTTATCTTTTCAAGCATAATAGGGCAATCCTCTAATGAGTGATCCCCTACACCACAATTAGTACAGAATTTTAGGTCAGTCCTGTCCTTGTATGGATAGTCTACATGTTGGTGTCCTTCCTTGTAACATGTGAAACATTGGATGGGCTAACGTGGTCGGTTGTCTCGATTTCCAGAGAATCGACGTCAACGTGTGTTAGCCTCCACATCGATTGTCATACCAGCGCTCGTATCTTCTACCTTCGTATATTTGATTGTTCTAATCGTTTGGCGTGTTGTTTTGCTCATTATTCGATGCAACTACATTGGTATGATAGACTGCATGATAATTCTATTGATTCTTGAGATTTAGATGGCAGTCGGTAGTGTTATGATTTTTAGTTTCACAAATTCACACCATGATGCTTTTCCATTCTTCATATTGAATGGGAAATATTTTGTTGAATGGTCTCCATGCTCTTGGCAAATGTCATAAAAACATTTTGTCTACACAAATCGGACGTCCTGTTGGCTGATGTCCTGTTGACAGTTGTCTTTTGAATGTCTAGCCGTCGAGCACTTCATGCACCAAATATCCTGACTTTTGAGGTTTAATTCTTTTAATGACTTCTGTACGATCTCAAGCTGTTCTTCTAGTTGTGATCAGTGGAGTATGCTGGTATGTCCTCATCCATTTCTACTTGGAGAGATTTTGTAAGTGCATCTTTGTAAGTCTTGAATGTCTCCAAACTTATGTGTCGACAAATTTTCTATGATAAACCTGCAAGAAACCACTGGATTAATAATTGTTCATCAATAACATAGTCCAATTGGCTAAGAAGGTCTTTCCATCATTTATCGTAATCACAGATAGTTTCTCCTGGCTTCTGCGATGTTGTCTTTAGCTTCTTTGTTGCCAGATGTTTTGCATCTGGAGTTTTAAAAACTGATAGGAATTCTTTGAATTCGACTTTGGTTGCTCGGGGGGTTCTTTCAGAAAAGGTCATGTACCAAGTTAATTCCCTTTTCCTCAAGGAACCAACGAATTGCGCCATCTTCCTATCTTCATCCGTAACTTGGTTAGCCTCCCAAGTCGACTCACATATGAACCAGTGTCGTCTGGGGTCCTCATCACCCTCATATAGATGGATGTGTGCTGACTCATGACCTATGTCAGAATCACTGTCACTATCTTATTTAGGAGGTGGCGGTGGTGGAGGTGGTGGTGGGGGCAGTGGGGTTATTTTCTTATTGCTCTCTGTGGAACTATCATCGACGAAACTCTCATTTTTGTTGGTTGTTTTAGTTGTCATTTCTTCTTCAACCAATAGTCGGTTATTGTCGACTTCTTCTGTCTATGTCCAACTGCAATTATTCATCCGCAATTCTGAATGTTTCGTGTTCTCCAAAGCTGTATTTCGCAGGGGGGTTGCTCCTTCATGTGTCAGGTAAATTAAGTGGATGCTTCGGTTGGAGGGTACCGCTTGAAGCGTAACCCAATTTCCTTCTTCTGGTCGACGGATAATTAGATGTCTGCCAGTGTATGTCTCATCATCTAGTCAACTCCATATACCAAAGTCACCAGCTCCTATTTTGAGGTCCTCTTCGACAATGGCTCGTATCAGGGTACTCGAATTCGTTGGAGATAAAGGTTTTACCTCATGGGGAACTTCTAATTGGGGAGCTTCTCGATGCTCTATCCACAATTCTTCTTCCATAGGGGATGCCTCTTCTTCCATGCCTTCTTCTTGTCGGTCATGACTCGACTCCAAAGGATCTCTTTCCTGGTCGATCACCCTAGTACTCATTCCTCTCTACAATGCTAAGGCTCTTTCTCTTCTTTCTTCCCTTCTTTGTAGCCTCTTCTCCCTCTCTATTTTCTAGAATTCCACCGTAACTTTGTGTGATACTGTCCTCTTGATTTCCTTTTTAGGCTGAATTCTCATTACTGGTGATTGGTATCTCCCTTAGTTGACTAGAATCCACTCCACTTTATCCTGACATATGACCAGCTACCCCCCCATAGCCTACTTGATGCTTTACAAAGCCTGGATAGTTTTGTCTACTTGATTAGGAAGTATTCCCACTCCCTTTCGGCAATGAATTTTTCCCACCTCTTTTGTTTTTTCGCCCAGTTAGGGTTTAACGACGGTCCGCGAAGTGATGGACGAGGTTCAACAATATTACCCACTCCTTTCTCGATCAGGAACTTAAACATCAAGGTCAGTAAGGAACACAAAAATTTCTTGGTGAGGTCTATGTAGAATTTATTTTTGATGGTTTCCACCAAAGTCCTTTCTTATACTACTTGCTCCTCGCAGAATTCGTCGGTGATCTTTTTGAACCACTCTGACAAGTTTGTTCTTCCTCCTTGAATAATTTTTTCTAGTAACTATTGATCTTTAGTTCCTTCCGCATTTTTCATCCAGGAGTTTCTTCAGCAGCTGGGGCACTGATTCTACAAACTTCTCATGTGTCTCCATAAAGAATCTTTCCTTTCCTTGTGTGGTCATCAATCTATTTCTCTGTGCGTAATTATGCAAATAATTTGCTACTTTATGCTCCCACCAGTCCTTAATCTCCTGTTCTGATATCATCTGCTTGCATACATCTCAGACATGTACTACTGGCAACGAAACCAATGTTGTAATCTCGTAGATCACATAAAGTTACTAATAATACATAATAAGACATTGTTGGGGCCCATAAAATCGTAGGCAACAACAGTGAGGGATTCTCCCCAATCAACGTTCCCAACTAGCCCATTGACTATTTGGTATAGGGAATCCGTCTGGTTTGCAGTCCGGCTACCGTAGGTCAAAGTAACACAACAAAGGGATTTACCGGCTGCGGCCCAGTCCACCGAGTTTTTTGTATTTTTTGACTTATTGTATGATATGCAAGTGCCTAACTAACAATGCAGGGTGCTAAAGATGCAAGGAATAGTCACAATGTTATGCGCAGGTTCTTACCTCTCGTCTCAAGGCTCATAAGCACCCAAAACACATACAACACAAAAAATAAACTAACTACCTAAACTATCCCTAGGGAGTAGAGTTATCATTCATTGGTGAGTAATACATTTTGTACGTGCATTATGAAGAGTTATAGATAGCTGATACTTCATTCAAGACACATGAACAATTACAGATATTTAAACAACCAGATAGACGATTATTTTATTAACAACATTTATTACTCACAGTGGAAGACATCCCAAAAGATACTGAAGAACACTCAACAAGAACATAGGTTCAGGAAGTTAAATACTCTCACAGTAAATGAAACACAGCTGAAAATGAAATAGTTCCTCTTCAACATTATTCATTTAGTCGCATTGATGCATTCCACATTTCGCTCTCTCTAGCAGGCAAAAGTTGCACTTTCTGACTGTAAAACGAAGTAGTTCCTCTTACAAGCAAAAGAGTTTACAAATTTTTTAGGGAAAAATCCCTTTGTAACTTCCCCCTTTCCAATATTTAAACAAACAGTAAATCATTTGGGTCTCCCCCCACGCATGACCTTTCAGTCTCCCCAGCGTTTCGTATTTTTCTGAGTTGTCTGTATGCACTCATGATTCATTTAGTAACGGACCGGCAGTCAGGTTCGTGCCTTTAGCGTTATTGACTTTGTCTTCCGCTTCGAGGGCCCTTTCAGTGATCTGGTCAGTTTCATTTCGATTTTTTCTAAACTATTCTTCTACGTCTTCACGCATTAGCTCCTTACACACACTTGCAATTAACCCACGTGTATTATCCATTAGGGACGGTGCTATGAAACAGAGCGGCGGATTATACAAATTGAAATGACTTCTCCACAAAAACAAATGGCTTGGTGCACCACAGCGGAAGTCGGAAGGATACCGACATCGGAAGTCAAAGGCTTGGCTCAGCCACAACGGCAGGAAGAAAATGAAGACTAAGAGGCGCGATTCAAAGCTATGGGCGGGAAAACTCCGTTGGAGATCGGGTGACTTTGACGTCGGATGCCAAATGAACTTCCCAGCTGTAACGGCAGAAAGACAAGCGCTAAAATGATGCGAAACACAGGTGGGAGAGGGCTTAATCGGACGTCGAAAGACATTCGAATCAGAATCTCAATAGCTTTCCCAGCCGCAACGGCGGAAGGGTAAAAGCTACGGGCAAACGATTGAAGACAAATACGAATTGGACGCTAAACCGCTTTGGGAGCCGCAACGGCGTTGGGAAAAAGAACAAAAGCAGTCAATTTGATAGAAAAATTAAGTGTTTGAAAGCCTTTAAAAATCAACAACAGTCAAGGACCATTTCATTTTCAAAACGACGGCCTATCAAAGACAACTGGCAAGACTCAACCCAACTATGAGACCCGCTGCAAAAAATTCAAGTACAAACAAATTCTGGGAGCAGGCTGTATGTAAATTGTTCAAAACATCCAAACTTAAAGCATGACCAAAAAAACATCAAGGATGAAACAACCTGAAGCGATATTCAGTTATGAGGAGGGGCCCAAAAATTAAGAGATTTGGGGAGAAAAGTTGCAGCAGCAACAACTGGCGATTACCTGGTGAACCTAGATCTCTGGGAAATTAATCTTTGAGTGACAGACTGTCAAACAACAAATGCATCCTTTCGAATTCTTCCATCTATCTGGATTTCTCGAATGCCGACAGTGTGTACCTTCAATCATTGATAATAGTCCAATTTGGGAAAGTGGAAACCGAGATTTTCAAGTCCAGATAACTCTGTCGAGGCCAGAAGATGAGTTTCATTATTACCTTTGTCTTCAGGTGGCTGATAGCTTTGGACACCATAGGATTGTAGCATATGGTAAATAGAAATATTCATTTGTTCCTCATTCCCATGCCATTTTAGTACTTTTTGTACTTTTGGACTTTTGTCCCTTTTCTTATGAGTCCTCCTGAATGCCTTGTCTTACTGAATTTTATTTCAGGATCCTCTATCCCATAGTGTCCTTTTGTGTGAGTGGTATACTTTAAGTTTCAGCTCACGAACAGAGAGGATCTTTAGGCAACTTAGTACTCATGATTCAGCACCTGCTTTGATTTATGATGCTTTCCTAGGAGTTTTTTTTTTTGACTCTTTATTTGCCTATTGGCCTTTGTTTCTTGGCATGGGATCATTTATATTTAATATACTATTCACCTTGCTCCTTTCCATGGGTTCTCAGCTGGCACTCCTTAGGACACTTTAAGTGTGACGTGGATGGAGCCCCAACATAGTATTCCAGACGCTCCGAATCCAGTTTATTACACAGGGATTAAGCAGGACTTCAATGCACACAAAATTATTCGAGAAAACGACTAAACTGGAAGAAATTCTTTTAGCAATATACAGTCTGAGATTAAAAAATTTCTATCTTTCGCAGGCATTCTGATGTCCTCCACGTGACTGCGGGGTTATTCCCTTTATTGAAATCAATAAAACTTAAACTAAAGAAAACTGAAAAACATGACTCAAAAGGTAGTCAGACGAGTTATTTACATACAAGATAGAAGAAAACAAACAGATTCAAGAAAAATAAGGCTTGAGAACCAAACCATTTACTGGCAAGTTCTCTTCCCACCCCTGTAGATCCTGCAACATGTAAGTAGAAGGACCAATCTTGGCTGCAATCTGAAAAGGGCCTACCCACAACTGCTGGAACTTGGTATGCTTCCCTTTTTCATCATGGGGGTGGTCCCATTTGAGGACTAAGTCTCCTACTTCAAAGTCTTTTGTCCCAGCTTTATGCTTGTCAAACCATCTCTTAACTGACTCTTGTTGTAGCTTAAAGCGTTCTTTGGCTTTAGACCTGGCCTCCTCTGCTTTCAGGAGATTATATATTCTTATTTGTAAAACTTCATCATCCGACCCCCTAGACTCTTGAGCTAGCATGGAAGATGGTAGCATGATATTGGGAGGAAGGATGGCTTCTTTACCATAGACAAGGGTATATGGAGATACTCCAATCGTGGACTTGGGGGTGACTCTATCAGCCCAAAGGGAATTTGGTAAGGCTGAGTGCCAACTCCTCTGGTTTTCTACCATAGTATTCTTTAAAATCCTAATCAGATTTTTGTTAGAGGATTCAGCCAGGCCATTTCCTTATGGATAGTAATTAGTAGAATAATGCAATTTTATCCCTTTATCATGAGAAAAAGCAGTCAATTTAATTGATGAAAAGTACTTGGCATTGTCAAAAACTAACGAAAATGGAACTCCAAACCTGGTCATGATGTGGTCTTGTAAGAAGCTGACACTAGTACAAAAGCGCGGATTTTTCCACGGAGGTTTTCCACGTTTCTTACTTTTTGGTGTAAAATCGGAAGCAACAGGAACGAGGCGTCGCTGTATCCACGCAGGGACTCTTATCCGTCACTGTATCCATGCCTAAAGCCTTGGACGTCGTTGTATCCATGGCTATCCGTCGCTATAGCGACGACACCGTCAAGTTGACCTAGGGCATTGAGATTTTGTTGGCTTTTTACAACGGTCAACTTGCAAAAGTCAATGTTTGCCATCGCTATAGCGACGTCTAAGATTTCTATAAAAACGAAGACCTTAACGAGATTTTCTTCACACTTTCCATTGTTGTAGCACTGTTTTTGGGTGATTGTTGGAGCTGTTTATTATTTCCGTCTCCTGCTGGTGAACAATCCATTTCTAGATCTACATAGTTTGGATTTTAAACGTGCAAGGCTAGTTTGTGTTTTCAAATGATGCATACTAAATGATTTCCAATCTTCCAAAAATGGATAGACATCTATGTTTAGGCCTTCATCCTCTTATCTTCACAATGTTCTTCTTTTACTAACTTTTTTTGGTAGTATTGGATGAATTCGCTTGAAATATTTTGCTTCTTTTGTAGCTTATGTGTCCTCTTTCAAGGTTTAATGCCTTCTACTGGAATCGGTTTAAGACAACATACATGTAAAAAGGGATTCGATTTTATTTTTATATGGAAAGTTCAAACGCCCAATAATATTTTAGATTAGAACAACATGCATGCAAAAAGGGACTTTTTTTTTTATATGGGAAATTCAAATGCACAATAATATTTTCATCAAAGTCTTCAATATTGTCATTTTAGGTCACTTTTGTTGAACACCAAGGTCCATACATCGAAATTTGTCAAATCTCTTATTATCACACTTGAACATATTTGAATTAGAGCTTAATTGATTTTTCTTCCCAATTATGAAAAATAATTATTACTTTTAGATATAACTCATTTTTATATTAGTTTTATTATTTAATGTTTTTTATATTTAAACTTTATTTTCAAATTTCACTTTATTTACTTATATTGTTTTGCCAACCTGTTAGTCTCATATTTATATAGTTGTGGGGTAAAAATAAAATTACGGTTCAACTTTAAGTTTTATTTTATTATTAACAAATTTGTTAAAGCTTTTCATTAACTTATTCACGTTGGAAGTTTACACCATCTCTTATGCATTACTGGTTATGCATTACTGGTTATGAAGCTTGTCTTAAATCATGTTTGGGAATGATTTTCAAATGATGCATATTAAATCAATGGTTTATTTGATGTGTGAACATACTAAATTCATTGTGTTTTACTAATATCATTGATTTAATGTTCAATATTTTTCAAATAATG
>LPNX010458378.1:185057-236045 GCA_001517045.1 Pseudotsuga menziesii | reverse complement strand
CCTCTTTGACTTGAGAAGTACTAGATCGGGGTAGTCACACCACCGGTTCTAAAACTAAACTTCAAGAAGAAAAACTTTAATAAAATTTACTAAAATAAATCAAGAGACATTGCAAAACGTCCTACAAACACAGGTCATTGCTATCACCTTGCTGTTCAAGGTTTTCACTGCAAGCACTTTTATTTTTGCAAGCTCTTCACTTTTCAGTTACAAGCATTTCATTTCAGTTTCGCAAATTCTTGTGGTGGCATCTTTAATTCATGGTTTAGTAATCTGAGATCTTGTGTAATAGCTTGACAATTGTTCCATTGTTCAATCTGTTACAACTGTGGAAACTGCTAATATTGGTTATTTGCTCATTTATTATTGTTTATATTGTTCATAAGTATTCATTTGCCACATTGTAACCTTGTTTAATTGGGATAACACCTAAACTGTGGTTTAATGAACTTACATTTCAATTTCAGTTGTAAATCTGTAAAGTTATAATTTTAGACTCCATTTGTAATAGGCACTGGTCTTTATTTATCTCAAGGTCTGCTTGTCATTAAAAGGAAGTCTTTGCATTTGCATGCTGCTTGTCATTCCTTAGATAATACAAAGGCTTAGCCTCACAATTCTTAATAAAAGATCCCTTTAATTAATTTGTAATTAATTAATAAATCTGGAACTTAGCTTTCCTGTAGGGACTACCCCCCTTGGCTCTGTTTGGATCTTGCCTAAACGGAGGAGTTGTGGACTGTGGTGACAGTGGTCCCCAGCTCTCGCTTGCCCCCAAGGACACACATAGCAGGTTGTGACTTTCTTGCGTCTTAAAGTGTGAATTAGGCGGCAACACACCTAATGGTTGCAAAGCATGCAGTGAGGTACCTGAAGGGTACAGTTGATTATGGGCTCAAGTATGAGGCGAATCAAAAGATTATGTGGATTCGTATTGGGCAGGTAGTGCCATTGATAGGAAGAGCACTTCGAGGTGCTACTTCAGTATGGGATCAAGTGTGATCTCTTGGTTTGGCAGGATGGAGTCCTTCATGGCACTAAGTACAGCTGAGGCAAAAGATGTTGCCACTTGCTATTTGGGAGGTAGTATGTTTCTTTTGAAAACTACTATTTGATTTGGTTGATCTGACTTGCATTTGTTGTATGATGCAGAGAGGAGCAGTGATCCAAATCAAGATCTCTTGAAAGAAGGATTTCTGGCATAGCTAATGAGACAAGTTTCCCTTGGATGTAATCAGTCCTGGTGAAGCTCGCAGGTCATCCTTGGACATAATTAGCCCTGATATGATTATATGCTAGAAATGGCCAAAGTAAAGTTTGAGTACTTCAGGGAGAAGCTTGGTGTTCTCGAGATCGAGGTTCCCTCTAAGGGGAAATGATGAGACCTAGAGCCATTCTGACATGGGAGAGGATTAAGTTCCTTCCATGGTCAGATGTAAGGGCTGAGCAATTCTGTCATGGTGAGAGGATTTAGGTTCCTTCCATGTCAGATATGAGTGCTGAGCCATTCTGATGCGACTATAAGATTGGTTCCTACATGATCAGATATAAGGGCTATTGCCATTATGGGAATGGAGGTGCCTGGTTAGTTACCAGGAAAACTCAGTCTAGGACTGAGAAGCCATTCTGATGTGAGAGAGGGATGTGTTCCCACTTGATCAGATGTAAGGGCTGAACCATTCTGTCATGGCTAAAGGATTAGGTTCCTCCCATGTCAGATGTGAGTGTTGGCCATTATGACGAGTAGGTCAGATATAAGGGAAACTGCCACTCTCTGGGAGAATGGAGGCACCTGGTCAATTACCAGGTAGCTCAGTCTAGGACTGGGGGCCATTCTGATGCGATGGTAGGATTAGTTCCTACATGATCAAATGTGAGTGCACGCCCTTTCGATGCGATGTGTTTACACATGGTCGAATGTAAGTGCAAAGGCTTTTTGATAGGATGAGGTCGGATATAAGTGCTGAGCCATTCTGGTGCGATGTGTTTACACATGGTCAGATGTGAGTACTGTGCCTTTCTGACAAGATGGGGTCGGATGTAAGTGCAGAGCCTTTTCGATGCGATGTGCTTGCACATGATCGGATATAAGTGTTGAGCCATTCTGGCGCGATGTGTTTACACATGGTCAGATGTGAGTGCTGGGCCTTTCTGACAAGATGAGGTCAGATGTGAGTGCTGGGCGTGCCTTTCTGACAAGATGAGGTCAGATGTAAGAGCTAGGCGGGCCATTCTGACTTAAGTGTCAGATATAAGCGTTGATGAAGACCTACATGAAGGGTAGGCCTATAGGATTGACTCTGTAGAACTTCCTGTGACGAGAAGAATGAAGAAGATAGCACCATTTGATTGAGATAGCATAAGCAATAATGATGATGATGATTCAGTGATGATCCAGCTATGATGATGATCTAGATCAAGTGATGATCCAGTAGTGACGATCCCGATCAAGTGATGATCCAGTAGTGACGATCCAGATCAAGTGATGATCTAGACTTGATGATGGTCCAGCAGTGACGATCCGGATCAAGTGATGATCCAGACTTGATGATGATCCAGCAGTGATGATCCAGATCCAGTGATGATGATCCATATCTAGTGATGATCTAGATCCAGTGATGATGATCCAGATTGAGTGATGATACAAATCTAGACGAAGATGACTTGAAGATGAAGATAACCTGAAGATGAAGATGACCTGAAGATGAAGATGACTTGAAGATGATGAGAACTTGATGATGATCTAGATGATACAGAGAAGAAGACTTGTGCTGATAAATTGTGTTAAGAGAATACCTTCCTAGTTAAGAGGGAGTGTTAATGTAATTGTAACTTCAGAATGTATTCACCTGTATTTCTTATGTATTGTACCCCGATGTTTATTCCGGGATGTGTTTGTAATGTACTTGAGTCATGTCATGCCCCGATGTTCCGATCGGGAAGTTTATATAATGTAAAAGTCATGTCAAGTCATTGTGGGTAACCCTCCTATTGGTCAAGGGTTAAAGTCCCCATAGTTATGGGGCCCTAGGATTATTAGACTATCCTAGTGAAGTCGACCCTAGGTGAGTCATTGTAAGTTGGGGCAATAGTCTCCACCATCTAATCTAAGTCAAGGTTAACCCTCCTTGTTGACCATAGGGCAAAGTCCTCACAAGTTGTGGGGCACTAGGGTTATTAGACACTCCTAGAGATGTCGGCTCTAGTAAGTAATTGTTAAGTGAGGCCGACATGTTGGAGTGGGTTTCAAGTGAAAGAAAGAATATAAATAGAAAGTGAGCCTCTTTATTTATCACACACACACTCACTCATTGGGGCGCATGAGTGAGAGAAGAGAAGCTCTCTCAGTGTGAGAGAGAGAGACAGAACCTGCCATTGGTGCTCATTCTATCTCTGAGGAAGTTGCAAGGTTTTCTCCTTTATGGTTTCCCCGAGGAAAATTATTTGTGTCTCTTATCTCTTGTGTTTTATTGTTGTGCATGTTATTCTCTCAGTTAAAGATCATAATATCATAATGCTAGCTTAGAATGATAAAAATCTAACACAAACTCCACCATCCTATCACCTTTGTCGAGCACCTTGGCTACGCGCCAAGGGACTATAATCCCTCGCAAACTATGGAAACCTGGTTCTCACAGTTACCCATTAAGATATCTCAGGTGAGACTATGCCTGCTTCATGGGTGTTGCCGACTGAGCTTGCTCTGTCGGGACGATGTCTTGGGGTGTCATGTTGATATTGTGTTGAGTGTTTGAACCGCGAGTTGAGACAAGAAGAACATAAAGGCCAACAAATACTATCTACATGAAATATGAGATCCCTCAAAGCATTGAGACAAAGAATCCCAAATGCTTCATCCAATATTTTCAAATACATAGATTTCTCAATAGTTAAGTTCGCCTCATTTTCTGTCCCCATGGTAACTCTCTAGAAACCTCTTGATCTCAAATGGATCACCATATCAAACTTCCACTCAAAATAGTTGAATGGAGTGAAAAAGGTAACATGATACTGTTGCATTTGCTGCTGCACTCTGAGTGACAAACAACACTTGAACAACCTACAATGCAAACTCTCAATCTACTGGAGGAGACCCTAGATTGCAATTTGAACCCTATGAACTCTATGGATTCGACTTGTAGCTCCAAATAGCTCTGTTACCATGTGAAATTCTAATTCACAGCAAGATCTATAAGCTAAGAGAATCCTCACAACAAAAGAATTTGACAATACATGAAGAAAACAATGTAAAAGAGCAATATTAACACATAGATATGGTTCCAATAACTAAGTTTTCTATTACAATCCAACATGTAAATATGTCTGGAACATGATTATATTACAATAGGATAAAAATTTTATTCTTTGGAGGCAAATTGGTGGTATACATGTGGCAGGCTTAGATTGGACGTTAAACCCCCCTAGGTGGACCAATAAGCTCCCAAAACCCCACCTCAATCAGTAAACGATGGCCTTGTAAATGTTGGGGAAGCATGCTTGGTCATAAATAAGGTTCAGTTAGGCGTGCTCGAGTGCATGGGTGAGTGGGAGTGGCTCTAGGAAGCAATAAATTGTCGAAAATAGCCAAAAACACTAAAAAACAATGCATGGGTGCTTATGTTCAAACAAAATCCATGATTTAAGGAGTGGGAGTGCCCCAAGGGACCAAAATGTCATTAATTAGGGATCTCATGCGCCCGGTTGACCAAAATGTGGGTGTATGATTTTGCACCTTGATGTGATGATCTAAGTTTAATGATCAGACTTTGGTGATGCTACAGTGTTTTCCTTGGGGTTAAATGCATCCAATAATGAGAAGAAAATAAGCTTGGTGATTGTTGCTTTGACTAAGATACTTCGTGGACTGTGGAGAGCTCACTGCCCTGGGAAGAGCAGTTGATTGTGGAGATCTTGGATAGTAGCAGTCTGACTTTTTTAAGTTTGCTAAATGTTTGTAGCAGCAAGAACATTTATTTTGGTCCTGAACTTGATCCTTAAAACCATGACAAGCACCCAAACCTTTCCTAGGGTTATCTGTGTGATTTGACAGCCCAGTTAGGGCACCTGCAGCTCACTTCAGCCCTTGCTAGGGCTTACACCAGCATCATGAGATAAGTAACAGACAGGTTGCACTTGTTCCAGGATAGCAGCAGCATACAAGCACGTGTTTCAGGCAGTTCTTCTTGGCATGTGTGCCTAGGGGCAGATTTGATGAGTATGCAAAAGTCTGTGGATTGTAGCAATAGCTACAATGACCATTTTTTAAGAACATCAATAATGGTTGAGATCTTCCTAAAAGTATGATTTATTACAAGCACACAGTGCATAGATTAAGCCACTACAAAGATAGCTCATTGGGTAGAAATGAAGAGAGAATAAGCCATTACACATATACAAGTCTGAGTTTGTTTTTTTTTTTTTTAAACACATTCAAGCTTAAAAGTGGCATGCACAGTGATGCACAACAAATCAAAGGGCCAGATTGTGGAGGTTGTGAATTGGGTTCAGCGCTGATGCAAATATACATTTCTGAGGATGTGTTCATTAATGCAAGAGGGCACAGTTCCAAAGTAGTTTACTATCAGAACCTTTTCAAACAAATCGTGGGCTCCTATTCAAGTGTACCTAGGCGCTAGTTGAGAAAGTCTGAGTCTGATTTTTAATCATTAGGAGAACCTACAGCCAAGTTTTGAAAGGAAGAGCCTGTTCCTTGTACTTATTCACTGCTGCTACTATTTTCCAGTTGAATGAGACATCTACAAAGCTGTTAGTAAAGGGAATACAGTGATGATCAGGTATGTCTTTCTTTACAATGACATAAACAGTGAATGCCAAGTGATATGAAGATATGTGTATTCAATGATGAACACATACAGTAAAACAATTAAGTGGTAAATGATACATGTACTCCTATGCCTTGTCATGCATAACCTATGGTGTTGGATACCTTGTGAAGATGCTTGATACAATGATGAAGTATGTGTAAAGTTTGCTACAGGACTTATGCAGTGATGATGGTTGAAGTTCTGAGTTGTGACTTGTATGCACAGTTCAAGAGTAAGTTGATGGTTCAGTGGCATAGACGAAGTAATGATGATGTATGTACAGCAGGTGTAGTTAATTAATTATGCAGTGCATACAAGTGGTAGCATATAAACAGTGACTTAGGTGCCTGAGAACATACAGGGGTGTATAAATGAAGATGATGATGAGGACATACACAACTCAAGTATGTGATCTTAACATGCACTGATTAAGGTATGATTGTGTACACTCTATGCTATGATATGATGATGCATACACCATGATACAAATCCTATGATGATGATGATGCACACAAATAGTCAAGTTTTGACATGTACTTGAGGAGGTGTTACCATGAGTACACAGTTGGAAGTTTTCTCAGCCATATCTAGAGCCTGAGCTCTCTTCATAGTTATAGCTACACAACAGTTCAAGGTTGCACACACAGTCATGGTTTTGGCATGATACATGATAAGCAGACCATACAGAGTTGCAGCAGTAAAGAATGAAGAGGATGAGCAGCAGAGATTGACTAGAGGTTCATGAGCAGCGGTATTGATGAGTAGATTGATCAGCAAACCTATGACCAGCAATAGAGATGATGAGAGCAAGTGTTGATGAGCAGTTGACCAGCAACAACAGAGATGAGCAGACCTTGATGACTTGGCAGTATTGAAGAGCAGGTGTTGATGAATAGCGAAGATTGAGAAGTCTGTTGCAGCAGTATTGACCAGCAGCAGAACAGATTGAAGAAACAGATGATGTTGATGTGACAGCGAGCTTTAATTGTAAAAGCAAGCTTGTCTTGCTTTTGAGGTTAGGATACCTCAAACCCTTCTTAGCAGGGCCTAAGAAAACCAGGCAGGGTCCTGGATATAGAGTAGGTGCTCTTTGTATCAGTAGGTGCTGATTTTACCTAACGGTTGCAGCCGGACAAAAACTAATACAAAAAGATTACAAAATTATATGGTGTTGTGTTCTTTTGTGTTATGGTTCTTGATGATTCAAATGCTTTTGATATGTGAAAGATGCTTATGCAATGATTATGAGATTAGTAGAATAATCGTATAATGAATTGGTAGTTAATTGTGACAAGTTAAGAAAAGCTGTAAAATTGCTTTACACCGATTCACCCCCCCCTCTCAGTGTCTAACAATTGGTATCAGAGCAGGCCTTCGTCACGAGCCTAGCAAGCTTGAAGGAGATCCTTAGACACAATGGAGGAAAAGAAAGAGTCATCAAGCAATGACGTGCCTATACTTGATATTACAGATTATTTCAGTTGGAGGAGCAAAATGAAGGCTTATCTGAAGAAGTTTGGTATTTGGGAAATTGTCATCAATCCACCTGCTCCATCAAACAAGAAAGGAAAACCAGCTGCACAGAAGGAAGCGAAGGACAACACTACAGCCTTGAAGTTCCTCATGGATGGACTTCCCAGCTCAGTGAAGGAAAGTGTAGGAGAGTACACTTCGGCAAAAGAACTATGGTTCAAGCTGGAGAGTGAGTATCAGAAGGCAAGACCAGAACCCGAAAAGACAGATAAGAAATCAGAAGACAAGCCCCCAGAAGAGCTAAATCAAGAAGAAGACAAACAAGAAGAGGACTCTAGTAAAGGTATGGACTCTTGTGATTATAATGATAGCTTGTGTGATGAAATTGAGAAGGTTCTTGCAGAAGATGATGAAGGGCTATCAAAGACTGCACATGAGATACATCTCACGTTGCTAAATATTGATCTCAGAGCCAATTGGTTCTTAAACACAGTGAATCTGAACCAGAGTGATTTCATGAAGTTCAAAAAGAAAATCTTGGACTCCTTGAATGAATATTAGCAGAAGACCATGTCAATGAAAGTGTTGCTTGTAAAGCTCAAAGATAAGGACAAAGAGTTGCGAGATCAAATGAAAGACAAGGATGCTGAAGTTGAACAATTAAAGACTGAATTGATCAGTCAAAAGGAAGAATCAGAAAAGCCTACTCAAGAGCTTGAAGAAACTAAAGAGGTCAATCATGATTTGAAGACTCAGCTGGAGGAAGCCAAGAGGACAGAAGAAATCTTGAAGAATCAGCTAGAAGAAAAGGAGGAGACAGTCCAGAAGTTGGAATTGGAGGTAGTTGGTCTCAGGAAGAAAGATAAGAAGAACGAAGCCTTGGTCAAGCTTCAGGACAGTTCAATTGTCGTAGATAAGATCTTAGATTGCCAAAGATCTCCACTCGACAAAACTGGTCTTGGTTACAAGAAAAACAAAGAAAAATCTGAAGATGACACTTGGTATCTGAAGACTCCAGAAGCAGGTCCATCAACGTCCAAAGCTGCTCCCCATGCACCTGCACATGACAACAAGGATTTTGGAAGTTCAAAGATGAAACAAGGAGTTAGGTATGTTCATCAAAGCAACTTCATAAACAAAGCAACTCCAAGACCCAGGTATGAAAGTGGCTTCAATGGTTATCGTTATTTTTGTTCTAACTTTGGTCATAAGGCTATGGATTGTAGATTCTATGGAAGAAGAAGGGCTGGAAGCCCCAATGACTCAGTTAGATGTTGGACATGCAATCAAGTCGAACATGTTGCTGCCACATGTCACACATTGAGATGCTACACCTGCAGTGGGTTTGGACACAAAGCCCATGAATGTGCCAGTCAAAGAAGTCAATCAAGAAGGAGTACTCCATACATATTAGCAAGAAAATTTGAAGATCAGAAGACAAATGTCTACAGTCAGGGACACTCTCAAGCATGGAGAAATGAAGTTGATCAAAAAAGTGTTGGAAGTTCGAACAGCTCAGTAAGATGTTGGTCATGCAACAATGTTGGTCACATTGCTGCACATTGTCATAAGATGAGGTGTTATAGCTGCAGTGGCCTTGGGCACAAAGCTCAAGATTGTTGGAGTACACGGAAACAATCCTTGAGAAGTTACCTAGACAACTCATCAAGGAAAGCCAGTACAAATGAAGGAACAAATGCTCAAAGGACAGATGTCAAGAAGCAGGTATGGATGAGGAAGACCAAGCAGTTGCAGATAGGAGAGGTTGATCAGAGCAGGGAGGATGGCTCCCATACGGCAAGCCAAGTGTAAGGTCTCTCAAAGACCTTAGCACACCTTGAGTTCATAAGGCTGGAGGATGAACTCAACGAAGAAAGGATGGTTACTCTAGGTATACAGACAGGTCCTAGGATCGTGCATATTGATAGGGGGAGCAGTCAGCAGTGATCAGAGATCTCAGACACAGGTATGTGGACACCCTTTGGCATTGATGCCAAAGGGGGAGAAATGAAAACAAAGGGAGAGATAAAGACAAAAGAGGAGCATGCTCAGAGGGGGAGCATGAGTTGTTGTCATCAATGACAAAGGGGGAGATTGTTGATGAAATTGTCATTGATGCCAACATGGACTTGTAGTGGCCCCGCAGGATGTCATTGATGCCACCAAGTTCCACCTACAGTGCCTTGATCGCCTTGATCTCTTACAGAGTGGGTTTGTGCTTTGAAGCACCATGTACCCAATTGACTTGGTCCTTAAGCCCACAAGTTGGTTGAAGAAGTCTTAGTTGACATAATGAAGCTCTTGGCATATTATGGAGCTCTTGGAGTGTGTATGGGACTCTTGCACTCATGCCCACAAGCTTGATGAAGACCTTGATGCATTATTGAAACCCTTGGTTGGTGTTGTAACTCTTGATGCCATAAAAGTACGTGAAGAAGCCATCAAGAAGAATTCAAGTCATTTCATGACGGCCTGCACAAATTGAAGAAAATATGAGTGAAGGACCTTGTCAATGCAAGCAAGACCCTCATAAGATGATAGCCCTCGTCATGCCCTTTCCAACGCTCTGCAATTTCGGAGGTCAGACTGAGGTAAATTCGGAGGTCTCTGAGGCAGCCGCAGAAGGAGCAGCAGCACTGTGGAAATTTCGGACTGTCCACTGAGGCAATTTTGAGGGTTACAACAGTCTGAATTTCGGGCAGCAGCAGAGTTCATTTTCTACAATACCGAATTACAGAGAAGAAGACAGTCCGAATTTGCAGACTGAGGTAGAATTCGGTGGCGACCAGCAGCGTCTTGGAAAGTTTTTGGGTGGTTTTTGAGGCTCTAAAATTCGGTGAACACCAGTCTTCTTTTTAACTTTTTTTTGATGCCAATACAGTCCACATGCTTGGGGACTCCTAAACAAATGAACAGTCCAAGTTTCTATTGGTGGACGTGAGCAGACATTAGCAAACTCTTCATGCTGGAACAGTATGATTTTATACCTTGATGTGATGATCTAAGTTTAATGATCAGACTTTGGTGATGCTACAGTGTTTTCCTTGGGTTAAATGCATCCAATAATGAGAAGAAAATAAGCTTGGTGATTGTTGCTTTGACTAAGATACTTCGTGGACTGTGGAGAGCTCGCTGCCCTGGGAGGAGCAGTTGACTGTGGAGATCTTGGATAGCAGCAGCCTGAATTTTTTAAGTTTGCTGAATGTTCTTTCCCTTTTTAAAAAATAAATTCACTTATCTTTATTTGTAAAAGTCTCTTTGTTTACCTTTTTAAAGGGTGTAGATTTCCCTTTAAAAAAAATAAAGTCACGTATCTTTATTTGTAAAAGTCTCTTTTGTTTTAAATGGAGGGAGGAGTTTGATTCAAAATTACAGGTCAAGTTACATTTTGCAACTATTATTTTGAATTTGATGAGTGAATAAAAAACTAGAAATTTACTTAGTTTCATTCCAAATTAGAAAATGATCGAGTCAGAATTTGGAATTTCAAAAGATGTGACCTTTAAATCAGAATGTGGAATAATCGACAGTTAACACTATAAACTGTACAGATTAACGTGTCAACATACATTATTTCAGAATATTCATTTTCATAATAAGTAAATTATTTCAGAATAACTTGTCTTGGCATGACATTGGGAATCCGGGATCATCAGTGGGAAGGAATTATTTGGATTCTGTAATGATGACAAAAAATACCAATTACAGCACGTCAGTGCCACTTAGCCCCACATAGCAGAACAAAACAATAAGAGATGCTATAAGAAAAACAAGACCCATCAGAACAAATTAAACAGATGTAAGTTTGTAACAGAAGAAAAAAAGTAGTTATCTGATTTAAGGGAAACACATACCAGTAGAAAACAAAGGAAATATATTTAGAAGAGCCCGAGAGTGCCATTATTAAGTTAGGCTAATGCTCAGTATGCTTCTTTCTTGCCTCTTAGTTGCATATTGCCATTAGTTTTAGTTTCTTTTTCCAAATTATTCAGCACTGATGTCTTCAATTGTAGTTTTTTGGAGGCTGCCAGCAATAGCATTTCAATTTCAAACTGTTGTCTTTAGTTGTGGGAGACAGACATTTACATTATGTCATGTATTGTAGGAGAAATAATAGTGTTTATCTTGCTTCCATTTGAATTCTGTTAAGTAATTAGTTTTCTTAAATTAATAGAAAGTTGCCAATCTCAATTGAGTTTCAGTTCTGGTTTTTATTCTAGCAATTTCCATTTGAAATATGAGTTCTGAATTTACTTAATGCCATTTTTCTTTCAACAATTATCTGTCCTTTCAATTTCATTTCCTATTGAATCATTTGTGTTACAAACTTGCAATTCATTTACTTCCATGAATTTAGCAAATGTTTAGAGTTTTTCCAAGCATTTTTCAGAGCAGTTAATGGGTTTCATTGTTATTCTTTCTGACGCCAATTGCCTTAATTTAGGGATCTAATCTGATTGGTGACAATATTCAAAACTAGAATATTGAGTTATTTTCTCAAGTTCATTTTCATTTCATAGTATTAGTATTTAGTGTAACCAACATTGCCCAGTATTTATTAGAGAAGTCTTTCCATGAGACCTTTTATAGGCAAGACCAATTGCATGATGTTGGGAGAAATAGAGACCATCTTCTTATAATAAAAATTCCCTATACTGATAATTAAATGGACCTTCCGTTCAATAATTAGTCATCATTTGTTATATAGACATAATGACAAATATAAAAATAATAATAATATAATTAGGTTAATGAAAGGTCAAAGGGCACATACCTATTCACCTCGTGAGCAGTAAATGTGTATTAAGTATATTGTCACAAGGTTCATTATAATAGTGATCTTACAAATTATTATCCTTAAAGCAACATTTTATTATATATATAATAAAATGTTGCTTTAAGGATAATAATTTATAAGATCACGATTATAACGAACCTTGTGACAATATATATATATACACACACACACACATGCAATTCAAGCAATTCTCTTAATTTCAATGCACTTGGGCCTTAAAATATGTATGTAGTATTATGGATCATGAATATTATTCCAAGTCTCAACTCTGTGAATTATATGCAATTCAAGCAATTCTCTTAATTTCAATGCACTAACTTAGGACTTAAAGCATATATGTGGTATTATGGATCATGAATATTATTCTAAGTCTCAACTTTGTGAATTAATAAAGAATTTATGGACAATATTAGATGATAGAGAAATAAACCATAGAATTGGAGGAAAAAATAGTACCAGAAACAAGATTGTGCTCCCCTACTAACAATGAATTTCCAGTAGTGTTTCTCCCTTTTATTAACTACAACAAGACAAACTGTACACATATGACATGAGAAAGAATTGACCTGCCATGGCATACTCTAGTGCACAGTGTCTATTAGTGCTAATTACTAGTGTGGAAACACATGTGTTATGTACAATAGCTCAGAGTTTGGCCAGTCTAAAAACATATAATTTAAGATGAAAACCATCTTATGGTAATTAAAATCATGATATGACTAGAGGGTTAGCATTGTTATGCAAATATTCCAGCCCTCTTGCAACACTTGTAGTTATTTTAATTCTTGTGTTCCAATATAATGGCTCCTCATCACGAGAAATACCTATGCAAGAAAATAATATATCTTGAATGATATCGACTCATGATTTCAAATTCATAAATGCTAGATTTCAACTTATGATTGAAATTCATAAACACTAGATTTCAAGATTAATTTACTTGGCTAATAGGTCTATAGGATAAATTTTAATGTGAATTGAATTTAGATCCTTGGAAATTATAAAGGAAACATGAAAATGATCCTTTTTGGAAGAACTTGTGCTTTCCAAATCCCCTGCAACAATCTATCACACTATCAAGACATTTGATATAAACTTCAATTATTGTTGTGTAGCATGTCCAGTCTTCTTTATGGACTGAAATATATAGTTTCAGTATCCAATATTGGTTTAGTGTACTGGTTATAGGATTTATTTATGTTAATTGTAACTTATAAACTTTGTTTGACCCCTTATCATAATAGCATCTAATGAATTTAAAGGATAATCCTTCCATTCATGTAGTTCAAAATTCAAAAAAAGTCACACAACTGTTCTTTTCTGGCATAAAGTTATTTTTTTCTTCTTCTGAAACCTGTTCTAATCTTTGTTTCAAATACTCTGATGTGAGATTCATATAACTGCATGATAGCTACTGTAGTCTTCTTTGCGAAGTTCTTAGTAAACTGAAATGTGTACTTTCAACTTCCACATTCAGCGAAATAATTTAACTGCAGTAGTCGTTATTTCTCTAACTAGGAAAATTTGATTCAAAATCAATTAGGGGAACAAATCAAAATGTCATCTTGGTTGTTTGCCTCTGTAAGTTTTAGACCTGTGCAGAGAAGAAAATAATACAAATTATTTAAGAAAAATAGAGGTTACACCACAACATTCACACATAAACAACGAGATTTACCCTAGAAACCCTTAACCGAGAAAACCAACAAACCTTGGAGCCACACCTCCTATTTTTGTTGATGAAATTGTCATTGATGCCAACATGGACTTGATGTCATTGATGCCACCACTCTGCTGAAGACGTTGAAGAATCAGCTAATGATGCAGAAGACCCTAGCATAGTCTTGAAGTCCTGGTAGACGTTGAAGAAGCTTGCCTGATGAAGAAGCCCTTGGAACCTTGAAGGAATAGTGAAGGCAATCTGTATGATGTAGCATGATGATGTGGTAACATCATCATATCTCTGGATAGGCAAGATAAGGTTGAGATGCAGCACAAAGTGGATGTGCTTGACTGAGCTAAAAGCATGATAAGGCAGTTTTTCGTATCAGCAGCATAGTACACAGTCCATATTATATTCCAGCTCCTCTTCTAGACATCATTCTGTTGATGCACAAATCTGCATTAAAAAGATGAGCAGTTCAGCGTGTTAATTGTAAGTGATCTATTCCTGTCTCTGCTAGATACCTACATTCAGGCAGGTGCTTTTCAGCCACAGGGAGTGTCCATAGGATGTGGGTGCTGTTTTCAGAATGATAAGGAACACAAACTCTAAAACTGCTGATCACATAGATAAGGTGCAGAAGTAGGTCAGAATGATAATTTATGCAAACAATAACTCTCAAATATTTGTATTGCAATCTGGTGTGCATAAGTGTAAGGCCCAATGGAACTCAAAAACATTCATCTCTATTGTTATTCCACAGTGCAAAAAATATTGCCAGTTATGTCTTGGGCCCCGGCCACTACTGAGATATGAAGATTTGGCCTTTATGAGAGTTTATTGCTTCTATGCATTACCGGTAACGTTATTTATCCATTGAATATCTTTGTGATAAAAGGGATTGATATGTTAATGGGTATGACGGCCCAACTTTCCAAATAATTGTTTTTGTATTCCCTCAAAATTTTAATAAAAAAAAATTATTAAAAATTTAGTAAGTTGGCGCATAAAAATTCCTATTTTAATACATGTTGGCCCCTAAATATAGTTAAAGATTTTGTATAAATAGAGCCTCGTGCTCTCATTTGCAAGTGAAAAAATTTGGGGGAATATTAGGTGGAGCTCTGCGTTTATCTTTGGAGCAGCTCGCAGCATTAGAGGAGAGCAGTAGCAATCGTGGAAATTATTGGAGCAGTCCTGAAATATCAGCGTGGAAATTAATGAAGCAGTCCTGAAATATCAGTGTGGAAATTATTGGAGCAGTCCTGAAATATCAGCGTGGAAATTAATGGAGCAGTCATGAAATATCAGTGTGGAAATATTTGGAGCAGTCCTGAAATATCAGCGTGAAATTTTTGTTTTGTTTTTGTGGAGCAGACTCAGAAATAACTATCAGCTCGTAGTGATTGGAGTGAAAGGCTTTGATTCTTTCTTATTCTCTCTACCTCATTGTTTCTTTGAATCCATCTATTGCCCAGATCTCATATAAAAGTAAGGAATATGGCTATGGTTGAAGTCTGAAGGTTTGCATAGAGTAGAAAGAAGCAGAGGACTGTTGAAGACCATCCACCATCTTCCCTTGCTACATTGCTTCAAGTCGTGGTCTTTATGAGACTGAGAAAGATGTAGGATCTTTCCTGTAGCAGTTTGGGAATAGAATTCACTGTGAGAATGCCCTAGTTACAAATTCAGCAGCAACAAGCTTGAAAGAATGTCTTACAGTATGCACAGACCCTAGGGTTTGATGATGACACAGCGATTCAGTTTGAGACTATATCTGGTGTTATCTACAAGTTGAAATTCAGACATATTCTCAGGCATAGGGTTGACACAGTTTGTAAGAACACAAGTCCGAGGATGGCTGTTTTGGTTTCTTCCTCAGCATCTCAGTGACAATCAACTTGAAATAGGTTTTGTCATGAACAGTGCACTTAAAACAGATCTTTGCTTATGCAACATTGATGTGCCATAATTAGTATGCAGTAGATATGTGTGAGCTTGAAATCCTGTGGATAGGAAGATTTGAGCACAAGCAATGAGTAGATTGAAGCACTTGTTGAATGAGCTGAGCATGTGAAGGTAGTTGTTTAAAGCATGGATATGAAAGCCCTAAATCCTTGATGCTTGACTGGTACATGACAGTTAACATGAGTGATGCTGATTGCTACTCTTTGAAGTTGTCTCAGACCATGTTTTTGAGCTTTCCACAGTAATATTTTTTTGGGGGGTTTAAAGATAGCTCAGTTTGGAGATCCTTGGTGCTTGGAAAATTGACAGCCCTAGTTCATGAGGCTTGAGGATGACAGTTTGACATATACCACAGTATGACGGTGTTGTGACTACCTTTGACAACTCCTATCATGAAGACAATGTTGATGACAGTAGTTTCCATGCCTACACAGTTTATGCTTGATTGATTCAATGTGAAGATGAACTTACAACAAAAGACAGGACCAGCAACCAAGTGAACCAGAGGATGGTGATTATACAGCAGTAATACATCTACAGCAAAAGACATGATGATTAGATGACAATTGGCATGCAACAGCAGACTTGATATGTGGATTGATGAGGTTTCTTGAGCAGTGGTGGATCAACAAAGCAGAGATCATTGAACAAACCTTGATGACTCAGCGGTGATTGATGAATGATGACTTGACAGTGACCAGCTGGATTCTTGATTAATGAACAGAGACAAGCAGTGGCAATGAGCAGCAGCAGTGTTGAATGATGAGCAGATGATCAGCAATAGGAACTGTATGATAACTTGACTATGAGCAGCACTTATGATGAGCAGTATGAGTTGAGTTAACCAGCAGAAGAAGTTCTGACTTGTGGACAATTTGCAGCAGTAGATGGGCAGCAGTTGTAATGATAATCAATGTTATAGCAGAACTGATATGATGAGCAGTGTTGATGATGTGACAGAGTTGTCTTGTGACAGTGAACCTTTAATGTAAATGCAAGCTTGTCTTGCTTTTGAGGTTAGGATACCTCAAACCCTTCTTAGCAGGGTCTAAGAAAACCAGGCAGGGTCCTAGATTAAGAGTAGGTGCTCTATGTATCAGTAGGTGCTGATTTCGCCTAACGGTTGTAGCCGGACCCAAATAATATAAAAAGATTACAAATTTATATAGTGTGGTGTTCTTCTGTGTTATGATGCTTTATGAATGAAATGCTTATGTTATGTGAATGATGTTTCTGAAATGATTATGGTAAAGTGTTGATGAATTGGTAGCTAACTGTGAGAAGCTAAGAAAAGTTAAAATTGGCTTCACATTGATTCACCCCCCCTCTCAGTGTCAACAATTGGTATCAGAGCCCAGGCCTTCGTCACAAGCCTAGCAAGCTTGAAGGAGATCCTTAGACACAATGGAGGAAAATAAAGAGTCATCAAGCAATGACATCCCTGTACTTGATGTTACAGATTATTTCAGTTGGAGGAGCAAAATGAAGGCTTATCTGAAGAAGTTTGGTGTTTGGGAAATTGTCATCAATCCACCCGCTCCATCAAACAAGAAAGGAAAACCAACTGCACAGAAGGAAGCGAAGAAGGACAACACTACAGCTTTGAAGTTCCTCATGGATGGACTTCCCAGTTCAGTGAAGGAAAGTGTAGGAGAGTACACTTTAGCAAAAGACCTATGGTTCAAGCTGGAGAGTGAGTATCAGAAGGCAAGACCGGAACCTGAAAAGACAGATCAGAAATCAGAAGACAAGCCCCCAGAAGAGCTAAATCAAGAAGAAGATAAACAGGAAGAGGTCTCTAGTAAAGGTATGGACTCTTGTGATTATGATAGCTTGTGTGATGAAATTGACAAGGTTCTTGCAGATGATGATGAAGCAATGTTGAAAGCTAAATAGAGAATTATAAACTATGTATGCCACATAGATCTCAGAGCTGATTGGTTTTTGAACAAAGTTGATCTTAATCAATCTGATTACAAGATGTTTAGGACGACAACCTTTGATTATATGGATAATATCCAAAAGAAGAATGTTGAACTAAAGGAGTTGCTTAAGAAACTTAAGCATGAAGGAGTAGGTTGGCTGAAATTACTGAAGGAAAAGGAAGTAGAAAAGGAACAGCTAAAGATTGATTTGATCGATCTAACCCTAGAACAAAAGAACCATGATAAAGATTCAAAAATACTTGAAGAAGCAAGAGAGGTAAATCATGACTTGAAGACTCAGCTAGAGGAAGCCAAGAGAACTGAAGAAATCTTGAGTAGACAGCTAGAAGAAAAGGAGGAAACAGTCCAGAAGCTGGAAATGGAGGTAGTTGGTCTCACGAAGAAAGGTAAGAAAAATGAAGCCTTTGTCAAGCTCCAAGACAGTTCAATTGTCCTAGATAAGATCTTAGATTGCCAAAAATCTCCACTCGACAAAACTGGTCTTGGTTACAAGAAGAACAAAGAAAAACTTGAAGATGACACTTGGTCTCTGAAGACTCCAGTAGCAGGTCCATCAATGTCCAAAGCTGCCCCCCAGGCACCTGCACATGACAACAAGGAGTTTGGAAGTTCAAAGATGAAACAAGGAGTTAGATCTGTTCATCAAAGCAAATTCATAAAGGAAACAACTCCAAGACCCAGGTATGAAAGTGGCTTCAATGGTTATTGTTATTCTTGTTCTAACTTTGGTCATAAGGCTATGGATTGTAGGTTCTATGGAAGGAGAAGGGCTGGAAGCCCCAATGTCACAGTTAGATGTTGGACATGCAATCAAGTCGGACATGTTGCTTCCACATGTCGCACAGTGAGATGCTACTCCTGCAGTGGGTTTGGACACAAAGCCCATGAATGTGCCAGTCAAAGAAGTCAACCAAGAAGGAATACTCCATACACATCAGCAAGAAGATTTGAAGATCAGAAGTCAAATGTCTACAATCAGGGATGGAGAAATGAAGTTGATCAAAGAAGTGTTGGAAGCTCCAACAGCTTAGTTAGGTGCTGGTCATGCAACAAATTTGGGCACAAAGCACACAACTGTTGGAATGATATGAGAAGACTAACATATAGCTCAGCCAAGAAAACCAGCAAGGACAATGAAGGAACAGATGCTCAAAGGATAGATGCCAAGAAGCAAGTATGGATAAGGAAGACCGAGCAGTTGCAAAAAGGAGAAGCTGATTAGAGCAGGGAGGATGGCTGCCATATGGCAAGCCAAGTGTAAGGTCTCTCAAAGACCTTAGCACACCTTGAGTTCATGAGGCTGGAGAGTGAACTCAGAGGAGAAAGGATGGTTTCTCCAGGCATAGAGACAGGTCCTAGGATCATGCATATTGACAGGGGGAGCAAATACCAGTGAGCAGTGTTCAGAGATTCTAGGCACAGGTATGTGGACACCCTTTGCCATTGATGCCAAAGGGGGAGAGATGAAGACAAAGGGAGAGATGAAGACAAAAGGGGAGCATGCTCATAGGGGGAGCATGAGTTGTTGTCATCAATGACAAAGGGGGAGATTGTTGATGAAATTGTCATTGATGCCAACATGGACTTGATGTCATTGATGCCACCACTCTGCTGAAGACGTTGAAGACTCAGCTAATGATGCAGAAGACCCTAGCATAGTCTTGAAGTCCTGGTAGACGTTGAAGAAGCTTGCCTAATGAAGAAGCCCTTGGAACCTTGAAGGAATAGTGAAGGCAATCTATATGATGTAGCATGATGATGTGGTAACATCATCATATCTCTGGATAGGCAAGATAAGGCTGAGATGCAGCACAAAGTGGATGTGCTTGACTGAGCTAAAAGCATGATAAGGCAGTTTTTCATATCAGTAGCATAGTACACAGTCCATATTATATTCCAACTCCTCTTCTAGACATCATTCTGTTGATGCACAAATCTGCATTAAAAAGATGAGTAGTTCAGCGTGTTAATTATAAGTGATCTATTCCTGTCTCTGCTAGATACCTACATTCAGGCAGGTGCTTTTCAGCCACAGGGAGTGTCCATAGGAGGTGGGTGTTGTTTTCAGAATGATAAGGAACACAAACTCTAAGACTGCTGATCACATAGATAAGGTGCAGAAGTAGGTCAGAATGATAATTTATGCAAACAATAACTCTCAAATATTTGTATTGCAATTTGGTGTGCATAAGTGTAAGGCCCAATGGAACTCAAAAACATTCATCTCTATTGTTATTCCACAGTGCAAAAAATATTGCCAGTTATGTCTTGGGCCCCGGCCACTACTGAGATATGAAGATTTGGCCTTTATGAGAGTTTATTGCTTCTATGCATTACCGGTAACGTTATTTATCCATTGAATATCTTTGTGATAAAAGGGATTGATATGTTAATGGGTATGACGGCCCAACTTTCCAAATAATTGTTTTTGTATTCCCTCAAAATTTTAATAAAAAAAAATTATTAAAAATTTAGTAAGTCGGCCCATAAAAATTCCTATTTTAATACATGTCGGCCCCTAAATATAGTTAAAGATTTTGTATAAATAGAGCCTCGTGCTCTCATTTGCAAGTGAAAAAATTTGGGGGAATATTAGGTGGAGCTCTGCGTTTATCTTTGGAGCAGCTCGCAGCATTAGAGGAGAGCAGTAGCAATCGTGGAAATTATTGGAGCAGTCCTGAAATATCAGCGTGGAAATTAATGAAGCAGTCCTGAAATATCAGTGTGGAAATTATTGGAGCAGTCCTGAAATATCAGCGTGGAAATTAATGGAGCAGTCCTGAAATATCAGCGTGAAATTTTTGTTTTGTTTTTGTGGAGCAGACTCGGAAATAACTATCAGCTCGTAGTGATTGGAGTGAAAGGCTTTGATTCTTTCTTATTCTCTCTACCTCATTGTTTCTTTGAATCCATCTATTGCCCAGATCTCATATAAAAGGAAGGAATATGGCTATGGTTGAAGTCTGAAGGTTTGCACAGAGTAGAAAGAAGCAGAGGACTGTTGAAGACCATCCACCATCTTCCCTTGCTGCATTGCTTCAAGTCGTGGTCTTTATGAGACTGAGAAAGATGTAGGATCTTTCCTGTAGCAGTTTGGGAATAGAATTCACTGTGAGAATGCCCTAGTTACAAATTCAGCAGCAACAAGCTTGAAAGAATGTCTTACAGTATGCACAGACCCTAGGGTTTGATGATGACACAGCGATTCAGTTTGAGACTATATCTGGTGTTATCTACAAGTTGAAATTCAGACATATTCTCAGGCATAGGGTTGACACAGTTTGTAAGAACACAAGTCCGAGGATGGCTGTTTTGGTTTCTTCCTCAGCATCTCAGTGACAATCAACTTGAAATAGGTTTTGTCATGAACAGTGCACTTAAAACAGATCTTTGCTTATGCAACATTGATGTGCCATAATTAGTATGCAGTAGATATGTGTGAGCTTGAAATCCTGTGGATAGGCAGATTTGAGCACAAGCAATGAGTAGATTGAAGCACTTGTTGAATGAGCTGAGCATGAGAAGGTAGTTGTTTAAAGCATGGATATGAAAGCCCTAAATCCTTGATGCTTGACTGCTACATGACAGTTAACATGAGTGATGCTGATTGCTACTCTTTGAAGTTGTCTCAGACCATGTTTTTGAGCTTTCCACAGTAATATTTTTTTTGGGGGTTTAAAGATAGCTCAGTTTGGAGATCCTTGGTGCTTGGAAAATTGACAGCCCTAGTTCATGAGGCTTGAGGATGACAGTTTGACATATACCACAGTATGACGGTGTTGTGACTACCTTTGACAACTCCTATCATGAAGACAATGTTGATGATAGTAGTTTCCATGCCTACACAGTTTATGCTTGATTGATTCAATGTGAAGATGAACTTACAACAAAAGACAGGACCAGCAACCAAGTGAACCAGAGGATGGTGATTATACAGCAGTAATACATCTACAGCAAAAGACATGATGATTAGATGACAATTGGCATGGCAACAACAGACTTGATATGTGGATTGATGAGGTTTCTTGAGCAATGGTGGATCAGCAAAGCAGAGATCATTGAACAAACCTTGATGACTCAACGGTGATTGATGAATGATGACTTGACAGTGACCAGCTGGATTCTTGATTAATGAGCAGAGACAAGCAGTGTTGAATGATGAGCAGATGATCAGCAATAGGAACTGTATGATAACTTGACTATGAGCAACACTTATGATGAGCAGTATGAGCTGAGTTAACCAGCAGAAGAAGTTCTGACTTGTGGACAATTTGCAAGAGTAGATGGGCAGCAATTGTAATGATAATCAGTGTTATAGCAGAACTGATATGATGAGCAGTGTTGATGATGTGACAGAGTTGTCTTGTGACAGTGAACCTTTAATGTAAATGCAAGCTTGTCTTGCTTTTGAGGTTAGGATACCTCAAACCCTTCTTAGCAGGGTCTAAGAAAACCAGGCAGGGTCTTGGATTAAGAGTAGGTGCTCTATGTATCAGTAGGTGCTGATTTCGCCTAACGGTTGTAGCCTGACCCAAATAATATAAAAAGATTACAAATTTATATAGTGTGGTGTTCTTCTGTGTTATGATGCTTTATGAATGAAATGCTTATGTTATGTGAATGATGTTTTTGAAATGATTATGGTAAAGTGTTGATGAATTGGTAGCTAACCGTGAGAAGCTAAGAAAAGTTAAAATTGGCTTCACACTGATTCACCCCCCCCTCTCAGTGTCAACAATTTTCTCATAATCATTATGAATCCCTCATACTGAAATATAGGTATTCAGTAGCCTCCAATACTCTAATCCGTTCACCTAGATTATAAAAATAAACCCCAATCCCTTAACCGATATTAAATTACATATTTTTAGAAAAAATCCAAAAATAACAAAAATTAACCAAAAAAATCGAGCTCACTTCACTCGCGTTGAAATGGTCGTAGGCCATTTACAACATCGAAAATGGCACTAGCGACTATTTTCAAATGGAAACATCCTCCAACTTTTGTTTCCATGAAGGTGCCAACAAACATCATAAGACGCAACACTGACAAGCACACCTCCCCTCCACATGAACATGCAAAGAATATAACATATACCCAACATTCTCTCACTTGTTGTTTTCTTTGCATAGGAATGAGTCATGTACTCATAAAGTCATAGGTTTAGCTAATCAATGCCCAAAAAATCTCTACACCAAGATAACTTCTCCGTACTGATAGACTTTGTTAATGAGTCTGCAATATTTTTAAGTTGTTAACCTTCTCCAGCAAAACCTTCTTGTCTTCAACCATATCTCTCACAAAGTGATATTACACATCAATATTCTTTGTTTTAGCATGATAAAAAATGTTCTTTTCTAGGAATATTTCACTTTGGATATCATAATATAACCTTAAAACTTTCTAAGGTTACATGGTTTGGGGTTGTACAAATGTACAAAATTGATGGAGTATGTTGGACCCTGTTACAACTAAAACTATTGGATGTGCCTGGTCCAATACGTCAAAATGTTTTCTTATTATATTTTTACCATGGGTATTTTGGTTTCCTTTAGATAACTTTTTCTATGTTTTTGATGCAGGGTGTTGGAAGGGGAACCTCGAGATTAGTAGATCGGGGCATATCCTCTATAACCATTGATCCAATGAGTAGTCGATCCTCAAGGAAGCAGGTATAATTCATGGGAATTGTAAAAATATAATATGGAGCATAATGTTTTTTTAATGTCTTTTTCGTGTGTATATTGATTTCATTCTGATAATGTTTCTACTTATTTTTGGCAGGGGGATGATCGGGGCAATTCCCCAGCTGTGTATAAGACGAAACCAACATCGGGGAATAAGGTAAAATTGATTGTAATTTTATGAATCTATCATGATCAATATGTTTTGTTAATATAATTTTTTCCTCAGTCTATTGCTTTCACGTCAGTAATGTTATATATATTTTTATTGCATACCATTGATATGGCATATGAAATAGCTTTAGAGAAATCAATAGATTTTGATGTGGACGAGTTGATGTGCGATGCTATCATTGGTTCTTCTCTATACCCAATTAATATGATAGAGAAGACCTTGAGAACAATTAACGAGGATATCCTTCGTCTGCTATTCATTTAGCCGTAGGCATATGATATTAGAGCCAAGGTTGATGTTTTAGTAAAGAGATCACATGCCTTGAAAGTAAGTTTCGGAATAATGAATCACAATATAAATTCATTTAGTACTTTATAATTTTTTCTTGTATATGATGGTGAACTTATAAAATATGGTTTGCATTTACGTGATTTTCTGCGACCACACACTAGTGGTCAAGGAGGTGTTGGCCCCAATGATATTCATGGAGAGTCATCACATGAGCAAACAACTCCACATACATCTCATGTGCCACTGTTTTCGACTGAACAACCAACAACACGTTCCACAACACCCTGAGGCCAGCTGTGAGTGTACCTGCTAATGACCGACGCACACCAGATCGTGCAGAAGAAGGGGTCGATGCATAGCCTGCTAGTATTGATATTGTTGAAGAAACATTTTCCAGATCTTCCCGTGTCACTAGAACTAGTACAATACATAAAAAAAATTTGGTGGACGAAGAGCTCATTCCAATAAATATAGATAATATCCAAGGTAATTATTATGCATTGTTTAAGTTAGTATTTATAATTTGATTGTAATATACCGATAAAACATTGTCTTTCAACTAATGATGGCATGATCGTTTTGCAGGAAATGATGTTTTTTATAATCATCTAAATAATTTGTCCTTGGAGATATTTCGACCCACTATCCACACAAGTTGGGATAAACAAATTAAAAATTTAAAAGATGAGCTCACTAATCGGTTGGTTGTCTTATTCAGAAACGATACCTTTAATAGAGTTTCCATCCTAAAGAAGGATGGACACCATATGAAGATTATTCAGGACAAATATAGGGTTCACCTAGAAATGAACCTTAGGTATGAACGCCCTTCGATGATTCCAGCTAGATAGTGGAAATCCCTAGTGGAAGATGGAAAGGAGAGGGGTTTGAGAAAAAAATGAAATCTACCACGAGGCATAGGTAGGTATGCAATACTTTCCACAATGTAATTCTAAACCTTATTATTACTAATATATATATTAAATTTGCAACATCTAATGTATTTCAACACTTTCGTAGGTTGTCTGACACATCATAAGAGCTTCCACCTTCATGTGGTTGGTCATGTTTAGTAGAGAATATTAAACTATTCTCGAAACAAAGAGGATCTTAATGAATGGCTACAATGGTGCCTTTTTACAACCCACTCGTGTGTCATCTAAATTTTTAAATTTAGTGGGGCTTATTATGAAACTAAAGCATATTATCCTACTTTCCAATAATTTGACAAGGTAAGTATTATCCATTTCTCACTTACTTATGAGATTTTGAGAAAAAGTAAAATCAAATGAAATTAAGCACCAAAAATATATACATAAGCAAGCAATTCTTACATAGTGATATTGAGAGATAGAAGTAGTTGAAATCAAGTTCCACAAACATATTTATGTTCAAGATCCATTTTCATTAGAGGAAATTTCAACTCAAAATGGGCCTCTTATGGAAAATTAATAAAATAATAGTTAAAATAATAAAATAATATTTATTAATTTTGGAGGAAGAAAAGCAAAAACTATTTTTTTGTTCGTATTTTTGACATATCTCCCTGTGTTTTTACTCAAATTTCGATTGGGAGAGCTTGTTGGATGCATAATTAAATTCTTCATTCAATGAGTACCCACTCGGCATACTTTTTATGCGCTGTGCTACCCCAAAATAAAGAAATACCTGAAAAACGTGATGATGATGTTATCATCACGTTTTTTCTGGTATTTCTTGCTTTTAGGGTAGCAGGGCCCATCAAAAGTATGTCTAATGGGTACTTGTTGAATGCGGAATTTAATCCCGCATCCAACTAGCTATCTCTATCGAAATTTGAGTGAAAACATGGGGAGATATGTCGAAAATACGAACACAAAAAGTAGTTTTTTTATGATACCTATCCCCAAATTTATATTAAAAAATTGTTTAAGAGGTGCTCCCTTTTTGAATTTTAAAGCATTTTGATTGGCTAATACATGATGACATGGAATTTGTATTATTTTTGGAAGGCCCATTTTAAATTGAAATTTCCTCTAATGCATTTGCAAGACATAGTGGATCCTACAAATATCTGCACATCTTATCTCTTTCCCCATAATTGTCAGAATGTCCTTATATATTCATGACAATGCTAGAGCTCCTATCAACCTACAACCTTCCTTGGTGGTATGAATTTATGACTACCCACCATGCTCTCTAACCACACCAAAGGATCTACAACAAGCCAGCACTGACACCATCGAGTCCAATTTTGTCATTTCACTAAGCATGCCTCACGCAAGCTGTCTAAGAAAAGAGATCCAAGTATCCTCTAGGTTTTCTTTGTCACATTCCCTAGGATCGACCTCCATTAACACGTCAAGTATCCTCTAATTCCCCCCCCCCCCCCCCTGCACGCAAAAAAAACCCTAGTTCCTTCCTTGCTTGCATAAATACAAGTACAAAGACTAAAGACAAATGTATTTTTAAAATACAAATGTTGTAATGAACCCAAAAATGACTTAAGGAAATATGATGTTCAAAATCAAATAGGTAAGGCAATTGAGACATGGAATACTTATGATAGTTTGAGAAAGGGTAAAATCAAATGAAATTAAGCATCAAAATCAAACAAATAAGCAAACAATTATTACATAGTGATATTGTAAGATAAAAGTCATTAAAATGGAAAGTTCCACAATCCTATTTAAAGGAATACTTGAACAAGAATATCACTAATCAATTCAATGTTTAACAATAAACCATGGGCATGTAGCCATGGATGAAAAATATAATATTGATAAGATAATTTTATCAATGTCCATTGAATCAACACAATAGTAGGTCAATAAACCCTAGGGTTGCAGCTAGGACATAAACCCTAGTTATGGGCATAAACCAATAGAGAAATGAGTAAGGAATTCCCACACTCTCTTGTATACCATGTTGAGGTTCGTAACAAACCACAAGGATGAAATTGAACCAACCAACAAACCCTAATTCCTGTAATAAACAAGGAGAAAAACAATGTTAGGGTAGCACAAAATTACAACCTAAGAAGTGTATTAGGGATGATTTATGGGTGCACTATAGGGAGAATCCATAAGTGTTCTAGAATGAAGATGCAAACCAATAACAAGAGAGTTTAGGGTGCTCATAGTATATATCACTTGTATTCAAGAGATTAGGAAGTTCACATGAGGCATGGGTCCTTGCCCAATTCATTCCAAATGTAAAATTGTGTCATTTTAGGATTTGGGAGGGTTTTAGTTCTAGTTGTGGTACATTTCTGGATAATTAATTGAGTGAAGACCTTACTATACTTGTTGTATTACAATGCTAGAATGCAATATTTTCATTTCTTATTTAAAATGGAACTAGGATGAACAAAATTTATTACATCTGTTATATTTCATTTAATTTTTTCTAGAAGCTAACACAATAAATGAATTGGTGATGTTTTTTAATTCACTAGTTTGTTAGCAAAATAATGTAGTCTTAATAGTTTTGGAATATTTTTTCTATACCTTAACATCATTTTTCATGGTACTAATAATATTTTTTAATATGATGTATTTGTGAGGGACCGTGCATGAGGTTTTTCCATCCAAATAGATAATTTGGAAAGGATTCCAATTATAAATATCTAGGTTTAACAAAAGAGCAAGTAAGGGTATGTTCAAGATGCCACCACTTCTTGTAAATGAGATTCTAGTTTTTGAGCTTTTCCAATTCTTGTTATTATCATGATTTCCCATGATTACTCGTATTTGGTGCAGGATATAAAAAACTTATACTGCCTAAGCTGTAAGCATAAGAAGCATCACAACTTGATAAAATGGTATGCTCTGTAAAGTAACATGTTGTCTTATGGACATGAGTATATTCATGTGAACATATATAATATATATTGACATGGTGTGTGTCAGGTGCCATATATAGCTTCATCCTTGGGGGTGTCAATCTTGGCACAAATGGTCATAACGACATGTTTGACTGGGTCACTATACAACTTACAAAACTTAATGATCAACATGATGTTGTACAACTTTTGACCACGATTTATTGTTTTTTCAGTGCATTGAAATCAAAATATGATAGTGAGAATGTTGTAAGATATTCATACTTTTCCAAATTCCTCACTTTCACAATATGTGACAAGTCCATAGTACATACCAGGTCTTTAGGACAACTTCATGTCCAATGGGATTAAGTTCTTAACCTTTATGTCCTGAGGATATCACTCCATAGTTGGAGGAGCTAGATTTTTTTCGGTACATAAGTCCACACCACTTGGCCGGACAAGCTTAAAGATTCTATCATTATGGATTTTGATGTCCATTTTGTTAACCCAATTTTGAAGCAACATGGACCCATCCTGAACCTTCAATGGATCCTAAGTTTCCACAGTAATTTCAAACATTTCCATGGCTCGAGAGGTTCTTTCTCTGCTTACACAAAACATTGAAAGAGGGAAGCTACTAAGAATGTATTCAAATTGTGACACCGACAGTTTCTCGTATAGCAAAATATACATAGAACTTGTGCTTTAAAAAAAAAATTCCCCATCATGGTTGGATATCCGATGACCCTTCCTATGATTCCGATGAGTATGCCATACCACCAATGGAAAATTTTGTCGGTCTTTTTATTTATTTTTGGTACATGTGTCGGATATCCGACGGTCATGTGGCCGGATATCTGACACCCTTTCCTACAATTCTGACGATCATGCCATACCACTGATAGAAAATGTTGTTGTTTTTTTTTCTTTTTTTGTTGGTATATGTGTCGGATATCTAACGGACATGTGGTCAGATATCCGTCGTTTAGTAAAATTATTTGGGTCAGATATCAGATAGCCTTGTGGTTAAATATTCGACCTGTATGTGTCAAATATCCGACTTGTATGTGTCAGATATACGACATGTATATTAATAGATTTTGGTCAGATATTCGACAATGTCATGTCAGATATTCTATGAGACCATATTGTTGTCAGATATCCCCTGAAAATCAATCGACGTTTAAAACATGAGAGGCTTGTTGGATTGTCGAGAACTTGATATCGAAAATCTGACATATTTGCCGTCGGATTTTGGGTTCATATTTTCGTGTGATCATTGAATAATCACAAGTGATTGATAAGAACCGAAATCCACATCTCCTTATTGGATACTAACCTCCATAAATAATTTGTTTTAAGATCCCTCCCAAGTGATGGATTTTTGTGAGACCCCATCCTTCAAAATTCCCACAAATTTCCTAGGGTTTATTAAAGTGTCTCAGAATTTCCTAAGTAATGGAGTATGAATTATATGTCTCATATGTCTACCCATAACGCCCCTTTATCTCCCTAACCCTCCTTATCTCTCTCTCTCTCCCCCTTATAGTCGAGGTTCAATAAAACCTATATATTTCCTAGTCTAATCACATGTACATATCATAGACTAATCACAAGTGATGGAGAAGAACCTATATCCACATATCCTTATTGGATAATAATATCCATAAAAAATGGTTGTAAGATCCTTCCCAAGTAATGGATGTTTTTGAGACCCCATACTTCAAATTTCACAGGGTCTATTGAAGCGTCTTGGGATTTCATAATTCATGGAGTATGACTTAAATGCCTTGGATGTCTTGAATTTATACCCCTAACCACCCTCCCCTCCCCCTCTCTCTCCCTTACATACCAGGTGCAACAAAACCTATGTATTTCCTAGTCTGATCATAAGTACACAGATACTCATCTCTAGAGGAATATTTTATAGCCAAATGCCCTCACTTTAGCTTTAGACTATGGCGTGGACCCAAATAACAACACTTGAATATGTCATTGTCATATGTCACAACAATAGGGTAGAATGACACAATCATTGAATATATCCCCATCACATGAAACACAAATAATGAAAATTTGTATCAATGAAACTTTTCTAGTAGCCCTCTAAACTAAATTATAATACGATAAGCAAGATACCATAAAGTATTGGTTCAAATACTAAAATTGGAACTACAAACATGATTTTATGCTCTAGCCCTCAATGAGATGAATATGGTGCCAAGTGTTGAATGGTTAATATAGTTGGGAAGTTATACCACCCACATTGAAGAAAATTCATAAGCATGGTGAATGATAGAGATCGCCAAATACCTATTCAACTCACCCAATATATTAAAATAACTCCAATACTTATATATATAGAGAGAGAGAGAGAGACAAAACACCTCTTGACACATATAGACAATCTAAGGGGTTAGGTTAGCTTGTATTATTTATCTTGAAAACCCCAAATTTGTGACATGGTTGGGACAAAAACTATGATAACTCAACTCATTTCATCTAGACCATTTTATCTGACCATCTACATGTGATTTGTTTCCTCCCCTTTCTCATTTTGACTTGTCTCCTCTCTCTCTCTCTCTCTCTCTCTATGTGTGTGTGTGTGTGGGTGTGTGTGTGTGTTTCAAAATACCCCTTGAAAAATATATACAAGCCAAGGGGTGAGGTTAGCTTGTATTATCTACTTACCTTGAAAACCCCAAATTTGTGAGATGATTGAGACAAAAACTATGATAACTCAACTCATACCACTTGGACCATGTTATCCGACCATCTGCATGTGAGTTGTTTCCTCCCCTTTCTCATTTTGAATCGTCTCCTTTCACTTGGGTTGGTTCATCTCATATTGTCTTACTTGGCTTGTCTCAACACATCTCATCTTGGTTGGATAAACTCATTTGGGATTTGCTCATATAGAAGGACTCATATTGTCTTAGTCAAAATGACTCATGTCAATTCACTTGTTTCATCTTATTGCTTGTCTATGAAACATAACAAGTGATTAATAAGTTTATCTTGAAGTTTGATAAGGGAAATATATATACAACATTGTAATAAGATGAGATGATGAAATTTATAGCCTATGATAATGTATAAAAAATGCAAGGTTACACAACTACCTAATCTAGTAAGAAAGCCTAATATTCAAGTAAGAAAAAAAGACATCCATGAATCTCTTCCCTTTACTTGAAATGAAGATCTAGAGAAGGTAGTATATTATGATTATTCTCTTGTAATGTTGGCTTTATATAAGGAATAATTCAAGGCTTTGTGATTTTATAATTCTATCATTGAAATCCATTGTACTTCTTGCAATTTGTTGTTTTCCACATTTTTATAGAAATATATAGCTGAATCAATAGAATCACTTGTTATTTACAATCAATATCATTTTCCATTCCTTGAACATATGATATAAAATATATAGATAAATGAGATCATAGGATTTTCCTTAGTACAATATTTCCATAACCTTCACAAATATGAGACTCATTGGTATAGTAGTGTCCTTAATAAAGCTTTATACCTAGTATGGCATTGTAAACTTTCAACAATTCTAAACTTGATTTGACCGTGGAGCGATAAACTAGAACACACCATATTCACATCATCACCTATGAAACCTAATTAATTGATAAATAAATACAAATAAGGAGTGATAACATATGATAAAATTCTCTCAGTGGCAACACTTCAAGTATCCCTTTCACATTCCTTCTTAAAATACCCATTACTAAGTCAAATATACCTAATATATATGTATTTATTATTATTTATACAATTTAAATAACTCTCCACACAATAAAAAAACTATCCATTCACTTCCATTTCAAAACTTTTATCCTAATTAACTATCATAACTTAACTATACAAGCACTTCTAGAAAAAATAACTTCTTATATATTTCAATTGTGTATCTCATATTATAAGATATTTACAAATCAAATGACATATTTAATATTGACTATATTAAATTGTGTAACAACTCCTTTTTATTATTATGTCACTCTATCCAAATTTCATAAATCAACTAAAACAACACCATTTGAAACATACCATGCATTTGAGAAAATCAAGTAGTTTATAATCATTTACATAATCACATTATATAATTGTGTTAAACCTCGATAGTTTCACTACCTTTCACCAATCTCATTGTAATTTTTGTAACACTAAACCATAGTACCGATGAAGGTGATCAATAAGCAACGACTTGTAGCACATTTATTGTAGCTTGGGGAAATAAATGCATCATTAGATCTCTACACTACATCATTGGATCTCTATGTGTAGAGATCCAATGAAACATATACTTCCCTGAGCTTTAGTAAATGCATCATTCAATGGAAGCTCTTCAATGCAACCTATATCATCTGTAGACTCACCAATGAATCCTACCCTCCTTGAATTCATTGTTCAATGAAAACTATGCACCTAGCCTACCTTCCTTGCAAGCTTCCATTTGATTTATTTGCAACAATTTTAGTTGTGCATCTGCAATACTTTTCGTCTTTAGTTCTAGTGGATAGGGTTTGATTTATTGGCCAAAACTTTGATTGTGCATCCATTAGATGCCCATAGTTTTCTGCAACACTTTTCAGTACATGTTCGTAATCATCCCTCACCCCCAATTTTTGGGTTGTTTAAAATTGTTGTGTTAATTACATCTATTTTTTACTCATTTTTTTGTAGTAATTCCCGTTCTTAATAATTCCCTAGTTTTGATTTAATACCAAAACGATCTGACCAAAGTATGATAACCGTGTCTTAAAAGGGATAGAACATCTCGACTAAAAAATAAGATTATTGGAGTCTAGGTTAGTTTTTTAATCTTCCTTTATTTTCCTACAACTAGTTCATAGATTTTTGACATCTTAGAAACTATCATTGAATCCACAAATTAAACCAGCTATCCTTTTGCATACTCAGGTAACGTAATTGCTCCTACAGATTCTCCCCCATAAATAATTCTCAATATTTCACCAAAATTTAAGAATAAGTGCTTATTGTCTTAGTTCATTCCTAAAAATTATATTTTACCATTGGAAGGAGAGTGACTCCATTTCCTTTTAAGGCTAGATATGATTACATAGATTCCCTATCCCAAGGTTGGAAGGATAGTGGCTCCACATCGCTTCTCTCTCTCTGTTCTAATACTGAGGAAGCATTTTCTTGACTTACCAACTAATAAATATGGATGGCTAATTAATACCATCTACAAGGTTGCTATTAAATTTCAAATTTAAAACAACACCTAGCTACAATTACAGAGTACACATCCCTCCCCAAACATAATGAATTACTCAGAGACTTTGGAAAATACATGGAAATAATCCTTCACTTGTTTTCATTAAAAATTCATAAAATCCCATTTACGATTCCAAGGTACACTTGGCATGGTGTCTTTTTTCTTTCCTACCAAAAAAAATAACAATGAACTTCACCCCCTTGTCCAAGTCATCTTGATGCAATGGTCAAACATGAGGGCCTATCCTACTTCCATCTTGAGGTAATGGTGAAACATGAAGGCCTATCCTGAATCCATGAGGTTACCTTGCTCATGTACTTTCTTCAAATGTGAGGTCACTTTCATTTAGAGAATGGATCTTGGCTGTCCACAACCCAAAATTACAAATATAGGGCTTCCATTTCCTCATCAACAAAAAGGATATTCATGACCATTTTGGGCTTGGGTGTTAAATCTTTTCCATTCGTGGCCCTTTTCCTCTACACTTGTGCACCAAGATGACCCTTGCATGAGTGATTAAATCATGCTTTGGATGCCCACATGAATGGTCAAATATCATCATGGCAGACCTTTCAATTGGTAGTGATGGAATCCATGACCATCTTCATGGATAGATGCAATCTCATCCCATCTACTAGTATCCAAAACATTTTTCATCGATGATTCATAAGCCGCCTAAATATTACTATACCATTGATTATATATATTATTTGTTACAACATATGTTGATGTATTTGTAACTTCAGAATGTATTCACTTGTATATTTTATATTGTATTTCATTGTACCACGACTGAGATGTTTGTTCCTTCGACCAGGAGAGTCATTAATATAATAAAGTCATGTAAATTCATTGAGGTTAACTTTCCATTGTAAGTCGAGGAAATAGTCCCCACATTTGAGTCATATTAGGGTTATTAGACTCTCCTAGTGAGGTCAACTCTGTAGAGTAATTGTCAAGTGGAAAACAAGTATAAATAGAGAGTGAGACTCTCTATTTGACACACACTCACTCAACAGTAGCGCATGGGTGAGAGAGGTGCATCTCACACAAGGGAGAGAGAGAAAAACTATCGGAGATCATCTTTGTATCTTTGGGTTTTACTTTTGCTTTTGGTTCTCATTCTATCTCTGAGGAAGTTGCGGGGGTTTCTCCTTTATGGTTTCCCCGAGGAAAATTATTTGTCTCTTGTCTCTTGTGATTATTGCTGTGCATGATATTCTCTCAAATAAGATCGTAGATCATATTGATTAAATGATAAAAATATGACATGGCATCAGAGCCTCCCTGAGAAGAAGGCGCTGTGCAGCTACAGGAACTAGGGATTCCTAGTTGAAGGTGTTCTCTCCACAGATCATCAAGCAAGGAGGGATAGGATAACTCGCCTCACTAGGGCACATCTATTGGTGGTAGAAGTTTATGAATCAGAGACGTTTCACTATACATCTGAAATACAGTTGCAATGGTAGCTAATGGAAATTAGGGTTTCATGCTTGGAAACCCTAGAAGACTGAATTTAGTAATCCTAGAACTTTCACTATAATGCGAGATTGGAGAAGGATTAGAAGCTGAAAGTTTTACAGGCCAAAGAGAAATTCGTGCTGTATAATGTGTACAAATTTCAGCCTCAGATTCACTATACTTCAGGATATATGGTTCCTCCAAATCAGGGTTCCAACCTCCTCCAAAATACAGTCATAAACATGTGACCTAGGTGTATTTTCTATATCTCGGGCTAGGAAGGTGTTGCAGCTGCAACCTTTTTCCCAAATTTGTAAAATTTTGGACCCTCTTTTTGATTTTATCTAGCCTAGGTTTGTTTAATTGCTTTAAATCTGTCCTGGAAGTCTAGTTTTCTCTGCTTAAGAAATTGATCGTTTGAAGTCGAAAGTTTAGTCAACTATTTTTTCCGCTGTTTCAGGAGTTGAATGATCTAATACTACCGTCTTCCTCGCTGACACCGCAGAAACCGTGGAGTTTTTGTTTTATTTGAAAAGTTAACTTTTTGATTGTTCGATTTTTTTATGGCTGTCAAAAGTCTGTTGATGAATGAATCGAGGTATTAGTCTTCTATGTTGCCACTATATCGGAGGGAAAATAGAGAACGTTTCGATGGATAGTTATTTTTCTCGTCGAATCCATGGCCTGTATCTTATGGTCTTATTGTTCAAACCTTTTACTTTTTGATGACTTTGTTTTTCTTTTCGTTATTGGAATGTTTTTTAACAAGTAGTCAGAGGTTTAGTCCTCTATGACGCCGCCGTTTCGGAGGGCTTGTCGTTTGCATCACCGACACTGCAAAGTATATTGTGTCTTGAAGTTTTGATGTGTTAGTGATTAGTTTTTTCGATCATCGATGCATAACTATTGGCGGCATTTAGTGCTCGAGCTTGCCGACACTACGACAATGTTTAGCTTTGAAGCATCGACACTGCAGAAGTGTTGAGGTTTGAATCGCTGACACATAGTGCCTAGAGCTTCCGATTGCCGACAGTTTTATGATCCATAGAACCCATAGTTTGTTTGTTTCCCATCGTTGCGGCTGCCTAGTGAACTATTCGTCCGACATGTAGTGCTTCTGCCCGCCAATAGGGTTTTTCCCGTCGATGAGATTTTTTTCCTGCCGATATCTTTTACTGAGGGTTATTATATATGGAGGTGGAGTATTTTTTATGACTATCTTTGGTTGAAAAATGCATCCACTCCAGTCCTCGTTGATCGAGCTGTACCACCGTGCCCACCTGTCCGGATTTCATTCAATTGGCTTGCTATCGTGGAGGTTCTTGGGTCATCCCTCTGATTGCACAACATTTTTGGTAGGTAGGCCAACCACAGTTTCTCCTTTTTTATTTTATTGGTCATTTTGAGAACCATGGTCTTCCCAGGTTAGGTTTTCCCGTAGGTTGTGTAGTCATCCATTTAAAATGAATATTTATCCTCGCGACATGCTTACCATCGTAAGGCGTATCAGCTAGTTTGACAGTTTTAGCGGTGGGGTTTTTTTGAGCCTACATTTTGAGTCGTTATGGATGCTCTATCCCTGTCTGAAAGATTAGGTAGTTGGTGCAGATAAGCGTTACGCTGTCTACACCACCTATTTTTGGGTTGTTCATTGCCGTCTCGAGAGGAGGGTTTTCATTTTTTGTTTGAGTTGGGGTTGTCCGAGATGAGGATCAGGATAGGGTCTAGTGATTTGAGGTTTAACAATGGCAGCAAGGCGGTCTACGTTTATTTAGGAGTTAGATTATTTTGAATGATGAGTTTTTTCTATCAGTGTTGCGTTTTTAGTTGCAGACGGTGGACTTAAAGGATTTCTTTTGCCTTGTCATTTTTTTTAAGCATTAATACTCTGCATAGTTTATTTGTGAGAATGCATATGGAAGAGGTAAATAGTTTGCTACAGTTTTTCTTCATTACTAAAACACTAACTAAAAACTCAAAGGGTCTAAGAACATGCTGTGTTTATGACATGGTGACTATTTCAAAGGAGATATGTCTAAAAGACAAAAGAAGAAGGCTCCTGTTACCGAGGGAGAACCAGAGGTTGAAATCATCACCAAAGTTGAATACATATTAAATGGGGTGAAATATATAGGATGATTGTAAATCAAAATGTTCCTAATGCAGGATCTGAAGAGTTGACTATTTATGCAAATATCGAGAAATCGGCTCTTATGAAGGAAGCCACAAGACCTGAGTCGTTCCCATGCTCAGAGGTGATCGGTTGGATTCTGCCCAGGAAAAATGTAACTACGATGATTCTGGAAAATATTTCCAAACAGGGATATGCTGCATACAGTCCTGCTTATGTCTCAATGGTATATCACATGCCTCCTGCTCAAATTTACTTAACTGAAAGCTGGTTGAAAGAGACAAATTTGGACCTGGTTGAAACAGTTAAAAGAATGATAATACCAGGGAAGAACTTTCAAACTAGACCATCAACAGAATATGATACATCCACTCTCTGAACCCCTTATAGATTTATAGCATTGATGCTGAATAGAATTTTTGGTAGAGCTCACGGAAAAAGCTTCCAATTGGGATGGATACCAATTATTTTCTATGTGGCCACTCAAGGAACCATATTTAATTGGTCAAATATAGTGTCCAATAGCCTCTCAGCATGCATATCTTCAGCTTTGGGAGGGGTGTCATAGAAGAAGTCAGAGTTCTACATGAGCTCTATGTCAGTGGACTGTATACTGTGTACCCAGTCTTTTCCCGCCTTGAGGTGTAATTGGGATAGGGATAGGATCCCTGTATACACTGCATATAAATTATTTTGGGCACACAAATACCATGGCTACTATAGAGAAATATGTGAACATTTCATCATGCCGTTGTACACTCTAATTTTCCTGACCGAATGCAACTGCATGTTCGAAGAGGCGTTCAAGGTCATTGAGGAATATGGAGATTATTATTTAACTAAGGAAGGAATGTATATTAGAATGTATGGTGGCTCCAGGGCACCTTCTCTACTTCCCAAATATGCCACTGATTATGTGCTACATAAAGAGGCAGTTAGGTAGGTATATCTTGATGGTGTGGGGAGTTTTTTGTTCGAGCATAAAAATGCAACATTTCCTGCCATACCTTCCTGGCTAGGGAGTTATAAGTTTTCAAAGGTAAATTGCAGAATTTGTGCAGGAGCTGGAGAACTTCCATTTTGGTGAGATGAACTTTCACAAGAATGCCTCCCGAAATAAGGTAGCAGAACATTGCAAAGAGGCAAACATTCATTTTCAGTATACTAACTTCTGGGACAAGGATGAAGAAACCTTCAAGAGTGAAAATAATATGATTTCCTTAAAGAAGATATTTAAATATAAAATCACTACTGTAGGCGGGAAAGGAAAAACTGTAGAGAAGACTAAGACAGCTGAAGAAGAAGAAGCCAGAAAAAGAGACGAAGATGCTAGAATACTAGCATAAGAGGCAGAAAGCTGGCTAAAGAATGAAGAAGAAGAAAGAAAGAGGGTTGCAGAGGAAGCAACAAAGAAGGAAGAGGAGGAGAGAAAGAGAAATGAAGAAGCAAAGATAAAGAAAAGACAAGATTAAAGTGAGGGTCTGAGATTAACAGGATCTAAAAAAGATCAGCAGACTACTGACTAGATGGATACATAGGGGGAACATGATCATACAGTTCAAGGGCATGGACAGGATAATCCTCATCCCCAGGAGCCTGCTACAACTTCTTGTAGCACTCAAGGGCACGCTGTGTTTTCTGGAATGAATTTGATACCTTTCATGCAGACATAAGGAGAAGAGGTCCCTGATTTTAGCACCATTTTCTATGACAAGGAGAAGAAAAGGATTGTCAAAAGAGCCGAGAAAAAGGTTGAAATAGGAGGACAATCAAGAAAGATGATAATTGATAAGACTTTGATGTATGGAACAGATGCAGATCCGAGATTGACAGCGAGAGTTGGGTTAGCACTAACCCAAGCTACTGAAGATAATGTAGATAGGATGATGACGGATCTCGAGCAATCAAGAAAGAACGCAACTCAATTAAAAGAAACACTGAAGAAAGAGAGGGATGAAGGGCATAAGTTGAAGAGGAAATTTGAGGACATGCAGAATGAAGTGAGGATTTCAAAGACAGAACTCCAGACTCTACAGGAAAATAAGATGGCTTTAGAAGTTTCTGTAGAGAAAACAGAAAAGGATGCTCAAAACAGCTTAGCATAATTACAGAGGCTACAACCAGAGCATCAAGTGCAAAAAACTGAGAAAAATGACCTTCAGGTGTCTTACGAAACTCTAAGTGTAGAGAAGGTCCAGTTGCAAAACAGGGTCACTGAGTTAGAATCAGAGAAGGATGCCACTTAAGAAAAAGAGAAACAGTATCAAATGCAGGTAGCAGTTTTGGAGGGACATAATACTTCATTGAGAGCATCACTGAAGGATACCAGTGAACAGAAGACAGATGTCCAGCCTTTGAAGGCACATGTTCTCATTCAACGAAGAAGGATCCACCAACTGCAAATACGCATTGAGGAAGAAAGCTGTAATATTTTGCAAATAGATAGCAGATTAGAAGAAATCTTGGACACCACGCCTTATTTTATGGACATATCTCAAGAGATTCTGGAGATTTTGACAAGAAGAATAGTCTGGATAGAGACAAATGAGGAACCCCCTATAGAGCTACCAGTTAAAGATCGACATAATTTAAAGCAAGACTATGATTTGTTGGAGTTTGCAATCAATACTGTGGAAGAATTCAAGAAAAATGTAAATAAAACGAGAGGAGCATGTGCGGAATACTGCAGAGGAGTGCTAGTCACATACAATAGATGCCAGGTTTCTGCAGAAAAAAGATTGGAGGCAATGCCAGAACATGAGATGTTCATTGAACATCTACAAAACAGGTATCAGGAAGACGAGCAGGACATCCAACAAGTTAAAGATCTAGATGAACAGATTCTGAAGAATGCAGTGGCTCATGTAGCAATAAGTATCCACTTACTAGAAGACCAGATGTGCCTGAGTTCGGCGAGAATAGAAGTAGTTAAGAATCAAGCTGCTAAGTATGAGATAAATATCCGTTTTCTTGAACCCTCCGATTTCGAAGGCATAGCAGCAGAGGCCCAGGCATGGAAAAAGTTCTTAAATGACCAAGCAGGCCACTCTTTATAAAGTGTTCTATTAAATTTTTATTTAAAACGTAATATATTGTATAAATTATGAGCACTTACTACAACACAAAATTTTGGGATTGAAAAGTTGGGGAAGCTTAAAAGTCATTGGGGGGTAGCCCAAAGGTTTTCCTTTTTTGTATAAATATAGGAGAGTTAGATGTAGAAGGGACTTCTTTCCCAAGCAATTTTTGAGAGTATATTGTAAGAAGAACTACTTCCTTTTGCAATAAAGAATTACAAGCTTCGGCTGAAGAAATTTTAGTGGAATGTTTCAAATGCTTTGCAATGGATCGGTTGAATGTGAACTATTTCATTTTCAGCTTATTTCCATTAATTGTGAGATCGTTCTAACTCATTGCATTTATGTTTAAGTTATGAATGTCTTATAGTTTATTCTGTGAAATTTCCACTGTGACTAATGAAGGTTGTCATAAACAATAAGCTATCTTGTTGTTCATATTTCTATTTATGTTCATGTGTTCTGAAATAAGTAACAACTATTTGTATTTTTTCTTAATACATGCACAGAAATACATTACTCATTAATAACAGATAATTTTTGCTCCCTGGGGATAGTTTAGTTAGTTGTAGTTATTTTCTGGTTGTTTGTGATTTGGATGCGAGAGAGGTAAGACGAGAGGTAAGAACCTGCGCATCACATTATGACACTCCTCGTCATATCTATCAATTTGCATTTTTAAATAGGCACTTGCACAACATAACTTAAACACAAAAACCTAAAAATATATACGGTGGACCGAACCGTAACCAATAAAACCTTTTAATTTGTTACTTGACCTACGGTAGCCAGACCATAAACCGAACAGATTTCCCATACCAAACAGTAACGGGCTAGTTGGGAACGTTTATTGAAGAGAATCCCTAACTGTTGTTACCTGCGATTTTTCATTCCTCAACAGTTTTTGGCACTAGAAGGAGGGCCGCCAGTGCATGGCTAGCCGAGGAAACCTATTTCCTCGAAATTACTCCACTGGTGATAGTTCTGAAAGCAGTTTATTTCACAATACAACCCCTGAAGATAGAGGGTGTCTTTATCCTGTCGATAATGAAGTAGTTGATGATGTGAGAAGAATTACTAGGGCATATGCGAAGAATATTGGAGGATTACCGATTATTCCTGTCTTATCTAGAAGAGAATATCAAAAGAAAGATCGCCCTAAGTTAGAAGTGTTGGAGCAGGGTCCCACAGCTATAGGAAAAGCTGCTATTTTTGGTAGAAGATGGACAATTTTTGGAGGAAAGACAGTTTTGGCGATGCGATAAAGGTACGACATCGTAGTGCATTTCCTGCCGTGGATCACGGCGGTTGGAATAAGAAAGTCAAAGGGAAATAGTACTTGAAGCGGCCGAGAAGAGAGCTCAACCACTGCATTTAAGGCAGCAGCGACGACAGGAGGGCTCAGCTACCCTCATAAAGGAAGAAGGAGCAACGGGTCAAGGTATTAAATACAAAGGACAGAAGGGGAGCGACCGAGGAAGCGACGCCCATACCCGCGATCAGCACCAGAAATCGTGGAAGACTGTAGAAAGCTGTGGTGTGACCGGTAAAGTGGCAGTACAAAGTACAGAAAGACCGACCATCACAGTTAAGGTTTTGGGTTACTGTTGGGATATGCCCACAGTTTTGTATCACGGTGAGACCTTCGGGCCACCTATTTAAGCATGTATTTTGTATTATGAAGGGTTAGCCATCCAACTAGCTAGCTAGTTAGATAGTTGGTTGATAAGGTTGTAACTGTGGTTATCAATATAGTGAGACATTGAGGAAGAGTTGAGCTCTGGTTCTGTCTTTAAGTCTGTAGTTATCTTACTGTAACCAGCGGCCGGGTCCTTGAGCATGAATGTAACAATCCACAGGGATTGAGAGAGAGATCTAAGAGAAGGGCTCCTAGCTGAGTGCGTGGAGTTTCCCAAAAGATCTCAAGCTGCATAAGAGGTTGCAGCGGAATTAGAGAGAGAGAAAGAGTATATTGTAAGAAGAAAGCAATATAGGAAGAGAAGAGATCTAAGAGAAAAGGGCTCCGAGCTGTGTGCGTGGAGTTTCCCAGAAGATCTCAAGCTGCATAAGAGGTTGTAGCGAAATTGTGTTACTCTCTCAAGATATAATATAAACACAGTTCCCGTGGATGTAGCTTCCCCCTGGAAGTGAACCACGTACATCCGTGTGTTGTGCGACCGTTTCATGTGATTGTGCTCTACTTATTTGCTATCTGTTATCTGTTACATGAACTTTTCTTACCAGTTAATGAATGTATATATGCTATCCTTCAGTTTACAGTAACATAGAAGGTTAAATGCAAGTTGAATGTGTTGAGTACTCTGTATATGAGTTTATCATTGCTTGATTCACGATAGTAGCAGCTACTGTGTTAAGTGACTTCTGTATATTTAGTTCAGCGAGTTGAGTGTAATTGATGTTAAGCATGTTAAACTGTAGAAGCTTAAGTGAGGTTTTTTAACACCTTAATGAAGGTTAACTGAGCTATTATACCCAGAAATGAAGCCTCTGGACCTTGAGAGCTGATGAGTATATTGAGTCTTACTGTAGGAAATATCGTAGCGAAGAAAGAGGGATATCGCACTGTCGGGGGAGCTGCGGTGTGAGATATCGCAGGTTAAGAGTTGGGTAGAAGGGAAGGTTCGTGCAATGCCCTAGAAACCGTGACGCGATAAGAGTCATTCCCATAGCAGAGTTAGCTAGAAAGAGAGAAACAACCCTTGCTGAGAGATTCAGCTGGTTAGGTAGAGCCAGAGAGCCTAGGATGCTACAGAACCTGGTTGAGGAAACCTGATTCTTCAGCCACCCCATCTAGGATCACTTCGGGTGAGACTTCAGGCCGTTCTGAGATCTGTCACCGAAAGGGCCAGTGAGCTAGGGGTTTTGTTGGTACAATAAAGTAAACCCGGGTCTGCCCAAAGGAAGGCCAACAAATGGTTTCGTCGTCGTTTTTGAACAAATTGAAGAGCTAATGTTATGTTGGCATCCTACTAAAGAAGAACTTAACCAGTGGGTTGAGTCTAAGGAAAGAGAATTTGCTGAGAAAGAAAACAAGAGTCCTAGGCTAAGTACAGAGGACTGGTTACAGAAACATATCTTCACAGACCTGCATGAGATATTTTTTGTGACCTACACAAATGAGTTGTACGATTGGTTGTCAAAGTTTACTGATAAGCATGTATTCAAGAAGAAAAGGAACATTGTCTGGACATCGGAGCTGATTCACACTGTGAAGAGCATAGATAATCCCATTTTGTGAGCAGTAGACTTCTAGCTTGCGAGGTTGCTGAAAGGTTTCATTACAGAGTTTGCAGTTGATCAAATAAAGAGTTTCAGTGAAGCAGAGAGGTACTTCTTCAAGGGATATCGCGGTAAGTACTTGAACTCTTTAAATATGTTCCTTAAGATGTTATTGTATGAAAAATGAGTACTGGATATATTCTTAGACGAATAAGTTAAGTAAGTGTAATGTCACAAGAGTTTGAGAGTGACTCTGAAGAAATTGGATGTACACGTAGCGGTAAGAGATATAAAGTAGATTTCAGATCTTCCTTCTTTGAAGACAGTTTAGATAGTACTAGAGAACAAAGTCAAAGTAATAGAGAAAGAACAACAGAGGGTATCCCTTACCACCCTTATACCCCACAGAAACAAACCGGGACTTAGAATAATCCCGCAGGAACTCCATCTAGTAGTTCACACATAGTACATACTACCTCTACACCATCTACATTTATACTGCCAAGTGGTAGTAATACAGCAAATCAGAATCCACCTCGTAGAAACAGAATGGGGGATGACATGAAATTACCTACCTTTAGGGGTACAGGGGCAGAAGACCCAGAACAACATTGGTTCCTATGTGAAGCTGTATGGACCATTAAACAGATCCAGGATGACAATACTAAGCTTGTCCAGGTGGCCACTACACTTAGAGAAAAAGCTTTAACATGGTATATGAAGTATACATCAGCGCAGAACAGAACACTTGTAGAGGTTAGGACCGCAATGATTAAGGAATTTAAGAAACCCAAGGCTGAGTCACAATGTATCACAGAAATTAAAGACATCAAATAGTTACCCACAGAGTCAGTATGGGATTTCGATCATAAATTCAAAGCTCTTATAGACCAAGTTAGTTTTGAGTTTGCGCCGGAGCAGCATAAGGAATGGTTCATCGCAGCACTACTCCCTCATATCAGACTTCCACTGATGCAACAGAAACTCCATACGCAGGATGAAGCATTGGAGATGGCAATGAAACTAGACGCTTCACCTCTAGCTAAGACTAGTGCAGGTATGACAAATTTACAGAATCAGCTAGCCAATATCACTTTACAGCTACATGAGATTAAGAAAGGAAAAGAGGTTGAACAAGAACTATGGTGTACAAAGTATAAAAGACATGGCCATGCCAAAGATAACTGTCCAGTATTTGTTGAGTATCTAGCAAGTGGGGCTCCTAACCCCTTAGTACAGAATCAAGGGCCATGGTGTGAAATCTATAGAACAAGACGACATAGACCATAGGAATGCCCTTTACTTCAGAAGTATGTACAAACTCCTAAGAATTTATACTGTAACTTATGTAAGTCAGTAGGACATGATGAAAATAATTGCAGAGCTTATGATCTCATGATAGAGAGAAAACATGACTTCTACAGAGTCCAGTTAGAGACATCAAGACCAGCAACAGGCCCACCGCATGAACCATCTCATGATGGTCGTGGTGGAGGATTCAGAGGAAGAGGCCGTGGTGGAGGCTTTGCCCGCGACCGTGGACCGATTGTTTGTTATAACTGTGGAGCCATAGGACATTATGCTAGGGATTGTCAAAACCCTACTACAACATGTAAGTATTGCAAGTCCTATGATCATACTATAAAAGAATGTCCTATCTTGATAGCTAAGATTAAGAATCATAAGCCAGCAGTAAACCAGAATATTCAGCTTATCGCTGTTGAGCAGAAAGAACCAGAACCAAGAGTCAATATTGTGACTCGCAGCGGTGCTTCTACTAGCAGGACATCGCAGGATGCCGAAAAGAATACAGGTCTGAAGTGGGTGTGTAAAGCCACTGATAAATCTACACCACTTGACCTGTAGAAGAACAAACAAACATCCTATTTATCTGAAGTGGGTTTTAGTTTGATGGGTGTGTAAAGCTAAAACTTTCTTTACTGACCCTACACCATCAGGATCGCAGATACTGCCTCGTAGGGGTATACCGCAGCAAAAACCTTGTGGCGCTAGTCCTGTGCAGATATCGCAGGCTACCACATCTGGAAGGTGCGAAGAGGATGAGTTGATAGGAAGTGTACAATCCTTCCTGCAGAGTTGCTTGAAACTCATAATAAATGAGAAAGCCATAGAAGAGCTTCAACGCATCATAGATCAGTATCAGCAGTCTTCTTCCGTGAGTAGTACGCATCGTACTGTTCATAGTATTATGGGCCATACAAGAATAGGAAGAGAAATGAGACTCACAGCACAAATTGGAGAGTTTTAAATGGATGAGGTAATCCTAGATTTAGGATCAGAGGTAAATGTTCTTACTAAGCAGACATGGGAACCGATGGGTAGCCCTAAGTTATCCAGATCACCTATCCATTTGCGATTAGCCAATCAGCAGAGGGTATCGCCACTAGGCCGATTACCGCAAGTACCAGTTGATATTGATGGAGTTCGCAGCTTTGCAGATTTTGAAGTCATAGAAATTATTGGCGATAGCAGACCGTATCTAGCTTTATTAGGTATCGATTGGGCATTTGAAAACATGGCTATTATCGATTTGAAAAAAAAACAAATGACCTTTGAGGATAAACAGATTCGATTCATTGCATCGTTGGATCCTTTTCAGGGTCCCCGATACATTGAACCTATCAGAGTAGAGAAAGAGGTGCGTAATATGGAGAGCCTCTATCAAATGACTGCTAACCAGAGTGATTATATCAATCCCACTGCAGAAGGAAATATTAGTTGGCGATGCGACAACTCATGCGCATCGGATTCGGATGTTGTTTTAGAAAATTGGCAGAATAGACTTTATGAAGTTTCAGCTCGCAAATGTGCATTCATGACTAAGTCACTGCGATGGATCGGAACAGAGATTAAGGATATTTCGTCGTTTGATGGCTTAGCAGATGTCAAAGACTTTTTACAGCAGTTTGAGCAGGAAATCCCTCATGAGCAGAGGATGGAAGCTATTGACCTTGCAGTAAGAGCCACACCTGCAAGATGGTGGCATGCACATAAAGAAAATATCGCATCATGGGATGATTTTAAGAGATTGATGGCGATCAAATTCTCTATTGACAAGGAGCGTTTCCAGCAGAAATATACAGGAGAAAGTGACCCCAGGTCACATATTAAGATTTGTGAACAGAATTGGTCGGACATTCCAGAGGATGAATGGGTTCACGTATTCATTCACACTTTAGACACAGTCCCAAGGAATTGGTACACTGAGACAGAGTTGCACAGAGGAACGATTACATGGCCAGTTATGATAGACAACTTTCTACTCACTTTCACTTTTGAATTTGAGTATCCAAGCATTGATCAGGCCCTAGAGAGTATAAAGACTAAGATATTTGATGGCTGTACCCTACCAGTGTATGCTCAGCCTGATTGGGCCATCTAGTTAGAACATGCGCTAGAGTGTTACAACTTCGCACAAGAGCCAGGTGATGAGGATGAGAATCCTCGCAGTATCAACATTCCAGAGTCAGAAGGGACTCGTGAAGTTGATGGACCAAAGCTAGAGATTCTAGCTGTCACAGAGCATATTAAGATTAAAAAGATCAATATTGGCACAGAAACAGAACCAAAGTTTGCCTCTATTGGAGACTATTGGGATGATGAAATGGTAGGACACATCGCAGATCTGTTACATGACTATCAGGACTTATTTCCCACTAAGTTTATAGAGATGAAGGGAATAGTAGGAGATTTGGGAGTCATGAGGATGCCTTTGAAAGAGGATGCTAGGCCATTTAAGCAGCGTCCATACAGATTAAATCCTCGTTATAAAGAAAAAGTTAAAGATGAGATTGATAAGATGCTAGCAGCAGGCATCATTGAGCCAGTAGAAGAGAGCGAATGGGTTAGTCCCATGGTTGTGCAAGAAAAAAAAACTAAAGGAGAAATCAGGATTTGTGTCGATTTGCACAAACTCAACGATGCATCAATTCATGACCCATTTCCGACACCTTTTACTGATGAAGTTTTAGACAATGTGGGAGGATAGGAGATCTACTCATTCACTGATGGCTTTTTAGGCTATCACCAGATAAGAATCCATCCAGAGGATCGACATAAGACCACCTTTGCGACAGAATGGGGCTCATTCCAGTATATGGTAATGCCCTTTGGTCTTAAAAATGCACCAACTATTTTTTCTAGAGTAGTAGTTGTTGTCTTTAAGGAATACATCCATAAATTCTTAGAAGTCTATTTTGATGATTGGACTGTATTTGGACTAATCAAAAAACATATAGGAGATTTAAGGCTCATGTTAGAGAAATGTAGGCAATATAAGATTTCTCTTAACTTGAAGAAATGTATATTCTGTGCACCATTTGGTATTTTGTTGGGTCATATTGTTTACAGACAAGGCTTGATGGTAGATCCTGCAAAGATTGCCATCATTGTAAATGTCCCAGCACCCAACTCAGTTAAGCAATTGAGGACAATGCTTGGTCATACAGGGTATTATAGAAAACTCATCAAGGGCTATGCAAAGATCACAGCACCTATGGAAAAGCTATTAAAGAAAGAAGTGAAATTCCTATGGAATGAGGAATGCCAACAAAGTTTAGACAGTCTTAAAGAGAAGATGGTTACAGCACCCATCTTAGTATTTTCATATTGGAACAAGCCATTTCATGTACATGTGGATGCATCTGGCATCGCACTGGGGATTGTCTTAACACAGCTAGGAGAAGGGGGTATCGATCACCCTATCATGTACTCAAGCAGAAAGTTATCTACCGTAGAAAAGAACTACACCACTACAGAAAGAGAAGGATTAGCTATGGTGTATGCTCTACAGAAGTTTAGGCACTACCTGTTGGGTACCCCATTCAAGATGTTCACTGACCATTCTGCTTTAAAGTATTTGGTCAATAAGCCAGTGTTAGGGGGAAGGATCTGCAGATGGTTACTCCTATTTCAGGAGTATGATTTTGAAATTATTGTAAAACCAAGGAAATTGAATGCCGGACCTGATCATCTATCGCGAATAGACTCAGGAGAGGAACTAAGTAATCTAGAGGATAATTTGCCAGATGCGCAATTGTTCTCTATCCAAATCGCAGATGAGTATTACGCAGATATTATTCACTTTCTCACTACAGGGTGGGCACCAATTGAGTTTACTAAGCAGCAAAAGACACAGTTAGTTGTTAAAGCAGCATATTTCACTTTGATCGCAGGACATTTATATAAGTTAGGTCCAGATGAAGTTTTGCACAGATAAGTTATGCCGCACAAGAAAGAGGCCATTATCAGAGAAGCACATTCAGGTACCGCAGGAGGTCATTTCGCAGGAAAGTCGACTGCTCAGAAAATTCTAGCTGCAGGATTATGGTGGCCTACTTTGCACAAAGACACTAAGGAGTTATGCAGATGCTGCGATATCTGCCAGAGGGTAGGAAAACCTTCGCGAAGAGATGAAATGCTGCCGCGACCATAGATTACACTGCGGGCATTTGACAAGTGGGCTATAGATTTCGTGGGTCCTATCAACCCACCAAGGAAGCGTGGTGTGAGATACATCATCACAGGAATAGAATACCTCACCAGGTGGGAAGAGGCCAAAGTAGTAAGGAATTGTGATGCTGCTACAACTGCACAGTTCATTTTTGAAAACATCATAAGTAGATTTGGATGTCCAGCAATTTTGATGAGTGATCAAGGCACACACTTTCTGAATCGCACTATTGAGGCCTTGACGGAGGAATTTCAAATACAACACCATAAGAGCACTCCCTACCACCCACAAGCTAATGGTATGGTGGAGGCTTTTAATAAGATTCTAGAAAATACTCTTACTAAGATCTGTAACAACAAAAGAGATGATTGGGACCTCAGGGTTAATGCTGTGTTATGGGCTTATAGGACTACATGCAAGAAACTTACAGGACACACACCTTTCAGCTTGGTGTATGGACAAGAGGCTGTTATGCCTATGGAATATATTATTCCCAGTTTAAGAATTGCTCAAATTACTAAGATCGCTCATACAGATACGATGAATGAAAGATTAGCGCAGCTCCTTGCCTTAGAAAAAGACAGATTCATCGCAGGATTTCATCAAAAAGTGCAGAAGGCACGAGAAAAATGTTGGCATAATAAACACATCAAGAGAAATATTTTTCAGACAGGAGACCTAGTGCTCCTTGTTGATTAAGTTGTCATTGATGCCAATAGTGCCTGGTCATTGATGCCAACAGTTGAGTCTTGGTGCCCCTTGTGGAGCCCCTAAGGGTTAGTGTTTGTTTTGTGGTTGTCTGTGTCAAGAGGAGACCTTTTGACTTTGCCCAAGCCCAAGTCTGAAGCCCTTGGAGGCCTTGGGACAATAGCAAAAGCCCTAAACTTCCTGGAGAGTGGTCAAGTTGGTTTAATCAAAATATTAAGGTTAATAAATAATATTTTTTAATTAAAAAGTTTTGTTTAATGAATCAAATATTAAAAAAGGGGGTTTTAATAAATAAAAATTTTAAAACAGTTGAGTAGATATAAAAAAAAATTTCAATAAAACATTGAAAAGTCTAAAGTCAAATTTTAAAGAGTTTTTAAAATAATTATTTATTAAAATAGTTTAATAAATAATAATAAATTTTTTTTAAAAATAACTTTTTTCATTAAAATAAGGAAGATGTTCATTCAAAATAAAAAAAAATGATAAATAAACTCAGTAAATTAAGGAAACCAATTAACTTATAGTGTCATATAAATATATGAACATTTGTAAACTTAACTATACAACAGTTCTTGGATTTTGACGGGCATAATAGTTTTGGAAATTAACCGGCACATTACTTCTGGAAATTCACGGACTGCTTTCATATTCACGGGCTGAACCATTGGAAATTTACGGCATACATTTACATATTCATACGGGCTGAACATTTACATACATAGTCATGGGTTGTCCAGTAACATATTCATACGGGCTGAACATTTACATACATAGTCACGGGTTGTCCAGTAACATTTACATACGGGCTGAACATTGGAAATTTACAGCATACATTTACATACTGTTTTGGAGATTTACGGCATATCTAGGTTATGAGTTCATGGGCTGAACCATTTTTTGACCTCATGGGCTGAAACACTTTTGAACTCACGGGCTAAACAATATTGGAATGAAGGGCTGAACAATTTCTGCTGGGCTGTACATAATTCGTGGCCTGGAGAAATCGTAGTCTTCAAGGGGGCGTTCCACTTCACCTACAGCAGTTGCTAACTCTCCCAGGCAGCCAAATCTCATATCCTTAAACGGAAGTGGAAGCCTGTAATCTGTGGAAGCCTGTGATCTGCTACTGCTTCCAAATCTGCGGAGGATTTATTGTATTTGCAGCAGCCATTTCCTTAACTGGAACTGCACTATTGACAGGATTGACGGCATTGCTTTGATTTTCGGTGAACCACGAGGAAAGGGTCTGCAAATCTCGTACATTATCAGCTCACAATTTGTTTAGTGGTTATTACAAGCCCGGAAACCACAGTCAGGCATATTTGAATGACAAACAAGGTATGTGCATACACAGTTTGACTTTTTGGCTACTTTCTTTACCTGAAGTCTGCACAGTTCATGAGTGAACAAGTGATGATATGAATGCTCAGTCAATGAAGTGGCAGTGTTTATGAATATAAACAGTGATCCGGGGTATCAGCCTCTCTGAGTAGGCATTATTAGCATTCTTCCAATCCACTATAAACTCTGTAAAAATTTGTGGCTGCCTGGAGATATGAGTTTGGGAAAGTGTACATCTGAAGAAGTCATAATTCTGGTTTCATCTCAGTTCCAAACCAATATTAAATTCATTGTTCTCTGCTGACCCGAGGACTTCTTATCTCCTTGCAAAGGTGGTTTTAAGATTTCTCTGTATGGCTGGTTATTTAACAGAGGTTATTGAAGTCCACTTAGGATGATAAGGAAAGTCTGAAGATTATCGTGTTAGCACTCACCTACAGCAATACATTACACACTCTTTGTTTTGGGACAGAGGTACACTATACTGTAACTTCATGCTATTTAAATCAGGTCTGAATATTGTTTTTAATCTTGAGTTATTGATGCTGGTTTAGATTATGTGAGAAGTGCTATTTTGTATAAACCACACCAATTTGGAATGTGAAAAAGATCTGAAGAAGTGACATATGATCTGAAGATGTTCACTCGATGTTTATGATGCTTACACTACAAAT
>LPNX010458378.1:125331-179890 GCA_001517045.1 Pseudotsuga menziesii | reverse complement strand
ATAAAAAAAAATTTCAATAAAACATTGAAAAGTCTAAAGTCAAATTTTAAAGAGTTTTTAAAATAATTATTTATTAAAATAGTTTAATAAATAATAATAATTTTTTTTTAAAAATAACTTTTTTCATTAAAATAAGGAAAATGTTCATTCAAAATAAAAAAAATGATAAATAAACTCAGTAAATTAAGGAAACCAATTAATAAACTCAGTAAATTAAGGAAACCAATTAACTTATAGTGTGATATAAATATATGAACGTTTGTAAACTTAACTATACAACAGTTCTTGGATTTTGACGGGCATAATAGTTTTGGAAATTAACCGGCACATTACTTCTGGAAATTCACGGACTGCTTTCATATTCACGGGCTGAACCATTGGAAATTTACTGCATACATTTACATATTCATACGGGCTGAACATTTACATACATAGTCACGGGCTGTCCAGTAACATATTCATACGGGCTGAACATTTACATACATAGTCACGGGCTGTCCAGTAACATTTACATACGGGCTGAACATTGGAAATTTACGGCATACATTTACATACTGTTTTGGAGATTTACGGCATATCCAGGTTATGAGTTCACGGGATGAACCATTTTTTGACCTCATGGGCTGAAACATTTTTGAACTCACGGGCTGAACAATATTGGAATAAAGGGCTGAACAATTTCTGCTGGGCTGTACATAATTCGTGGCCTGGAGAAATCATAGTCTTCAAGGGGGCGTTCCACTTCACCTACAGCAATTGCTAACTCTCCCAGGCAGCCAAATCTCATATCCTTAAACGGAAGTGGAAGCCTGTAATCTGTGGAAGCCTGTGATCTGCTACTGCTTCCAAATCTGCGGAGGATTTATTGTATTTGCAGCAGCCATTTCCTTAACTGGAACTGCACTATTGACAGGATTGACGGCATTGCTTTGATTTTCGGTGAACCACGAGGAAAGGGTCTGCAAATCTCGTACATTATCAGCTCACAATTTGTTTAGTGGTTATTACAAGCCCGGAAACCATAGTCAGGCAGATCTGAATGACAAAAAAGGTATGTGCATACACAGTTTGACTTTTTGGCTACTTTCTTTACCTGAAGTCTGCACAGTTCATGAGTGAACAAGTGATGATATGAATGCTCAGTCAATGAAGTGGTAGTGTTTATGAATATAAACAGTGATCCGGGGTATCAGCCTCTCTGAGTAGGCATTATTAGCATTCTTCCAATCCACTATAAACTCTGTAAAAATTTGTGGCTGCCTGGAGATATGAGTTTGGGAAAGTGTACATCTGAAGAAGTCATAATTCTGGTTTCATCTTAGTTCCAAACCAATATTAAATTCATTGTTCTCTGCTGACCCGAGGACTTCTTATCTCCTTGCAAAGGTGGTTTTAAGATTTCTCTGTATGGCTGGTTATTTAATAGAGGTTATTGAAGTCCACTTAGGATGATAAGGAAAGTCTGAAGATTATCGTGTTAGCACTCACCTACAGCAATACATTACACACTCTTTGTTTTGGGACAGAGGTACACTATACTGTAACTTCATGCTATTTAAATCAGGTCTGAATATTGTTTTTAATCTTGAGTTATTGATGCTGGTTTAGATTATGTGAGAAGTGCTATTTTGTATAAACCACACCAATTTGGAATGTGAAAAAGATCTGAAGAAGTGACATATGATTTGAAGATGTTCACTCGATGTTTATGATGCTTACACTACATATATGCTACACGATACATTCTATGTTGTGATTTTATAATGTTGATACATTCAAGTGGCAGCAGTAAGAGGTTCTTTTGCAGCAGAGATTTCCGTTTGAGTAGCCCAAATTCCTATGTTCGCTGAACCACATTACAGTATATTAGACAGCAGTTTGAAGTGATAGCTTGTTCAGCATGACCGTGATGACATGAGCAGAGAATTGACGTGACAGTTTGGCAGTGATCAGAGTGCAGTGGTTATCAGCAGAGAGTACAGGCTTTGATATTTGACAGGTCCACAGGTTCGGCATATCAGCAGAGAGTACAGGGTTTGGTATTTGACAGGTCCACAGGTTCGGCATATCAGCAGAGAGTACAGGGTTTGGTATTTGACAGGTCCACAGGTTCGGCATATCAGCAGAGAGTACAGGTTTTGGTATTTGACAGGTCCACAGGTTCGGCATATCAGCAGAGAGTACAGGTTTTGGTATTTGACAGGTCCACAGGTTCAACAATATTCTACTTATCAGGGTGGCAGGACGGGGCAAGGAAAGGAGGTCATAGCCTCCTTCCGGCAGAGGCCGGTAAACTAGGGAGTGGTAGCTTCCTTCAGGTTGTAGCCTGTAAAACAGGGGGTCGTAGCCTCCTTTCAGTTGAAGCTGAAAAATTGAAGTCTATATAATAAGACAGTTGTTCTTTTTATCCAGTTATTTCTGGACAACTATTATTAAAAAGGCTTCCGTGGTTTTACCCCCAGGACTTGGGTTTCCACGTAAAAAATCTTGTGTACTGTGCATCTTGTTATTTTCATGATTGTTGATGATATGCTGCTATGATTGGTGATTAGCAACTTGCTCTTGATCAGAATTTTTATTAATTGGCAAATACTGATTCACCCCCCTCTCAGTATTTCAACACTCCTTTATGACAGCAAGTTTGTTAAGTTTCCAGGAAAGTTCAAGACACATTGGTTGGGGCCATATTAGATTCACCAAGTCACAGGCGGAGGTGCTGTTCAGCTCAGTAAACTGAACCGGGAGCTTGTTCCTACTTTGATTAATGGCAGTAGGATTAAGCTTTATAGTGATAGCCACTCCACCTCCCAACCCTAACGCAGAGAACTAAGTGGTGCAGATGTCCAGTGTAGTTGAAATGAGGTATCCCACCCATAACTAGTCTACACCAGCTGGACGAGGTGCAGAGGTTAATGTCGTGGTGCGAGTGCTACTTTCCTATGTACATGGAGGTTACCTCTGGCTGGGTCATAGGGTTGACCTGAACGTCGATTTGATACACCGCATCACCGAGCTGTCCAAGAGTGGTAAGGACCCTCATACACATATATTAGGGAAAAGTAAGGATACTAAGCTACCACCGCTTTTAGTTAACAAGTATAAGCTGCAGAGAGGAGGTCGGGCTTATGACCTCATAGCCTTAGCCGATGATACACTTAGATTTACAACCAGTCTGCTTGCAGGTAGACTGTTAACCAAAGTTCGCCTGAAAGAAGTCACAGGATCAATAATTCACCTTGTCGTGCAGGTTGCAGAAGGTGAACAATTTAATTGGTGTTTGTTTTTACTAAATATTTTTCTTACAGATTGTTTGGCAGCGCAGGATGAGTCAAACCACCCTTTCCATTTCTCGTGGCTGCTTATATTATGTGCATTCGTCGGGTGGAGAGAGCTGCCCCATACCCAATTTCTACAGCTACGAGGCGGAGAGTGCAGAGGCGCACGCTATGAAAACTTATGGGAAAGCAACAGCCCAGCCAAGAAAAAGCTCAATATGATAGTATTCTATGAATACTATAAGCTGTTGAAGCAAGTCATCCAGGAGACACCACATATCAACACAGAGGTTGTTGACATGTATAATAATCGGTTTGATTTCATTGCGGACAGGCATACAATCTATCCGAGGCCTTAAAGGGTTTAGAACGGATGACTTGGATATTGGATTGTTCAGGATGACAGTGCAGGACGTAGAAGATGTCATCAAAGGTTTTGATGAAGCGTGGAACAAGGCATTAGAAGATGCCACAGCAGGAAATCTACCAGCAAATACCGCATCGATAGATCCACTAGACAAAGGAAAATGTCAGGTGGGTGTCAAGAGGAAATATGCAGTAGACATGCCACCACCGGCAGAAAAGAGGAAAAAATTCAAAGCCTCAAAGCCAACTACAGAGACCGCACTAACAGAGGATGACTATGATCTCATCGCAGTGAGATTGAAGGAGGAGATGCGGGACTCATTTCAGGCGATGCAGACATCATAAGACATGTTGCAGAGCACGATAGATAAGCAGCTTCTGGAGTTGAAAGCACTAACTGAGAAGACTGCCATGATGTAGACTCATCCAATCAAGGAGACAACAGGAGAAAACTCACAGCCATCGATTTCCCGCGAGGAAGTATTTGCAGAGGATCGCACCAATACAGTTCTGATACCGTCAAGGAGCATCCGATTCCCTGCTTTGATGATTGATGTGTAGATACAGGTTAGACAACCTGTCGAGGTTAATCTGGCACAATTCCCTGTTGATCAACTACAGATGATCCAGTAGCAGATAGCCGTAGAGCTCAGGGATAGAGAGCTTGTGACTTATAAGCAGAACACTCAGCTGAGACAACAGAATACAAAGCTCACTGCAAGCTTTCAGACAAAGGCGGAGAAGTTAAGAGTATATGAAGAAAGAGAACAGGATCTCAGTCAGGTCCTGCAGAATATCGCATTGGATTTACCCCAGTGTAACATAGAGTTTGCCTTGCCTCTACCGCAGAAAGTAAGAAGAATCGCAGATAGAGCAAAGGCTCTGGAAGAGACAATGGCCAAAATGGAGGATGACCACAAGGCGCAGATTGCTGAGCTTGAGGCTCGAGCACCAGGCACGCCTGAGGCAGACAAGGAAGAAAGGGCGCAGGCCTTTATACTCACTTCAACGCAGATGAAGTGTTGTATAGATGATGCAGAGTCATTGCTAGCTGATGCAACGAAGACATGGTCGGAGCTAGAAGAGCTCCCATATAGACTGGATTTATAGCAGAGCATCCAAAACATGGAGAATGCAATAGCAGCAATAAAGGAAGAAGTCAAGAGCTTAGGAGCTCTTGCAAAGATGAAGAAGATGACAGAGATGAACCGTTTGCAACAGGATGCGCAGCGGTTGTGAGAAAAAGACATACAATTCAATAATATGCTTCAACCGTATCAGAAACAAATCACAGAGCTGGTCGATGCGGTTGAGCAGAAGGTCAAGGAGTTCACTGCAAGCAAGAGTGAAATTGATAGCGCAGAAGATCCCATGATTACTCAAGTCATGCTTGAAGCGGCACAAGACCGTGTCGAAGATATGGGCAAAGATATTGCAGGACTCAAGGAGAGATTCGCAAAGACTTCGCAGGAAGCCAAGGAGACGCTACAACAAAAGAAGTCATATGTCAGTGGCTCGGGGACGAGCCACAAGTAAGTGTTAGGGGACTGTTGGAGCAGGGTCCCACAACTACAGGAAAAGCTGCTATTTTTGGTAGAAGATGGACAATTTTTGGAGGAAAGACAGTTTTGGCGATGCGATAAAGGTACGACGCCGTAGTGCATTTCCCGCTGCGGATCGCGGGCCAAAAATCACGGCGGTTGGAACAAGAAAGTCAAAGGGAAATAGTACTTGAAGCGGCTGAGAAGAGAGCTCAACCACTGCATTTAAGGCAGCGGCGATGACAGAAGGGCTCAGCTACCCTCATAAAGGAAGAAGGAGCAACGAGCCAAGGTATTAAAGACAAAGGACAGAAGGGGAGCGACCGAGGACGTGACGCCCATACCCGCAATCAGCGCCGAAAATCGTGGAAGACTGCAAAAAGTTGTGGTGTGACCGGTAAAGTGGCAGTACAAAGTACAGAAAGGCCGACTGTCACAGTTAGGGTTTTGGGTTATTGTTGGGATAGGCCCACAGTTTTGTATCACGGTGAGACCTTCGGGCCACCTATTTAAGCATGTATATTGTATTATGAAGGGTTAGTCAGCCAACTAGCTAGCTAGTTAGATAATTGGTTGATAAGGTTGTAACTGTGGTTATCAATATAGTGAGACATTGAGGAAGAGTTAAGCTCTGGTTCTGTCTTTAATTCTGTAGTTATATTACTGTAACCAGCGACCGGCTCCTTGAGCATGAATGTAACAATCCGCAGGGATTGAGAGAGAGATCTAAGAGAAGGGCTCCCAGCTGAGTGCATGGAGTTTCCCAGAAGATCTCAAGCTGCATAAGAGGTTGCAGCGGAACGAGAGAGAGAGAAAGAGTATATTGTAAGAAGAAAACAATATAGGAAGAGAAGAGATCTAAGAGAGAATGGCTCACAGCTGTGTGCGTGGAGTTTCCCAGAAGATCTCAAGCTACATAAGAGGTTGCAGCGGAACTGTGTTACTCTCTCAAAATATAATATAAACACAGTTCTCATGGATGTAGCTTCTCCCCTGGAAGTGAACCATGTACATCCGTGTGTTGTGCGACTGTTTCATTTGATTGTGTTCTACTTATTTGCTATCTGTTATCTGTTACATGAACTTTGCTTACCAGTTAATGAATGTATGTATGCTATCCTTCAGTTTACAGTAACATAGAAGGTTAAATGCAAGTTGAATGTGTCGAGTACTATGTATAAGAGTTTATCAGTGCTTGATTCACGACAGTAGCAGCTACTGTGTTAAGTGACTTTTGTATATTTAGTTCAGCGAGTTGAGTGTAATTGATGTTAAGCATGTTAAACTGTAGAAGCTTAAGTGAGGTTGTTTAACACCTTAATGAAGGTTAACTGAGCTATTATACCCAGAAAGGAAGCCTCTGGACCTTGAGAGCTGATGAGTATATTGAGTCTTATTGTAGGAAATATCGTAGCGTAGAAAGGGGGATATCGCACTGTCGGGGGAGCTGCGGTGTGAGATATCGCAGGTTAAGAGTTGGGCAGAAGGGAAGGTTCGCACATCGCCCTAGAAGCCGCGACGCGATAAGAGTCAGTCCCATAGGAGAGTTAGCTAGAAAGAGAGAAACAACCCTTTCTGAGAGATTCAGCTGGTTAAGTAGAGCCAGAGAACCTAGGATGCTACAGAACCTAGTTGAGGAAACCTGATTCTTCAGCCACGCCATCTAGGATCACTTTGGGTGAGACTTCAGGCCTTTCTGCTCTCTGTCGCCAAAAGGGCCAGTGAGCTAGGGGTTTTGTTGGTACAATAAAGTAAACCCAGGTCTTCCCAGAGAAGACCAACAAGAATATTCAGTGTTGGTCGAAGATCTTGAAGAACTGGTAGAAGCAGCCTTATAGGAAGTTGACCAACCTTTGAATCAATTGGACCCAGGTTCACCTTACTATTCACCTTTCCATACCCTTGTTCAGTCGTGACCTCATTCTCCACTCAGAATTATGGCTAATGCAAATGCAAACCCACCACCTACTTGGAGGGCTAGGTCACCTTTAAACCTGACACCTCCCTTGTACGATCTGCCTCAAGCTTTTGACAAAATGTTGCCTAAGTTTTACCCAAATGAAAAAATTATGGTAGATGATCATTTGCAAAGTTTTTAATTGGATGTAGAAGGACTACGAGTAGGAGAGCATGAAGATGTGGTCTATATATTATTTCCACACACCCTGAGAGGAGCAACAGCCTTATGGTATTTTTCTCTTTTTGCAAATTCAATCACAGACTGGGACACATTTGAGAGAATATTTGGAAGTAAGTATGCAGTCCAGAAAACTCATGCAGCTTTAATGAAAGGGTTATGCGCTTTAAAAAAAAGAAAGGAAAGAAAAAGTGCATAATTTCACTCAAAGATTTGTTGCTTATCTTTAAAATTTTACTGCAGCTGATAAGCCATCTGAAAAATCTCTGATTGAATACTATACTTCAGCTCTAGGGCCTAACTTAGCCATGTTTGCGAAAATATCAGTCAAACCTACATTATCAGAAACCTATGAAGAAGCTAAGAAGGTAGAGGCTAAGATGGAGAGCATAGAAAATTATCTTGTGCAGTCAGAAGAAAAGACTTTTGGAGGTAAGAAACCTTTATTACTGACTAAACCTAAGGATGAACGGTCATAGGATTTTGAAGGGAGGTTGAAGATGATGCAGAAGCTATCCAACAGAGTAATAGATTTGGAAAAAGAAAAGGAAGCTCATGAATCATATAAGCCTTACTATAAAAGGAGGGAGGACAACAATCAACCTAAACCACCTCCACACAGTCCTACAGCAATGAATTTAACTGATGTAGGCATGGATAATTTTTGCACGTTTCATCAGCAGCCTCATTCTGAGAAGAATTTCCCTCAATGGATAAATTCTATGACGTTGGTAATTAATCAGTTATTGGACTCTAAATTAACAAAAACTTATAAGGAGGAAGAAAAGGGCAATCAATCCACAGAAAAACAAGAGGAGGATACTTTGGTTTTATGGGATTGTGTCTCAATGTTTGATACAGAAGAGGAAAGTTTTCTGAAAGAAGAGGAAATATCAGAAACCAATGTGACAACAAGAAGTCAAGGTTTGTTAAAAGAAGACAAGACGATACTTCCTAAGATTAAGAAACTTCAAGAAAATGTGAAGAAGATACAGAAGAACACTAGAACTGATAAAATACCTGAATTTACCATTTCAAGTCAGGATCCTAAGAAAATTAACATACCTGTTAATCCTATTGAAGACAAGGTTGATAATGTCAAGAAGAATCTCAAAGCACCTGAGATGGGGTATGATATTGTGGAAGACATAAAAAAGGCTAAGGGAAATATTTCATTGTTTGAAATGTGTAATGCACCTCAGTAGAAATAAAAATTGTTAAAAGCACTTGAAGTATCAAAAGAAGAGCTTCCCACTGACAACCAACCTGAAGAAGAAATTGGTGAAGCAAGTGTGGGAGGTAAGTCTAAATTTAAAACCCCACCATTTATCCTAACTTTTGAGATTTTCAACTTTAATGTGCACAACTGTTTAGTAGACTCGGGGGCATCAATAAATGTTATGCCACTTTCAGTCTGCAAGAAAATAAATGGACAACCTAAACCATCTACCTGGCAGGTTCTTCAGTTGGACAGGACAGCTGTGAAAGTAATCGGGGAAATGGAAGATGTTCTGATTCGCTTATCTGCAAATGAGAAGGTATGTCAGTACATCGATATTGTAGTAGCAGACATACCTGATGTTTATGGACTTGTTTTGAGTCGAGACTAGTCGGCAAGGCTAGATGGATACTTTGCATCAGATTGGTCACATCTGTGGTTTCCTCATAAGGGAAGTCCCAATCAGATAAAAATATTAGGAGAGCCTCAGATGAAGTAGAATGTTACTCATTTAGAAGGAAAGAATGACCAAGACCTAGTTCATTATCTTCAAGAATGATATTTGCGGGAACATTGGAATTCCAAACAACGAAGAGCATTACATCTAAAATCAGCCTCATATCAGATCATTGATGGAGTATTATTCAGAAAGAATTATGACGGAGTTTTTCTCAGATGCTTAGAACAAGAACATGCAAAGAAGGTCATAACAGAATTACATGATGGGCCTGCAGGAGGTCATTTTTCCGGAGATACAATAGCTCATAATATTCTTAGAGCTGGGTATTACTAGCCTACACTCTTTAATGATGCTCATGCTCATGTTAGGAAGTGTGATGTTTGTCAAATAGGTGGTGGAAGACAGGCTAAATAAGCAGGGTTTATAAAACTGGTGATTATAACAGAACCATTCGAGTAATGGGGGATTGATATCATTGGAGAGATAAACCCAAATTCTTCCTTGCAACACAAATACATTTTGATGGCAGCTGACTACTTCACCATATGGGTCGAGGCCATTTCATTACGCAAAGTGAATGAAGATGTAGTCATGGATTTCTTACAAGATCACATTATGACCAGGTTTGGGGTTCCAATTCCCCTGGTTTTTTTTAATGCTACTTAATTTTCTTCTATTACATTAACTGCATTTGCGAATGAAAGAGGAATCAAGTTGCATTATTATGCAGACTATTACCCACAAGGAAATGGTTTGGCAGAATCTACAAATAAGAATTTGATTAGAATTCTAAAGAAAATCGTGATATAAAATCAGAGAAGTTGGCACTTAGAATTACCTAATGCTCTTTGGGTTAATAGAGTCACACCCAAGAATTCCTTAGGTGTGTCACCATACACTCTTGTTTACGGAAAAGAAGTTATTCTTCCTCCCAACATTCTATTACCATCTTCCATATTAGCTCAGGAATCTAGAGGTATCGATAACGAAATCCTACAGATTAGAATCTATAATCTCTTGAAGTCGGAAGAGTCTAGGTCCAAATCCAAAGAACGATTTAAGCATCAACAGGAAGTAGTGAAACGGTGGTTTGATAAGCATAAAGCTGGAAACAAGGAATTCGAAGTGGGAGATCTGGTTCTTAAGTGGGATCATCTGCATGATGAAAAGGGGAAGCACACTAAGTTCCAACAGTTATGGGTAGGCCCTTTTCAAATTGCAGCCAAGCTTGGCCCCTCAACTTACAAGTTGCAAGATCTACAGGGGTAGGAAGAGAACTTACCAGTTAATGGTTTAGTTCTCAAACCTTATTTTTCTTGATTTTTATTTCTTGGTTATCTTGTACATAAATAAATTGATTGGTTTGTTTTATTCTTGATTTATTTTGTTTGTTTAGTTAGGGTTTGTTTGATTTTAATAAAAAAACACAACTTTTGGTTGCATGGAGTTCATTAGAATTTTGGATTAACTAAAATATTTGATTATGACACTGTGTACTATCGATTTATTTCTAACGTCCCTGACCCTCCGACCGGCAAAGAGGACGCTACGGTGTCATTAAATATCTGGGAAACTATCCCCATGAACATGTGCATAAATATAAACTGAAATAAAAATGCTTAAAACATAAAACCTGCTAAGATGCATAATCATTTACATACACAGCGGGAAGCAAACATACATTCATTCAAGCATTCAACATGTTCGTCATCATTCATTAAACAATAAATATAAATGCAAAGACAAAATGGTCAAGAATACTTATCTTATAAAGGATTCGTCCCGCAACCAGCTACGTCGCTGCAACGTTCCACCCAACCATAGGCCAGCGTGCTCCTTAATCTCTCAATAATGCTACCACCTCGAGTTGGGCATGATTCCCCAAGGAATAAGGAAAAAGCATGCTTACACATAGCCAAGGATACACAAAACACAGCCAAGCCAACACAGTTGGGTTTATCAGGCCATCAACAAACCAGTCAAGCCAACATAGTTGGGTTTATCAGGCCATCAAGGAGCTGGGAAAGGCTAAATTCTAAACCGGTGATCTCATATAAGAGCTAAGGACATCTACACCAAAACTAGCTTGGCTTCTAGAACACCCACACACACCCAACACAAGGAAATCAGTCCCTTCTCTGCTACACAGTCCCTCAGGCCCTGACCTCCCTTCCAGTACTATTCAAGGGTTGTGGAGAAGAAAGCCAACCCTCTAGCTTTGTTTGTGTGGCTCCCAAACACACCAAGTTTATCAAGCAAACCAAGCCCTCATCCCCACTCCAACACAGTTTGAATACCAACGATTGCATACATGCAGCCAAACAAGCTATTCACAGCTTGGACAGGAGAAAGCAACTCTTGAGTCATTCTTGGCCCTATCGTGGCCAAAACAACTACATAACAACCTACAGTAGCCCAAAACGTAACAACAAACAAAACCAACAAAACATGGGGGAAACAACAGTCTGTTCTCAACAATGAAGCCATGGGAAACTCACACAGTCCGAGAATGGGAAAGTAAACAAACTCTCATCCCGTGCCTGAGAAGAACATACACACAGGACACAATCGGTAGGGAAATTACACGCCCCCAGCCCAGAACGTCAATGGCCTAATCGACACCCCCAGCTCTCTACGTGAGGTACAATTGCGAGTGGGAGAGTGCCCATGCCATCGTGGGGAGAATGGAATAATGGGCGTCGTGGTTTTCCCTGCCAGCGTGAGGGTCAACCTCCTGGTGGAGTGTGTGTGTGGGCAAGGACTGACAGTCCTGCCACACTCCACTCCCCAACAATAACTGCCCCAATTAACAGCAGAAATTTTAATGAGGTAGTTGGGTGAGACAAGGGAAGGTGAGAAAATCAAAAGGGTGGTGACACATGTCTTTTCCCCTATGGGCTCAAGGTTTAACAATTCCCCTCCCTATCCTTAGGAATATCATGTCCTTTTCAATACGGTTGCAATGACATAGCTGGTTGGGGTTTATTTAATTAAAAAGCATATTTACATGATGCCAACTAATATGTGTCGTATACCATGAAATACCATCAGCAACGATTCCAATCACCGAAACATAACAAAACCAAATCGATGGTGGGGATTTTTCTTTTATCTCCACACCATGATTCGTTACAATATATATATATATCATGTACATTTATTGCAACAGGGTCAAAAACAAGGTGTTACATTCCCCTCCCCCTTCAATAGCACTATCCTCAGTGCTTTACAAAATTTGAACAAAATGCTACACTGGTATCACCTCAGTGTTCTGCATAATTGAAAAAAATGGATGTGTCAATCGCATGGCATCCTCCAGCTCCCACGTAGCCTCTTCAGGTCCATAGTGCTCCCATTGCACCTTTACCTGCCCTATGGCTCGGTTCCAGAGCATTATGACCTTCCTGTCGAGGATGCACATTGGCTTGGTTCAGAACTCTCCCTCGGGTTCCACCTGAATCACATCCCAATTTATCACATGGTTAGGATCATGTACATATTTCTTAAGCAAATAAACATGAAAATCATTATGGGCTCTAGTGCTAGCAGGAAATGCAAGTCTATATGCAACTGGTCCTATTCTTTCAAGCACTTCAAATGGCCCACAATATCTTGCTGACAGCTTGGCACAATTTTCAAGCCTCAAGGAACTCTTCCTTGCCCTCACTCTGAGGTAAACATGATCCCCAACACTAAACTCCCTATTCACCCTATGCTTATCTGCATAGCTTTTCTGTATGTCTGTGCTGATTTTAGATTCTCCCTGATATTTACAACCTCTTGCTCCATTTCCTTGAGCAATTCTGGTCTAAGCACAACCCTGTTCACTGGATTATCCTAGGTCACTGGTGTCCTACACCTTCTTCCATACAAAGCTTCATACAGACTCATCCCCAAGGATGCCTGCTGTCCATTGTTATAAGTAAACTCTACCAAGTGTAAGTAATCTTCCCACTTGGTTGGTTTGTTCATCACGTACATGCGAACCATATCTTCAAGCACCTGATTAACTCTCTCTATCTGCCCATCTGTCTGAGGATGGTATGAAGTGCTAAAGTTTAGCTTTGTACCCAAATCTGCAAACAACCCCTTCCAAAAATTGGAAGTGAACTTGACATCTCGGTCAGAAACTACTGCCTTAAGCAATCCATGCAATTTGAAAATATCCTTCATGAAGATCTTTGCAATGTCCATTAGAGGAATTTTGGGGTCTAAAATGGGCCTCCTAAGGAAAATAATAAAATAATAGTTAAAATAATAAAATAATGGTTAAAATAATAAAATAATATTAATTAATTTTGGAGGAAGAAAGAAAAAAACTACTTTTTGTGTTCGTATTTTCGACATATCTCCCTGTGTTTTTACTCAAATTTCGATCGGAAGAGCTCGTTGGATGTGGAATTTGATTCCGCATCCAACGAGTACCCACACTGCATACTTTTGACGGACCCTGCTACCCCAAAAACAAGAAATACCTAAAAAAAACGTGATGATGACTAAAAACAATCGAAATTTGAGTAAAAACACAATGAGATATGTCGAAAATACAAACAAAAAAAGTAGTTTTTTTTAATGACAAATATGCCAATTCAACCATTATGGTTGACTTATTTTATTGAAATTCTATTGGTTCTTGAATTCCAACTCACAAAAACTTATTTTGGCACGTTTTCTTATAAGGCCCATTTTAGACCCCAAATTTCCTCTAATGATCAGTATTATGTGTAGACTTCACCGGTATAAAATGTGTTTCCTTAGTCAACTTGTCTACCACAACCATGATGGAATCATGCTGTCTCCAAGTCATTGGCAATCTTGTAATAAAATCCATGGAAATAAATTCCCATTTCCATTCTAGAACTGGCAAAGGCTGCAACAAACCTGCAGGGTGTTGATGCTCAACCTTTACTTGCTGACATTTCATGCACCTCGAAATGTATTCAACCGTGTTGTTTTTCATTCCTGGCCAAAAGTACTATTTTCTGGCTGTAGCAATTGTCTTCTGGTATCCTGGGTGACCAAAATACGGAGTTTGATGGATTTCATCCATAACAACTCTCCTCAACTCTGCTACATTTGGAATATAAATTTTGACTTTGTAAGTAAGAAGTCCATCTTCTTCCATTTTATATCCCTCATACCTCTTCTCAAGACTTTGCTGCTGCAATTTGTCTTTTACCAGCTCATAGAATTTATCTCCAGCAGTACAATTAACAATCTGTTGCCTCAAATATGATTGGAAAATACTAAGGGATGCCACATGCATGTCATGCACCTTCCCGCTGAGTGCATCAGCTACCTTATTCTCTTTTTCCTTTATGTGCTTGATTTCAAAATCAAACTCACATAAAAACTCCAGCCATCTCGCTTTCCTAGCGTTCAGAGTAGGCTGATCAAATAGATACTTCAGAGTGTAATGGTCTGTTCTGAGCTCAAATCTTCTGCCCATCAAGTAATGCCTCCACATCTTGAGAGCATGTACTATGGCTGCAAGCTCTAGATCATGAGTGGCATAGTTCTTCTCATGCTCCTTCAACTTTCTTGACTCATAACATATCACGTGGTTGTCTTGCATAAGGACTCCTCCAAGCCCTTGTCCACATGCATCGGTACACACCACAAAATCTTTCTCTGGATCTGCAACTTTCAATACTAGTGCACTGGTGAGAATATTATTCAACCGCTGGAAGCTTTCTTCACACCTTGATGTCCATTCAAACTGTATCCCCTTCTTTTGCAAAGAAGTGATGGCATGTGCAACCCTGGAGAATCCTTCAATGAATCTCCTGTAGTATCCTGCAAGTCCCATAAAAGATCTTACATCTGTCACATTTCTTGGAGTAGGCCAATTCATAATGGCCTCAATCTTTTCAAGGTCCACAGATATACCCTCCTCAGAGATAATGTGACCCAAATACTGAATTCTGTCCGTATAGAAATCACAATTGCTCAACTTTGCATAAAATTGATGCTTCCTAAGCAATTACAATGTCAATATCAAATGCTCTTCATGTTCTTCCTCATTCTTAGAATAAACAAGAATGTCATCAAGGAAAACAAGAACAAACTTGTCCAAATACCCATTGAAGACACTGTTCATAAGGCACATAAATGTAGTTGGTGCATTTGTGAGACCAAATGGTACCGCTACAAACTCATAATGTCCATACCTTGTTCTGAAGGCTGTCTTATGAATGTCTCCATCCTTGATTCTCACCTGATGGTAACCAGACCTCAAGTCAATCTTGGAAAATACCTTTGCTCCTCTCATTTGATCAAAGAGGTCATCAATCCTAGGCAAAGGATATTTTTTCTTCACAGTAACCTTGTTCAACTGTCTGTAATCAATACACAATCTGAGTGTACCATCTTTCTTTTTTACAAACAGAACTGGTGCTCCCCAAGGAGACACACTCGACCCGATATATTTCTTTTCCAACAACTCTTGCAGTTGCATCTTCAACTCTAGCATCTCTAGTGTACTCATCCTGTAGGGTGTCTTGGACACTGGTGCTGCTCCTGGCACAAGTTCAATTGTGAAATCAATGTCCCTCTTTGGAGGAATCCCTGGAATGTCATCAGGAAACACATCCTTGAATTCCTGTAACCCCTGATAGTCCTCCAACCTAGGATTTTCATCTCATGTTGGCTCCAAAATATGAGCTACATACAATTGGAAACCTTTCCTACAGAACTTCTTCAACTTCATTGCTGACACCTGTCATACTGAAATCACCTCTGGAATACCTTTCACAACTACTGGGTTCCCTTCTTCATCCATGCATTCAAAAGTCTTATTATAACAGTCAAGCTTTACTCTGTGAGCTTCTAACCAATCCATTCCAATGAAAACATCATAGGAACCAAGCGGTAGAATATTAATATCTACACAAGTGACCAATCCATTCATGACCAATGGACATTTCTCTACCAGTTCACTAACCTTTCTCTTAGTTCCAGTGGCTAGCTGAACTAACCAAGATTTTTTATGCTTTACCTTCTTAAAAGCACAAATCTCCACTACTCTAGGAGTAATGTAACTGTGAGTAGAATCAGGGTCAATCAAAATAGAAACAGATTGCTCAACAATCTTACCTGCAACTTCAACCACAGTTGACTGGTGATTTGCCTAGCAATTCTCTAGTGCTGCATAAATCCTAGGGACTGTCCTTGCTACTTAACTCACTGTTTCTACTTCTTGAATGTTGTAAGCTGGCCTTGCACTCTCATTCTCGAGTGGACAATATCTGTGCAGGTGGGGTCCTTCACATTTCCAACATTTGAGTGGCCTTCTATCCTATTGTGGATCCTTAGGATTTTCTCCCGTCACTCCAACTGGATTACTCGCAGCTTGGGATGGCTGCTTCTGTTGATTCCTGAATTTAGAAGGTTTGAAACCTTTCTTTCTTTGGTCAAACTTCTCATTCTTCTTGTCCTTCCATGCTTTATGGTAATCAGGTTTACATTTGCTTTGCTCATAGAAATACATAGCCTTCCTTATTGCTTCTTCAAGAGTTCTAGGTTCGTAAAACTCAATTATGTCTTTGTAAGACTGAGGTAATCCACTCAGAAACCACTGGACCTTCAATTTTTCATCCCTAATGTACCAGACATACCTCAATAGCTCCAAAAACTTATTTGCATACTCTTCCATGGTATGTTGTCCCAATCTTAGCTCATTGAACTCCTTAATCTTGTCATCATAGTACTTGTCAAAGAGGTATTTCTGCTTGAAATACTTCTTGAACTGTTTCCACTTCAGTCTCCTTTCATTGATCCTCTTTACTTTCTTGAAGTGCTCCCACCAAATGGATGCTCTTCCATTCAGATTGAATATGACAACTCTTGCCTTCATGTTTCCCGAATAATCCTGAACTTGAAAGTAATTCTTTATCCCAAGAAGCCAAGCTTCAGCCTCTTGTCCAATCTTTACTTCACCATCAAAGGTAGGAGGCTTAGCCTTATTAAATTCATCCCGAGAGCGATCCCTATGGTGTTTCCTTCTTTTTCTTTTATGAGAATATGAGTTTGAATCCCCACTGGATTCTTCAGAGTCAGATGATCCACTAGAAGTCCTTCTCCTTCTCCTAGTACTGCTCTTACTGCCTTTTGGTCTTGTCGTACCCCGTCCAGAGTCTATCTTTCTTTGTAAGTCCGTCAAACTCTGCAACATAGCAGCATTCAACTGATGCTGTTCTTCCTGGGCTCTAATCAAGGTTCTCATGGTGGCTGCAACATTTGATGGTGTCTCTTGGAATCTCCTTCCATTAGACTCTATGTCATCATTTCCATTACGGAAATTTTCTCCCATGGCATCTCGTGCATTCTCGTAAGAATCCCGAGCATCATATCTGTCATGGGTCCTCATAACTGAACCACTACTTACTTACCCAACTACACCACCTAGAATTCTACCCTTGAAGGTGTCTATGATTCTGTAAACGTGTTAGTAACACAACTGTTAGATGTATAATATTAATATAAATAAGAACTAATTACCTTCTTCTCTTGGAAAAATCATAAAATACAATTTTTCCCAAACACAAAATCTTCTTCTTTTTCAGCCCTGTAATTCGCTGACAATTTGCTGAAAAAGGTCACTGAAAACCATCTGAAACTCGCTGAGAATTCCCACTTGAAAAACTCAAAATTTTCTTTTTTCCCAATCGAATCTCTTCCCCGCTAATTCTCCAACACCTCGGTGATCCAAATAACAATTTTCTTTTGATGCTCATCGGCGGCCCTAACAACTAACATTTTCCAGTGTATCGGATCCTCGATCGTTTAAGTTCCTGGACCATTTATTAGCGATGCCAAGGAATATTGTGTGTGTCAGTGACTGGAACATTAATCACCACAACATACAGTATCGGCGATCGAAACCGTTATCTCCTATGACATCGGTAAGGAAACTAACTCTATAACGCTGCATCGACGGTCGGAACCACTGTTCATCGGGTGGATAGTTCTCTAGGCGGCCGCGATGACGGGCAGCAAACCGTCTGTGGGTTTTGCGGACCATAACACCCGTTGGCGGATCAGAGCTCTAAACACTATGTGTCGGTTCTTTAAAATGAGACGTTTCCGTTGCGTCGGCGACTGGAGCATTGGCGGTTGAACTTCTAGTCGTCGGAATGCTAGTCCACATGGCAGTCGCAATGACGGAATCCCAAACAACTAAAATTTTCTGACGTTCATTGACGGTCCGTTCAACTAAATGATGACGCTCATCGGTGGTCCGATCCTCTATAATTCTCTGACATGTCGGCGGTCCATCCCACTAACCTTCTCCGCTGTATCGGCAATCCAATCAACTAAACTTGTCCTTTCTTCCGCCGACGTATCGACACCTTCATCATCTAATCGCCGGTGATCCCATCTCCGGTCTCATCCACTAACTTTCGCTGATGTTTGCCACTGCGTTGGCTCCTCTAACAACTAATTTTCTCCGATGGCGGTGACATTTTAGTGACTCCATCATCTAATGATCGGTGATCCAATCAACTAATCTTCGTCGATCATCGATGGCTTCATCACTTAGAAAAAATTTTGAAAAAATTTCTCTTTATCTTCTTCCTGCGACGCTCCGTCGGCTATTTCATTAGCTATTTTCCTCCAACACTGCAGCTACTCCATCAACTAAACTTTGCCGACGTTCGCCGCTGCATCGGTTCCTCAAACAACTAATTTTCTCCGACGACGGTGACGTTTCGGCGACTACATCGACTAATCATCGGTGATCCAATCAACTGATCTTCGCCGATCACCGATAGTCGATATCAGATGTTCTTTCAACTAAATTGAGCCGGTATTTCGGCAGTCTTCAGCTGATCTCTGCTGAAACTGCGGCTCCCACATCCACTATTCTCCGCTGACGGCCAACGAACACTTAGAAAATTTACTGCAAATTTTCTTTCAACTATCCTTCGTCGAGTGGGCTTCCTCCTAGCTCTCCGCTGCATTGGAAGAGCTTCCCACTAATTTTTTTGATGAGCTGACAGTTCTGGCACTTAGAAAAATTTTGTGGAAGTTTTATGTCATAAATTTCTGTAACACCCCGATTTTGACCCCATTTGCATTAAATGTATATGATGTATATATAGTAATTAATCATGGTGCGGAGCTAAAGACAAAGCCCCACCATCGATTTGGTTGTGTTATGTTCGGCGATTGAAATCGTTGTCGATGGTATATCATGATATACGACACATATTAGTTTCGACATCATGTAAATATGCACTTTAATTAAAATGAACCCCAACCAGCTATGTCAATGCAAACATGATGAAAAGGGCATGATTTTCCTAAGGATAAGGAGGGGGAATTGTTAAACCTTGAACCAATGGGAAAAAAAGACCATGTGTCAACCACCCATTTAAAACTGCTGATGTTAGTTGAGGGCAGTTCTTGCTGGGAAGTGGTGGGTGGCAGGACTGTCAGTCCTTGCCCACATGCCCACTAAACCATCAGACTTTCCATCTTCACGTAGGCAGGAAAACCACGAGGGGATTCACTCCATTCTTTCTCATCCTCACGCGCTGATTGGGGATTCACTATCGTTTTCTTCACGCAGGGAGACAACCACCATACTCCATTGTCTTGCTCATTCTCACGCATAGGATTCTTCCTGGTTTTTACTCACGCAGTGAGTTGGGAGCCATGTTCTGTCACCCACGATTTCCCTGTGAAGGACCATTCAAGTTTTTCTGCTGTGTGTATGTTTTCCTTATCGATTTGTGGCATGTGTATATGTTTTTTTCCCTGCCCAGCTGAGAACTTGGATTTCCTCTTCCATCTTCGGACTGTGTAATTTTCCCGGTGGCTTCATTGTTGAGAATGGGCTCTTGTTTTCCCACGTTGGTTGGTTGTGTCTACCTTTGCGTTTTGGGGCTGCTGTAGGTTGTTTTGGAGTTGTTTTGGCCACGACAGGGCCAAGAACGGTTCAGGAATTGTTTTCCCTATCCAAGCTATGAATCGCTTATTTGATTGCGTGTATGCAGTGGTTGGTCTTCGGACTGTGTTGGAGTAGGGATGAGGGCTTGGTTTGCTTGATAAACCTGGTGCATTTGGGAACCACACAGACAGAGCTAGAGGGTTGAATTTCTTCTCCACAACCTCTGAATAGCACTGGAACGGAAGTCAAGGCCTGAGGGACTATATAGCAGAGAAGGGACTGATTCCTTGTGTTGGGTGTGTGTGGGTGTGTTAGAAGTCAGTCTAGCCCTGGTGTAGGTGTCCCTAGCTCTGTAATGAGCTCACTAGCTTAGCATTTAGCCTTTCCCAGCTCCTGGATGGCCTGATAAACCCAACTGTGTTGGCTTGGTTGTGTTTTGTGTAAGCCTGCTTGTTCCCTATTCCTTGGGGAATCATGCCCAGCTTGGGGGTGGCAACGTTGCTGAGAGATTAAGGAGCACGTTGGCCTATGGTTGGGTGGAACGTTGCAACGACGTAGTTGGTTGCGGGACGAGTTCTTTATAAGATAAGTAATCTTGTCTATTTTTCTTTTGCAATTATATTTACTGTTAATAAATTATGATGAACATGTTGAATGAATGAATATATGTTTGCTTCCGCTATGTATGTGAATGATTATGCATCTTAGCATGTTTTATGTTCAAGCATTTCAATTTTTATGAATGAACATGTTCATGGGGCTGGTTGCCTGGATCGTAAATAGCATGGTAGTGTCATCTTCCTCGGTTGGAGGGTCGAGGACATTACATTGTGGTATCAGAGCTCATGTTGCAGCATGGGCCTGAATGGACCGCGAAGATGCAATGACAGAGGCAGGATTTCCTTCTGCCCAGCAGAGATCAGAAATTTATGATAGAAAATTTCTTAAAATTTTGTTGAAAATTTGTCTAAGTTCCTGAACCTTCAGCCCATCGGAAGACTAAGTGGAAAGCTCCTCCGATGTAGTGGAGAGCTAGATGGAAGATCACCCGACGGAGGAAGCAACTTGTGAATTTTCTCTAAGTGATCATCGGTCGTCGACGAATGTTAGTAGAAGCTGGAGCCGCAGTTTCGGCGGAGACCAGCCAAAGACCGTCGAAACGCCGACCCTTTTTAGTTGAAAGACCGTTAGAAAAAGGCCATCGACGATCGACGATGGCTAACTGTTTGGATCAGCGATGGTTAGCTATTTGGTTTGACAGAAGTTAGTTGTTCGTGCGTCCGTCGTTGCGGCTGTCTAAGAGACTATCCATCCGATGGACAACACATCCGACCGCCGATGTCATAATAATCAGTGCTTTCGATTTCCGATATGTTGCCATCGGAAAACCTTAGTTGTTGAAGTCGCCGACACGATGGACCCATTCATTTTTGAGTCGCCGAAACATAGTGGTCAATTACTCCGATCCACCGACAGGATTATGTTCGCAGAAAACATAGAGAGTTTGCTCGCTGCCATTGCGGAAGCCTAGAGAACTAGCCATCCGATGAACAGTCCTTGGCATTGTCGATAAAGCTCGGAAGCCCAGACAATCACAAATCCAACACACCAGAGAAGAATAGATGAACAAACCGTCGATGAGCAGTGGAGAAAACTAGAAGTTTTGGCCACCGAAACGCCTGAATGTTAGTTGGGATGAAACCCGATTTTATACAAAAAAAGAGAATTTAGGTTTTTCATGCGGGGATTTCTCAGCGATTTTCAAGCAGTTTTTCAACTGTTTTTCAGTGGGCTTTTAGCAGATTGTCAGTGGATTACAAGGCTGAGAAGGAGAAAGTGGCAACGATCTTATGTGCTAGATTGCGCGAAAATTAATGAATTACAAAAACAAAACAAAAACAAAAACAAAACGAGGGTGCTGCCCTCGACCCACCCTATAGTGGTGTAGGGAAACCACAAGGGGGCAAGCCCCCTTGACCCCTGTCATCCCCTTGAGACAGACGTTCTTTGATAAATAAAATCTAGTGTTTGGGAAAAATCGCTATTTTATGATTTTTCTAGGAGAAGGTAAGTAATTCTAATTTATATCAATGTATGCATCTAACAATTGTGTTACTAACACGTTTGCAGAGTCATAGAAACCTTCAAGGGTAGTATCCCAGATAGTGCAGTTTGGTAAGTAAGTGGTGGTTCAGTCATGAGAACCCATGACGGATATGATGCTTGGGATTCTTACGAGCATGCGCGAGATGCCATGGGTGAAAATATCTGTAATGGGAATGATGACATTGAGTCCAATGGAAGGAGATTCCAAGAGACACCATCATATGTTGCAGCCACCACGAGAAGCTTAATTAAAGCCCAAGAAGAGCAACACCAATTGGATGCTACCATGTTGCAGAGTTTGACAAACTTGCAGAGAAAGATAGACTCTGGACAGGGTATAGCAAGACCAAAAGGCAGTAAGAGCAGCATTAGGGGAAGGAGAAGGACTTCTGGTGGGTCATCTGACTCTGAAAAATCCAGTGGGGATTCAAGCTCTTATTCTCGTAAAAGAAAAAGAAAGAGACACCATAGGGATCGCTCTCAGGATGAGTTTAAGAAGGATAAACCTCCTACATTTGATGGTGAGGTAAAGACTAGAGAAGAGGCTTAAACTTGGCTTCTTGGGATAAAGAAGTACTTCCAAGTTCAGGATTATTCCGGAAACATGAAGGCAAGGGTTGCCATACTCAATCTGAATGGAAGGGCATCCATTTGGTGGGAACACTTCAAGCAAGTAAAGAGGATCAGTGAAAGGAAACTTAAGTGGAAACAGTTCAAGAAGTATTTCAAGCAGAAATACCTCTCTGGCCGGTATTATGATGACAAGATTAAGGAGTTCCATGAGCTGAGATTGGGACAGCAGACCATGGAAGAATATGCAAATAAGTTTTTGGAATTGTTGAGGTATGTCCGGTACATCAGAGACGAAAAAGTGAAGCGCCAGTGTTTTCTGAGTGGATTTCCTCAGTCTTACAAACATAGAATTGAGTTTTACGAACCTAGAACTCTTGAAGAAGCAATAAGGAAGGCTAAGTATTGCTATGAGCAAAGCAATGGTAAACCGGATTACCATAAGGCATGGAAGGACAAGAAGAATGAGAAGTTTGACCAAAGAAAGAAAGGTTTCAAACCTCCTAACTCCGGGAATCAGCAGAAACAACCATCCCAAGCTGTGAGTAAGCCAGTTGGAGTGATAGGAGAAAAGCCTAAAGATCCACAACAGAATAGAGGACCACTCCAACGTTGGAAATGTGGAGGAACCGACATGCACAGAAATTGTCCACTCGAGAATGAGAGTGCAAGGCCAACTTACAACATTCAAGAAGCAGAAACAGTGGGTCAAGTAGCAAGGGCACTCCCTAGGATTTATGCAGCATTGGAGGACCGCTAGGCAGATCACCAGTCAACGGTGGTTGAAGTTGCAAGTAATATTTTTGAGCAATCTATTTCTATTTTGATTGACCCTAGTTCTACTCACAGTTACATTACTCCTAGAGTAGTGGAGATTTGTGCTTTTAAGAAGGTAAATCATAGAAAATATTGGTTAGTTCAGCTAGCCACTGAAACTAAGAGAAAGGTCAGTGAAGTGGTAGAGAAATGTCCTTTGGTCATGAATGGGTTGGTCACGTGTATAGATCTGAATGTTATACCGCTTGGTTCCTATGATGTTCTCATTGGAATGGATTGGTTGGAAACTCACAGAGTGAAGCTTGACTGTTACAATAAGATTTTCGAATGCATGGATGAAGAAGAGAACCCAGTAGTTGTGAAAGGCATTCCAAAGGTGATTTCAGTAAGGCAGATTTCAGCAACGCAATTGAAGAAGTTCTGTAGGAAGGGTTGCCAGTTGTATGCAGCCCATATTTTGGAGGCAGCAGGGGATGAAACTCCTAGGGAATTCAGGGATGTGTTTCCTGATGAGATTCCAGGACTTCCTCCAAAGAGGGACATTGATTTCACAATTGAACTTGTGCCAGGAGAAGCACCAGTGTCCAAGACACCCTAAAGGATGAGTACACCAGAGATGCTAGAACTGAAGATGCAACTGCAGGAGTTGTTGGAAAAGAAGTACATCCAGCTGAGTGTGTCTCTGTGGGGAGCATTAGTTATGTTTGTAAAGAATAAATATGGTACACTTAGGTTGTGTATTGATTACAGACAGTTGAACAAGATTACTGTGAAGAATAAATACCCTTTGCCTAGGATTGATGACCTCTTTGATCAAATGAGAGGAGCAAAGGTATTTTCCAAGATTGACTTGAGGTCTGGTTATCATCAGGTGAGAATCAAGGATGAAAACATTCATAAGACAACCTTCATGACAAGGTATGGACATTATGAGTTTGTAGTGGTACCTTTTGGTCTCACAAATGCACCAGCTACATTTATGTGCCTTATGAATAGTGTCTTCAGCAGATATTTGGACAAGTTTGTTCTTGTTTTCCTTGATGACATTCTTGTTTATTCTAAGAATTAGAAAGAGCATGAAGATCATTTGAGATGGACATTGCAATTGCTCAGGGAGCATCAGTTGTATGCAAAACTGAGCAAGTGTGACTTCTATAGAGATAGAATTCAGTATTTGGGTCACATTATCTCAGAAGAGGGTATATTTGTGGACCCTGAAAAGATTGAAGCCATTATGAATTGGCCTACTCCAAGGAATGTGACAGATGTAAGATATTGTATGGGACTTGCAGGATACTACGGGATATTCATTGAAGGATTCTCTAGAGTTGCACTTGCCATCACTTCTTTGCAAAAGAAGGGGATAAAGGTTGAATGGACATCGAGGTGTGAAGAAAGCTTCCAGCAATTGAAGAATCTTCTCACCAATGCACTAGTATTGAAAGTTGCAGATCCAGAGAAGGATTTTGTGGTGTGTACCAATGCATGCGGACAAGGGCTTGGAGGAGTCCTTATGCAGGACAACCACGTAATATGTTATGAGTCGAGAAAGCTAAAGGAGCATGGGAAGAACTATGCCACTCATGATCTGGAGCTTGCAGCCATAGTACATGTCCTCAAGATGTGGAGACATTACTTGATGGGTAGAATATTTGAGCTCAGGACAGACCAATGTGGTCTGAAGTATTTGTTTGATCAGCCTACTTTGAATGCTAGGCAAGCGAGATGGCTGGAATTTTTATGTGAGTTCGATTTTTAAATCAAGCACATAAAGGGAAAAGAGAATAAGGTAGCTGATGCATTCAACATGAAGGTGCAGAAAATGCATGTGGCATCCCTTAGTATTTGCCAATCAGATTTGAGGCAGCAGATTGTTAGTCATGCTGCTGGAGATGAATTGTATGAGTAGGTAAAAGACAAATTGCAGCAGCAAAGTCTTGAGAAGAGGTATGAGGGATATAAATTGGAAGAAGATGGAATTCTTACTTATAAAGGCATAATTTATATTCTGAATGTAGCAAATTTGAGGAGAGTTCTTATGGATGAAATCCATCAAGCTCCGTATTCCAGTCACCTAGGATACCAAAAGACAATTGCTACAGCTAGAAAGAAGTACTTCTGGCCAGGAATGAAAAAGGACATGGCTGAATACATTTCCAGGTGCATGAAATGTCAACAGGTAAAGGTTGAGAATCGACATTCAGCAGGTTTGTTGCAGCCTTTGCCAGTTCCGGAATGGAAATGGGAAGTTATTTCCATGGATTTTATTACAAGATTTTCGATGACTTGGAGACAACATGATTCCATCATGGTTGTTGTATACAAGTAGACAAACGCAGCACATTTTATACCGGTGAAGTCTACGCATAAGACTAATGACATTGCAAATATCTTCATGAAGGAGATTTTCAAATTGCATGGATTTCCTAAGGCAATAGTCTCTGATAGAGATGTCAAGTTCACTTCCAATTTTTGGAAGGGGTTATTTGTAGATTTGGGTACAAAGCTAAACTTCAGCACTGCATACCATCCTCAGACAGATGGGCAGACTGAGAGAGTTAATCGGGTGCTTGAGGACATGCTTCGCATGTATGTGATGGACAAACAAACCAAGTGGGAAGATTACTTACACTTGGTAGAGTTTGCTTACAACAATGGATAGCAAGCATCCTTGAGGATGAGTTCGTATGAAGCTTTGTATGGAAGAAGGTGTAGGACACAAGTGACTTGGGATAACCCAGTGAATAGGGTTGTGCTTGGGCCAGAATTGCTCAAGGAAATGGAGCAAGAGGTCATAAAGATTAGGCAGAATATGAAAGCAGCACATAACAGACAGAAAAGCTATTCAGATAAGCATAGGGTGAACAGGGAGTTCAGTGTTGGGGATCATGTTTACCTCAGAGTGAGAGCAAAGAAGAGTTCCTTGAAGCTTGGAAGTTGTGCTAAGCTGTCACCAAGATATTGTGGGCCGTTTGAAGTGCTTGAAAGAATAGGGCCAGTTGCATATAGACTTGCATTGCCTGCTAGTACTAGAGCTCATAATGTTTTTCATGTTTCTTTGCTTAAGAAATATGTACATGATCCTAACCATGTGATAAATTGGGATGTGATTCAGGTGGAACCCGAGGGAGAGTTTCAAATCGAGCTAATGCGCATCCTTGATAGGAAGGTCACAATGCTCTGGAACCGGGCCATAGGGCAGTTAAAGGTGCAATGGGAGCACTACGGGCCTAAAGAGGCTACATGGGAGCTGGAGGATGCCATGCGATTGGCACATCCATTTTTGTTCAATTGTGCGGAACACTGAGGCGGTATTAGTGTAGCATTTTGTTCAAATTTTGTAAAGCACTGAGGACAGTGCTATTGAAGGGGGAGGGGAATGTAACACCCCGGTTTTGACCCCTTTTGCATTTAATGTATATGATGTATATATTGTAATTAATCGTGGTGCAGAGCTAAAGGCAAAAGCCCCACCATTGATTTGGTTGTGTTATGTTCGATGATTGAAATCGTTGTCGATGGTATATCGTGATATATGACACATATTAGTTTTGGCATCATGTAAATATGCACTTTAATTAAAATGAACCCCAACCAGCTATGTCAATGCAATGATGATGAAAAGGGTATGATTTTCCTAAAGATAAGGAGGGGGAATTGTTAAACCTTGAACCAATGGGAAGAAAAGGCCATGTGTCAACCACCCATTTAAAACTGCTGATGTTAGTTGAGAGCAGTTATTGCTGGGAAGTGGTGGGTGGCAGGAATGTCATTCCTTGCCCACACGGCCACTAAACCATCAGACTTTCCATATTCACGTAGGTAGGAAAACCACAAGGGGATTCAATCCATTCTTTCTCATCCTCACGCGCCGATTGGGGATTCGCTGTCGTTTTCTTCACGCAGGGAGACAACCACCATACTCCATTGTCTTGCTCATTCTCACGCACATAATTCTTCTTGGTTTTTACTCACGCAGCGAGCTAGGAGCCGTGTTCTGTCACCCACAATTTCCCTGTGAAGGACCATTCACATTTTTCTGCTATGTGTATGTTTTCCTTACCGATTTGTGGCCTGTGTATATGTTTTTTTCCCTGCCTAGCTGAGAACCTGGATTTCCTCTTCCATCTTTGGACTGTGTAATTTTCTCAGTGGCTTCATTGTTGAGAACGGGCTCTTGTTTTCCCACGTTGGTTGGTTGTGTCTACCTTTACGTTTTGGGGCTGTTGTAGGATTTTTTAGAGTTGTTTTCGCCACGATAGGGCCAAGAACAGCTCAGGAATTGTTTTCCCTATCCAAGCTGTGAATCGCTTGTTTGAATGCGTGTATGCAGTGGTTGGTCTTCAAATTGTGTTGGAGTAGGGATGAGGGCTTGGTTTGCTTGATAAACCTGGTGCGTTTGGGAACCACACAGATAGAGCTATGGGGTTGGCTTTCTTCTCCACAACCCCTGAATAGCATTGGAAGGGAAGTCAGGGCCTGAGGGACTATATAGCAGAGAAGGGACTGATTCCTTATGCTGGGTGTGTGTGGGTGTCTTAGAAGTCAGGATAGCACTGGTGTAGGTGTCCTTAGCTCTGTAATGAGCTCACCAACTTGGCATTTAGCCTTTCCCAACTCCTGGATGGCCTGATAAACCCAACTGTGTTAGCTTGGTTGTGTTTTGTGTATCATTGGCTATGTGTAAGCCTGCTTGTTCCTTATTCCTTGGGGAATCATGCCCAGCTCAGGGGTGGTAGTGTTGCTGAAAGATTAAGGAGCATGCTGACTTATGGTTCGGTGGAACGTTGCAGCGACGTAGTTGGTTGTGGGACGATTTCTTTATAAGATAAGTAATCTTGTCTATTTTACTTCTGCAATTATATTTACTGTTAATAAATTATGAAGAACATGTTGAATGAATGAATGTATGTTTGTTTCCGGTGTGTATGTGAATGATTATGCATCTTAGCATGTTTTATGTTAAAGCATTTCAATTTTTAGGAATGCACATGTTCATGGGGCTGGTTGCCCGAATTGTAAATAGCATGGTAGCATCCTCTTTGCTAGTAGGAGGGTCGGGGACATTACAGTGTCATTAAACATCCTAAAAAATAGCCCCATGAACATGTACATACATATAAACTGAAATAAAAATGCTTAAAACATAAAACCTGCTAAGATGCATAATCATTTACATACACAACGGAAGCAAACATACATTCATTCAAGCATTCAACATGTTCATCATCATTCATTAAACAATAAATATAAATGCAGAGACGAAATGGTCAAGAATACTTATCTTATAAAGGATTCATCCTGCAACCAGCTACGTCGCTGCAACGTTCCACCCAGCCATAGGCCAGTGTGCTCCTTAATCTCTCAGCAACACTGCCACCCCCGAGCTAGGTATGATTCCCCAAGGAATAAGGAACAAGCAGGCTTACACATAGCCAAGGATACACAAAACACAGCCAATCCAACACAGTTGGTTTTATCAGGCCATCAACAAACCAGCCAAGCCAACACAGTTGGGTTTATCAGGCCATCAAGGAGCTGGGAAAGGTTGAATGCTAAGCTGGTGTGCTCATAGAAGAGCTAAGGACACCTACACCAGAACTAGCCTAGATTTTAGAACACCCACACACACCCAACACAAGAAAATCAGTCCCTTCTTTGCTACACAGTCCCTCAGGACCTAACCTCCCTTCCAGTGCTATTCAGGGGTTGTGGAGAAGAAAGCCAACCCTCTAGCTCTGTCTGTGTGGCTCCCAAACACACCAGGTTTATCAAGCAAACCAAGCCCTCATCCCCACTCCAACACAGTCCAAATACCAACCACTGCATACACGCAGCCAAACAAGCTATTCACAGCTTGGATATGGGAAAGCAACTCCTGAGTCGTTCTTGGCCCTATCGTGGCCAAAATGACTCCATAACAACCTACAGCAGGCCAAAACATAACAACAAACACAACCAACAAAACATATGGGAAACAAAAGTTTATTCTCAACAACAAAGCCATGGAAAACTCACACAGTCCGAGAATGGGAAATTAAACAAACTCTCAGCTCGTGCCTCAGAAGAACATACACACAGGCCACAATCAGTAGGGAAATTACACGCCCCCAGCCCAGAACGTCAATGGCCTAATCGGCACCCCTAGCTCTCTGCGTGAGGAAAAATTGTGAGTGGGAGAATGTCCATTCCGTCGTGGGGAGAATGGAATAATGGGTGTCGTGGTTTTTCCTGCTAGCGTGAGGGTCAACCTGCTAGTGGAGTGTGCATGTGGGAAATGACTGACAGTCTTGCCACACTCCACTCCCCAGCAATAAATACCCCAACTAACAACAAAACTTTTAATGAGGTAGTTGGGTGAGACAACGGAAGGTGAGCAAATCAAAAGGGTGGTGACACATGGATTTTCCCCTATGGGCTCAAGGTTTAACATTTCCCCCTCCCTATCCTTAAGAATATCATGCCCTTTTCAATATGGTTGCAGTGACATAGCTGGTTGGGGTTTATTTAATTAAAAAACATATTTACATTATGCCAACTAATATGTGTCGTATACCACGACATACCATTGAAAATGATTCCAATCGCCGAAACATAACAAAACCAAATTGATGGTGGGGTTTTTGCCTTTAGCTCCACACCATGATTCATTACAATATATATACATCATGTACATTTAATGCAATGGGGTCAAAACCGGGTTGTCACATTATTTGAAAGAACTTATTCTAGTTTAGTAGTTTTCTTAAATGGATATGAACACATTGAAGTCCTACTTAATCCTTGTAAAATAACTGAGGATCAAAAGGTCTAGAGTACTATTTCGAGGCTCCACCCATTTCACATTAAAAATGTCTTAGGGGGTAACAACAAAATACCCATGGAGAGGAAGCATGGTAAACAATACATTATATTTAAATGATCCCATGCCAAGTATTGAAAGCCAAAAGGCAAATAAGAGTCAAAATCTCCCAAGGAAGCAATATGTATCAAAACAAAGTACTGAACCATATTAGTACAAGATTGCCAAACTTCTTCTCCATCCATGAGCTGAAAATTAAATACATCTCTTACACAAAAGGACACTATGGATAGAGGAGCCTGAATAAAAATTTCAGAAAGAAGGAAAAAAGGAGGACTCAAAAGAAAGGACAAAAGTCCAAAAGCACAAAAGTGCAAAATGGCATGGGAATGTGGAACAAACGAATATTTCTGTTTACCATATGTCACAATCCTGTGGTGTCCAAGCTGGGAGCTACCTGAAGACAGAGGTAAAAAATGAAATTCATATCCCTAGCCTCAAAAGAGTTATCTAGACTTTGAAATCATGGTTTCCATTTTCCCTAAATTGGACTATCATCAATGATTAAAAGTAAATACATCTGCCATTTGGGAAATCCAGACATCTAGAAGAATTCAACATGTTGATATTTATTGTCAAACAATCTGTTACTTAAAGAAGAAATTTTCCAGAGATTTGTGTTCACCAGGTAGTCGCCAATTGTTGCAGCTGCAACCTTTTTCCCAAAGTTGTAAAATTTTGGACCCTCCTTTTGATTTTATCTAGCCTAGGTTTGTTTAATTTCTTTAAATCTGTCCTGGAAGTCTAGTTTTCTCTACTTAAGAAATTGATTGTTTGAAGTCAGAAGCTCAATCAACTATTTTTTTCATTGTTTTGGGAGTTGAATGATCTAATACTACCATCTTCCTCGTCGACACCGTGAAAACCGTGGAGTTTTTGTTTTATTGAAAACTTAACTTTTTTATTGTTCGATGTTTTTTTATCACTGTCGGAAGTCTATTGATGAATGAATCGGGGCATTAGTCTTCTATGTTGCCGCCGTATCGGAGGGAAAATAGAGAACATTCCAACAGATAGTTATTTTTCTCGCCGAATCCATGGCCTGTATCTTATGGTCTTATTGTTCAAACCTTTTGATTTTCGATGACTTTGTTTTTCTTTTCGCTATCGGAATGTTTTTTGATAAGCGGTCAGAGGTTTAGTCCTCTACGACGCCGTTGTTTCGGAGGGCTTGCCGTTTGTATCATCGACACTGCAGAGTATATTGTGTCTTGAAGTTCCGATGTGTTAGTGATTAGTTTTTTCGATCGTCGACGCATAACTATGGGCGGTGTTTAGTGCTCGGGCTCGCCGACACTACGGAAGCATTTAGCTTTGAAGCGCCGACACTGCAAAAGTGTTGAGGTTTGAATTGCTGACACATAGTGCTTAGAGATTCCGATCTCCGATGGTTTTATGATTCGCGGAACCTGTAGTCTGTTTTTCACCCGTCGTTGTGGCTGCCTAGTGAACTATCCGTCTGACATGTGGTGCTTCCACTCGTCGATGAGAGTGTTTTCCTGCCGACATCTTTTACCAAGGGTTATTATATATAGAGGTGGAGTCTTTTTATTATTATTATCTTTGGTTGAAAAACGCATCTGCTCCAGTCCTCATTGATCGAGCTGTACCATCGTGACCAGCTGTCCGGATTTCATTTGATTGGCTTGCTATTGTGGAGGTTCTTGGGTGATCCCATCGACTGCACAACATTTTTTCCAGGTAGGCCAACCACGGTTTCTTCTTTTTGATTTTATTGGTCATTTTGAGAACCATGGTCTTCCCTGGTTAGGTTTTCCCGTAGGTTGTGTAGTCATCCATTTAAAATGAATATTTATCCTCGCGGCATGCTTACCATCGTAAGGCATATTATCTAGTTTGATAGTTTTGGCAGTGGGGGTTTTTTGAGCCTACATTTTGAGCCGTTATGGATGCTCTATCCTTGTCTGAAATATTAGGTAGTTGGTGCAGACAAGCGTTATGCTGTTTGCACCACCTATTTTTGGGTTTTTCATGGCCGTCCGGGGGGGGTGCCAGGGGGGTTCATTTTTTTGTATGCATCTACCCTCTTTTTGTGGGGCGACGAGGGTTTTGATTTTTTGTTCGAGTTGGGGTTGTCTGCGATGAGGATCAGGATAGGTCTAGCGATTTGAGGTTTAACAATGGAAACAAGGTGGTCCATGTTTATTGAGGAGTTAGATTATTTTGAATGATGAGTTGTTTCTATCAATGTTGCGTTTTTAGTTGTATACGGTGGACTTAAAGGATTTCTTTTGCCTTGTCATTTTTTTTTATGCATTAATACTCTGTATAGTTTATTTGTGAGAATGCATATGGAAGAGGTAAATAGTTTGCTACAGTTTTTCTTCATTACTAAAACACTAACTAAAAGCTCAAATGGTCTAAGAAAATGTTGTGTTTATGACAGGGTGACTATTTCAAAGAAGATATGTCTAAAAGACAAAAGAAGAAGGCTCCTGTTTTCGAGGGAGAACTAGAGGTTGAAATCATCACCAAAGTCGAATACATATATGAAGATACCAAAGCTACCACCAGGGTAGAGCTAGATTATAAATGGGGTGAAATATATAGGATGATTGTAAATCAAAATGTGCCTGATGCAGGATTTGAAGAGCTGACTATTTATGCAAATATCGAGAAATCAACTCTTATGAAGGCAGCCACAAGACCTGAGTTGTTTCCATGCTCAGAGGTGATCGGTTGGATTCTGCCCAGAGCAGATGTAACTACGATGATCCTGGAAAATACTGCCAAATAGGGATACGCTGCATACATTCCTGCTTATGCCTCAATGGCATATCACCTGCCTCCTGCTCAAATTTACTTAACTGAAAGCTGATTGAAAGAGACAAATTTGGACCTGATTGAAATAGTTAAAAGAATGATGATCCCAGGGAAGAACTTTCGAACCAGGACATCAGAAGAATATGCTACATCCTGTCACATCCCCATGCCTCAGACCAGCAAGGAGGACACGACTAAAAGCTTCAAACACACGGGTTAAGAGCCCCATGAACAAATGCATACACAAAGTGGTTGAAACAAAATGCTGAAGGAAACTGCGTTGAAGTAAAAACATGCACTTATGCAATCCTCTATCAGACACAGCGGAAACAACATACATTCAAACAAGCATTCATCATACATAGCGGAAACCAACAACATTCAGTCATGGATGCATTCAACTTGTTCATATCATTCATTTTTATTAACAGAAAATAAGGTCGCAGAAGTAAAATGAACAAGATCACTTATCTTATGAGTAACTTGATCCGCAAGCAGCTACGTCGCTGCAACGTTCCACCCAACCATAGGCCAGCGTGCTCCTTAATCTCTCAGCAACGCTGCCACCCCCGAGCTGGGCATGATTCTCCAAGGAGTAAGGGAACTAGCAGGTTTACACATAGCCAAGGATATACAAACACATAGCCGAGCCAACCGAGTTTGGTTTATCAGGCCATTAAGGAGCCGGAGAAGGCAAATTGCTAAGCTGGTGAGCTCATTACAGAGCCAAGAACACCTACACCAGAGCTAGCCTGACCTCTAAGACACCCAAACACACCCAACACAAGGAATCGGTCCCTTCTCTGCTACACAGTCCCTCAGGCCCTGCATTCCCTTCCAGTGTTATTCAAGGGTGATGGAGAAGAAGGCCATCCCTCTAGCTCTGTCTGTGTGGTTCCAGCCACCAGGTTTATCAAGCAAAACTAAGCTTCCATCCTTGCTCCCAATACAGTATGAAGACCAACCATTGCACTTAGGCAATTAATTTAGCTGTCACAGCTTAAACAGGGAAAATGAATTCAAACAATCTGCAGAAGTCTCAAGGCATAAAAACAACCCCGATTCACGGCATGGGGAAACCACAGTCCGTTCCTGAACAGCTAAGCAAGCGGGTAAGAATTACATAGACCGCACACAGTCCTTGAGCGTGAAATGGCCTCCTACAGGAAATCATGGGTGACCGTGACCAACAGCTCCCATCTTGTTGCGTGAGTAACAGCAACGTAGAGCCACCACTCAACCCGTGAGAAAAGGATCCTCCCACACCATCCACAAATCCACAGAGGAAAACCTGCGTGGGTGAAACCAGGAAAATTCCTGTGTGTGAAAACAATGAGCAAACAATTGGAAGTGTGTGAAGGTGAACAAACCACAGGGAGGACGCGAAATTACAGTGTGTGGGTGTTCAGCAACTCGTGGAGCCAAGAAAATGTCTGCGTGCGACCAAACCGCCCAGAGCCTGTGCATGAGGAGAAACAGACAAAATCGTAGGGAGAGTGGAATTTCCTGCGTGAGTGAAGTCAACAGGGGTGGAGTGTGTGTGTGGGTGAAGACTGACAATCTTGCCACCCCACTCCCAAAACAATTAACTGCCTCAACCACCAGCAGAAATTCTTCAATGAAAGTGGTTGGGTAAGGCAAGGAAAAGAAGACACATGGGTATTTTTCTCTCATTGGCCAAGGTTTGACAAATTCCCCCACATCCTTATTCTTGGTAAAATCATGCCCCTTTCGATTTAGTTGCCGCGATCGTAGCTGGTCGGGTTCATTTAATTAATTATAGATGCATATTTACATGATGACCAACATAATATATGCCGCATGCCCCGATATACAATCGGTGGCAATTTTTAAATCCAAAACATATCATGACCAATCAATTATGGGGCCTTGGCCTTTAGCTCCTCACCATGATCATTTACAATATATACATAATGCAATGGGGTAAAAATCGGGGTGTTACATTCCCCTCCCCCTTCAATAGCACTGTCCTCAGTGCTTTCCAAAATTTGAACAAAATGCTACACTGGTATCGCCTCAGTGTTCCGCAGAATTGAACAAAAATGGATGTGCCAATCGCATGGCATCCTCCAGCTCCCATGTAGCCTCTTCATGTCCGCAGTGCTCCCATTTCACCTTTACCTGACCTATGGCTCGGTTCCGGAGCATTGTGACCTTCCTGTCGAGGATGTGCATTGGCTCGATTTGGAACTCTCCCTCGGGTTCCACCTGAATCACATCCCAATTTATCACATGGTTAGGATCATGTACATATCTCTTAAGCAAAGAAACATGAAAAACATTATGAGCTCTAGTGCTAGCAGGAAATCCAAGTCTATATGCAACTGGCCCTATCCTTTCAAGCACTTCAAACGGCCCACAATATCTTGGTGACAACTTGGCACAACTTCCAAGCTTCAAGGAACTCTTCCTTGCCCTCACTCTGAGGTACACATGATCCCCAACACTAAACTCTCTGTTCACCCTATGCTTATCCGCATAGCTTTTCTGTCTGTCATGTGCTACTTTCAGCTTCTGCCTTATCTTTACAACCTCTTGCTCCATTTCCTTGAGCAATTCTGGTCCAAGCACAATCCTGTTCACTGGATTATCCCAAGTCACTGGTGTCCTACACCTTCTTCCATACAAAGCTTCATACGGACTCATCCCCAAGGATGCCTGATGTCCATTGTTATAAGAAAACTCCACCAAGTGCAAGTAATCTTCCCACTTGGTTGGTTTGTCCATCACGTACATGCGAAGCATATCTTCAAGCACCTGATTAACTCTCTCGGTCTTTCCATCCGTCTGAGGATGGTATGCAGTGCTGAAGTTTAGCTTTGTACCCAAATCTGCAAACAACCCCTTCCAAAAGTTGGAAGTGAACTTGACATCTCTGTCAGATACTATTGCCTTCAGCAGTCCATGCAATTTGAATATCTCCTTCATGAAGATCTTTGCAATGTCACCAGTCTCATATGTAGACTTAACCGGTATAAAATGTGCTTCCTTAGTCAACTTGTCTACCACAACCATGATGGAATCATGTTGTCTCCAAGTCATCGGCAATCCTGTAATAAAATCCATGGAAATAACTTCCTATTTCCATTCCGGAACTGGCAAAGGCTGCAACAAACCTGCAGGGTGTTGATGCTCAACTTTTACCTGTTGACATTTCATACACCTTGAAATGTATTCAGCCATGTCCTTTTTCATACCTGGCCAAAAGTATTGCTTTCTAGTTGTAGCAATTGTCTTCTGATACCCTGGGTGACCAGAATACGAAGCTTGATGGATTTCATCCATAACAACTCTCCTCAAATCTGCTACATTCGGAATATAAATTATGCCTTTATAAGTGAGAAGTCCATCTTCTTCTAATTTATATCCCTTGTACCTCTTCTCAAGACTTTGCTGCTGCAACTTGTCTTTTACCTGCTCATACAATTCATCTCCAGCAGCATGACTAACAATCTGCTGCCTCAAATTCGATTGGCAAATACTAAGAGATGCCACATGCATTTCCTGCATTTTCCTGCTGAGTGCATCAGCTACCTTATTCGTTTTTCCCTTTATATGCTTGATTTCAAAATCAAACTCACATAGAAATTCCAGCCATCTTGCTTGCCTAGCATTCAGAGTAGGCTGATCAAATAAATACTTCAATCCACAGTGATCTGTTCTGAGCTCAAATCTCCTGCCCATTAAGTAATGTCTCCACATCTTGAGAGCATGTACTATGGCTGCAAGCTCTAGATCATGAGTGGCATAGTTCTTCTCATGTTCCTTCATCTTTCTTGACTCATAACATATCACGTAGTTGTCTTGCATAAGGACTCCTCCATGCCCTTGTCCGCATGCATCGGTACACACCACAAAATCTTTCTCTGGATCTGCAACTTTCAATACTGGTGCACTGGTGAGAAGACTCTTCAATCTCTGGAAGCTTTCTCATTAGAGGAAATTTGGGGTCTAAAATGGGCCTTATAAGAAAACGTGCCAAAATAAGTTTTTGTGAGTTGGAATTCAAGAACCAATAGAATTTCAATAAAATCAGTCAACCATAATGGTTGAATTGACATATTTGTCATTAAAAAAACTACTTTTTTGTTCGTATGTCATCATCATGTTTTTTCAGGTATTTCTTATTTTTGGGGTAGCGGGGTCCGTCAAAATTATGCAGCGTGGGTACTCGTTGGATGCAGAATCGAATTTCGCATCCAACGAGCTCTCCCGATCGAAATTTGAGTAAAAATACAGGGAGATATGTCGAAAATACGAACACAAAAAGTAGTTTTTTCTTTCTTCCTCCAAAATTAATCAATATTATTTTATTATTTTAACTATTATTTTATTATTTTCCTTAGGAGGCCCATTTTAGACCCCAAAATTCCTCTAATGTCACACCTTGATGTCCATTCGAACTCCATCCCCTTCTTTTGCAAAGAAGTGATGGCATGTGCAACTTTGGAAAATCCCTCAATGAATCTCCTGTAGTATCCTGCAAGTCCCATAAAAGATCTTACATCTGTCACATTTATTGGAGTAGGCCAATTTGTAATGGCTTCTATCTTTTCGAGGTCCACAGATATACCCTCCTCTGAGATAATGTGTCCCAAATACTGAATTCTATCTCTATAGAAGTCACACTTGCTCAGTTTTGCATACAACTGATGCTCCCTGAGCAAACTCAATGTCAGTCTCAAATGCTCTTCATGCTCTTCCTCATTCTTAGAGTAAATGAGAATGTCATCAAGGAAAACAAGCACAAACTTGTCCAAATACCTGCTGAAGACACTATTCATGAGGCACATAAATGTAGCTGGTGCATTCATGAGACCAAACGGTACCACTACAAACTCATAATGCCCATACCTCGTCCTGAAGGCTGTATTATGAATGTATTCATCCTTGATTCTCACCTGATGGTAACCAGACCTCAAGTCAATCTTGGAAAATACCTTTGCTCCCCTCATTTGGTCAAAGAGGTCATCAATCCTAGGAAAATGATATTTATTCTTCACAGTAACCTTGTTCAACTGTCTGTAATCAATGCATAACCTGAGTGTACCATCTTTCTTCTTGACAAACAGAACTGGTGCTCCCCAAGGAGACACACTCGGTCGGATATACTTCTTTTCCAACAACTCTTGCAGTTGCATCTTCAACTCTAACATCTCTGGTGTGCTCATCCTGTAGGGTGCCTTGGACACTGGCGTTGCTCCTGGCACTAGTTCAATTGTGAAATCAATGTCCCGCTTGGGAGGAAGCCCTGGAATCTCTTCAAGAAACACATCCCTGAATACCTATAACACTTGATAGTCCTCCAACCTAGGAGTTTCATCTCTCGATTCCTCCAAAATATGAGCTGCATACAACTGGCAACCCTTCCTACAGAACTTCTTTAACTGCATTGCTGAAACCTGCCGGACTGAAATTACCTTTGGAATACCTTGCACAACCACGAGGTTCTCTTCTTCATTCATGCATTCAAAAGTCTTATTGTAGCAGTCAAGCCTTACCCTATGAGCTTCTAACCAATCCATTCCAATGAGAACATCATAGGAACCAAGCGGTAGAACATTTAGATCTACACAAGTGACCAGTCCATTCATGACCAATGGACATTTCTCTACCACTTCGCTGACTTTTCTCTTAGTTCCAGTGGCTAGCTGAACTAACCAAGATTTCCTATGCTTTACTTTCTTAAAAGCACAAATCTCCACTACTCTGCGATTAATGTAACTATGTGTAGAACCAGGGTCAATCAAAATAGAAACAGATTGCTCAACAATTTTACCGGCTACTTCAACCACAACTGACTGGTGATCTTCCTGGCGGTCCTCCAGTGCTGCATAAATCCTAGGGATTGACCTTGCTACTTGACCCACTGTTTCTGCTTCTTGAAGGTTATAAGTTGGCCTTGCACTCTCATTCTCGAGTGGACAATTCCTACGCATGTGGGGTCCACCACATTTCCAACATTGAAGTGGCCCTCTATTCTGTTGTGGATCTTTAGGCTTTTCTCTTGTCACTCCAACCGGCTTACTCACAGCTTGGGATGGCTGCTTCTGCTGATTCCTGAAGTTGGAAGGTTTGAAACCTTTCTTTCTTTGGTCAAACTTCTCGTTCTTCTTGTCCTTCCATGCCTTATGGTAATCTGGCTTACCTTTGCTTTGCTCGTAGCAATACTTAGCCTTCCTTATTGCTTCTTCAAGAGTTCGAGGTTCATAAAACTCAATTCTATCTTTGTAAGACTAAGGTAATCCACTCAGAAAATGTTGGACCTTCACTTTTTCATCTCTGATGTACTGGACATACCTCAACAGCTCCAAAAACTTATTTGCATATTCTTCCATGGTCTGTTGTCCCAATCTCAGCTCATGGAACTCCTTAATCTTGTCATCATAATACCTGTCAGAGAGGTATTTCTGCTTAAAATACTTCTTGAACTGCTTCCACTTCAGTCTCCTTTCACTGATCCTCTTCACTTGCTTAAAGTGTTCCCACCAAATGGATGCTCTTCCATTCAGATTGAATATGGCAACTCTTGCCTTCATGTTTCCTGAATAGTCATGCACTTGAAAGTATTTCTTTATCCCAAGAAGCCAAGCTTCAGCTTCTTGTCCAGTCTTTACCTCACCATCAAATGTAGGAGGTTTTACCTTTTTAAATTCATCCCGAGAGCGATCTCTATGGTGTCTCTTTCTTTTCCTTTTATGCAAGGAAGAGCTTGAATCCCCACTGGATTCTTCCGAATCAGATGATCCACTAGAAGTCCTTCTCCTTCTCCTAGTACTACTCTTACTGCCTTCTGGTCTTGCTGTACCTTGTCCCGAGTCTATCTTTCTCTGCAAGTCTGTCAAAATTTGCAACATAGCAGCATTCAACTGATGCTGCTCTTCCTGGGCTTTGATCAAGCTTCTCATGGTAGCTGCAACGTCTGACGGTGTCTCTTGGAATCTCCTTCCATTAGACTCAATGTCATCATTTTTATTACGGACATTTTCTCCCATGGCATCTTCTGCTCGCTCATAGGAATTCCGAGCATCATATCCGTCATGGGTTCTCATACTGAACCACCCCTTACTTACCAAACTGTACTACCTGGAATACTTCTCTTGAAGGTGACTATAATTCTGCAAACGTGTTAATAACACAATTGTTAGATGCATACATTGATACAAATCGACATTACTTACCTTCTCTTGGAATAATCATAAAATTACAAATGCCCAAACACACAAAGTTTTCTTCATCAAGGAATGACTATCTAAAGGGGATGACGGGGGTCAAGGGGGCTTGCCCCCTTGTGGCTTCCCAAACGGCAGACGCTTAATCACTTTCTCTCCCGATCGATGAACTGATTGACCGACGTCGGCAGTCTTTCTAATCGGAAGCTTTATCGCTTTGGCTTCCGCAATGGCGGACGCTCAATCACTTTCTCTTCCGCAACGGCAGCTCTCGGAAGCATTCTTTCTTCCGCAACGGCGGCTCTCGGAACACTTTCCCTTCCGAAACGGCGGCTCGCGAAACGCTTTTCCTTCCGATCGACGGTTGTTTACTTGGAATAATTTAAACTTTTCTGCGGCGTCGGAGGTCTTTCTCATCGGCTGGAAAATTACTTTGGCTTCCGCAACGGTGGAAGTTTACTTCATCAACTCTTCCGATTGGTGAACTAACTTCGAGCCTTAACCTTTTTTTACGTGTCGGCAATCGGAGGACTTTCCGCATCGGAAGACTTATTGCTTTTGCTTCCGCAACTGCAGACGCCCGAACACTTTCTCTTCCGACGGACGTAAAAACACTTAGAAAATTTCCATGATTTTCTTTCCCCGTCAGAAGACTTGGCGATTTGGTCTTCCGCAACAGCGGACGAGAAACTTCCCAATTCGTCCGCAACGGTAGACGCCCACTTCGCCAGTTCTTCCGCAACGGCGGAAGTCAATTCCATTGGTTGCTCCGACTGCTCCAACACTTAGCCATTTTTTCTCACTTTTACAGTCATTCATATTATGACTTCTGCTGGGCAGAATGAAATACAACTTCTGTCAGTTGCTTCTTCTTGGCCCATAGAGGCCCATTGTTGTCAACATGGCTCTGATACCATACTGTCACGTCCCCATGCCTCCGACCGGCAATGAGGATGCAACTACAAGCTTCAAACACACGGGCTAAGAGCCCCATGAACAAATGCATACACAAAGTGGTTGAAACATAATGCTGAAGGAAACTGCGTTGAAGTAAAAACATGCACTTATGCAATCCTCTATCAGACATAGCGGAAACATCATACATTCAAACAAGCATTCATCATACATAGCGAAAACCAACAACATTCAGTCATGGATGCATTCAACTTGTTCATATCATTCATTTTTATTAACATAAAATAAGGTTGCAGAAGTAAAATGAACAAGATCACTTATCTTATGAGTAACTTGATCCGCAAGCAGCTATGTCGCTGCAACGTTCCACCCAACCATGGGCCAGCGTGCTCCTTAATCTCTCAGCAATGCTGCCACCCCCGAGCTGGGCATGATTCTCCAAGGAGTAAGGGAACTAGCAGGCTTACACATAGCCAAGAATATACAAACACACAGCCGAGCCAACAGAGTTGGGTTTATCAGGCCATTAAGGAGCCGAAGAAGGCAAATTGCTAAGCTGGTGAGCTCATTACAGAGCCAAGAACACCTACACCAGAACTAGCCTGACCTATAAGACACCCAAACACACCCAACACAAGGAATCAGTCCCTTCTCTGCTACACAGTCTCTCAGGCCCTGCATTCCCTTCCAGTGCTATTCAGGGGTGATGGAGAAGAAGGCCAGCCCTCTAGCTCTGTCTGTGTGGTTCCAGCCACCAGGTTTATCAAGCAAAACTAAGCCTCCATCCTTTCTCCCAATATAGTCCGAAGACCAACCATTGCACTCAGGCAATTAATTTAGCTGTCACAACTTAAACAGGGAAAATGAATTCAAACAATCTGCAGAAGTCTTAAGGCATAAAAACAACCCCAATTCACAGCATGGGGAAACCACAGTCCGTTCCTGAACAGCTAAGCAAGCGGGTAAGAATTACACAAACCGCACACAGTCCTTGAGCATGAAATGGCCTCCTACAGGAAATCGTGGGTGACCATGACCAACAGCTCCCATCTTGTTGCATGAGTAACAACAACGTAGAGCCACCAATCAACCCGTGAGAAAAGGATCCGCCCACACCATCCACAAATTTGCAAAGGAAAACATGCGTGGGTGAAAGCAGGAAAATTCCTGTGCGTGAAAACAATGAGCAAACAATTGGAAGTGCGTGAAGGTGAACAACCACAGGGAGGACACGAAATTGTAGTGCGTGGGTGTTCAACAACTCGTGGAGCCAAGAAAATGTCTGCGTGCGACCAAACCGCCCAGAGCCTGTGCGTGAGGAGAAACAAACAAAATCATAGGCAGAGTGGAATTGCCTACATGAGTGAAGTCAACAGGGGTGGAGTGTGTGTGTGGGTGAAGACTGACAGTCCTGCCACCCCACTCCCAAAACAATTAACTGCCTCAACCACCAACAGAAATTCTTCAATGAAAGTGGTTGGGTAAGGCAAGGAAAAGAAGACACATGGGTATTTTTCTCTCATTGGCCAAGGTTTGACAAATTCCCCCACATCCTTATCCTTGGTAAAATCATGCCCCTTTCGATTTAGTTGCCGCGATCGTAGCTGGTCGGGTTCATTTAATAAATTATAGATGCATATTTACATAATGACCAACATAATATATGCCGCATGCCCCGATATACAATCAGTGGCAATTTTTAAATCCAAAACATATCATGACCAATCAATGGTGAGGCCTTGGCCTTTAGCTCCTCACCATGATCATTTACAATATATACATCATATACATCTAATGCAACGGGGTAAAAATCGGGGTGTTACACATCCACTCTCCGGACCCTTTATAGATTTATAGCACTGATGCTGAATAGAATTTTTGGGAGAGCTCACAGAAAAAGCTTCCAATTGGGATGGATACCAATTATTTTCTATGTGGCCACTCAAGGAACCATATTCAATTGGTCAAATATAGTGTCCAATAGCCTCTCAGCATGCATATCTTCAGCTTTGGGAGGGGTGTCACAGAAGAAGTTAGAGTTCTACATGAGCTCTATCTTAGTGGACTGTATACTGTGTACCCAGTCTTTTCCCGCCTTGAGGTGTAATTGTGATAGGGATAGGACCCCTGTATACACTGCATATAAATTATTTTGGGCTCACAAAAACCATGGCTACTACAGAGAAATATGTGAACATTTCATCATGTCGTTGTACACTCTAATTTTCTTAACCAAATGCAACTGCATGTTCGAAAAGGCGTTCAAGGTCATCGAGGAATATGGAGATTATTATTTAATTGAGGAAGGAATGTATATTAGAATGTATGGTGGCTCCAGGGAACCTTCTCTACTTCCCAAATATGCCACTGATTATGTGATGCATAAAGAGGCAGTTAGGCAGGTATATCTTGATGGTGTGAGGAGTTTTTTGTTCAAGCATAAAAAGGCAGCATTTCCTGCCATACCTTTCTGGCTAGGGAGTTATAAGTTTTCAAAGGTAAAACAGACTGCAGAATTTGTGTAGGAGCTAGAACACTTCCATTTTGGTGAGATGAACTTTCACATGAATGACTCCCGGAATAAGGTAGTGTTACCACCTAATTTGTACTTAGTGTTTTTTTTTATCAAGTGAGCTTGGTGAACCGGACAGGGTTGACTTGTTCGGACTTCAAAAAGACCTTTGGAAGTACTTCTGGGAAGTGCTTGTTGTATCATATCATATGTTCATACCCCATGGGGGAATTGTAATAAATGTTCTAGCATGACAGTGTTTGTAAAAGACTCGGTCTCTTAGACTTCATTTGTCAATCCGATCAGTCCATGGTGTTTTTTCCCTTTCTTTATTATTGGTTGTTGAACAAACGACTGATAATTTCTGAGTTTTTCACTCCATACCTCCAAAGTTGGGGTGGCCGGCTTGGAATTTAGGCCTATTGAGGTTATTAGAGTCTATGTGTCAATGTATAAGCATGCAAGACATCTTTTTTGAGTCACATGAACATGTCTAAGTCCCCCTATGTGTTTTTTAATTTTTCAATTTTTTAATTTTTTCAGTGTTTTTTATTAAATTAAATTTTTCCAAAACTTAGGCTATTTTTTAATAGTTTAATTGGAAAAATTGATTTTGTAATAAAAGTGGGCCAAATAATCGGTTTTGGTCATGTAGCTACTCATTTTCAAGCTAAGAGCACTATGTAAACCCATGGACCCACTATTTCCTAAGTTTTGAGTGATCTTCCATCACTCAGGTCAGAAAGCCCCAAAAATCAATTATTGATTATTTTAATTAATAAATTGATGAATAATGGAGAAAATCCAAAATCAATAAATTAATGGATTATCAACCAATTTGACTAAAATCAATCAGATCTGGAGCAGATTTACTGGATCTGACAAATCCTTGACTGAAGGAGGGGATCAAATCAGATCCAGAGTTGATCTACAACTGTCTTCATGGGGAATTGTGCCCTCTCTCTCTCCTCCACATGTGTGGACTCTCCTGGATGCTCTGTGGGCCGATGTGTCGGTGTATGGGTTGATGTGTCAGCTCAATCAAGCCCCCGGTTGACAAGTAGGCTCAGTTTAGCTTCAGTACTGCATTGATGAACTCTACATCAGTTGATTTCACTTGATTCCATGAGGAATTGCGCCCCCCTGGGCTGGATGGCTTGTAATTTGTATATATCCTGGCTGAGGCTCCCTCTTCCAAGCTAGTTAGAGCTGGACTGAAGGGCTTGCCATTGTAATACTATTGTAATCTTTCGATTGTTGAAATAAAGAATATTTGGAGGCCAAATGGTGTAATGCTCTCATATGTGTGGATTAAGCATTGTCTTACGGCTATTGATGTTGACGGCTTTTCTCTCAATTTCTGCATCTGAACCTTGTCTGGCTTGAACGATTCAGCTGAATCAATAGGAGTATAGTTGGGCAAGTAAGGTTACTTGTTTTTTCTTATATCTCATAGAATATATGTTAGAAGATCTTAATTTTACATGTTTAATAAGTTTATTTGCATGTAATTCTTGTTTCTTTTTCATATATATATCTAGATCTCATGAGGTTTCGTGCAGGATTGTGTGTTTAGCTTTAGGTAGCAAGGATTGGACGAGCTGTGGATCTAGTTTGACTCCACTACACATCCAAATTTTTGTGAAGATATTTCCCCTCTGCATTCCACTAACAAGTTTCCTCTGCAGATCTGCTTCAACAACAAGCACCTTTCTTCCCCTTTCTCTCCTTTAAAATCTAAAATTTTCCTCAAATTGGTTACTTAAAAGGTTTCTTATTACTCTGATCTATATCATTAAGAAAAACACACATAGATCTAGTTAGTAATATCCCATCCTAAGTCTAGATCTTAGTTTTGTTTTGCACATAAAGTTCAATTTTAAGAGGTCTAGCTAAAATTACCTTATTTTCGCAAGCAATTTAGTGAAAATTCGTAGCTTGCTGTTAAGGTAGTTTCATTTGCTGTTATAAATTTCAATATTCTTCAATATCAGTGCATATTTAATTGGCTGCACAAACAACAAGCCAAGATCCCAAGGAAAGCTTGCTTGGTTCCCTTTTCGCCCGTTTAGCTAGTTTAACTTCAATTTTTTTGAGATAAGGTAGGCTGATCCAAAGGTACTCTTAAAGTGCTTTTGGGAATTTGTAATTCTAACATGTTCCCTGTCTTTTAGCAGGTCTAACAGAAAAGAAATGAAGCTGCTGTCCGAAGTGGCCTCAGGAGCGTTCAAATCCCCCCATGAGTCTCCCTTTTCACCAAAAAACTCAAAAATTTTCCAAAGTTGTAAAATCTTGGTTTCAGCCTGTATAAGGACCAAGAAGTTTCTGATATATCAGTCCTCTGATACTGTAACCATTAATAAATAAAATCATTTTTGGAATAGGCTCTTTTGAGCCCATTCCCCATCCCCCCTGGGGGGATTTGCGTCGGTGTCCTTTTCGTCGCTTTCTGCTTATTTATTTTTTTAAATATAATTGATCTAATTTGCAGGGTAGTATACTTTAGTTCATTATTAATATCATACTCCATATTTTACATTTCAATGTAATCATAATACTTACTCCACGATTTCCCGATTGACCCGAAAGGGGAAAGAGATTCGTGTTAGGACTAATTAGAAAACCATAATTGTGTATTTATTTTATTTTTCATCTTGTATTTATCAGCAATTTTAAAATTAACCCCTCCTTGATTCCCCTATTGAGATCCACTTGGATCGAAAGAGGTTCCTGGAGGGTTTTCCTTTTAAACAAGAACACTCAGTTTAAAACATATTAAAATTGACAAGACTCCAGTGTGTATGCTCTGCACTTGGCTGCGGTTCGTTCGATCAATCAAGATGTATTAAAAGCACTTGGGTGACTAGTATAATTAGGACTCACTCTCCCCAACTGACAAACCATCAGGTGAAAATCCAACACCTAGATCAAACATTTACGGTGGCAAAATACCCAAAGGAAGCGGGAACTTACTGAAAAGTGACATCGGGGCACCGATCTCTGTCACACCCTAATGGGTGCGTTACGAACAATAGCCCCAGAGACTCCATTTCATCCCACATATTCCTTGCGAGTAGCCGTGAAAGTTTAGTTTTGGACATACTCCAAGTACTCTCGGGTATATCTGGAGTCCCCCCTTTGCCTAATTTAATCAACTCATACTTCACATTTAACTTAAAACATACCAAGAGGCAATCACAAAAAATTCACTCCAAGCACATGCAAGCATATTGATTCTATTTTTGACTCCATTCTAAGGCACTGGTTAACTTCTTGCTTTATATATATATTGTGTCTCAGTATTGTGCTTTCGTGTGTTCATCTTTTACATCTTGCCATCTGTGATCATCTATAGTTAAATTGTAAACTCCTAAATAACTCAGTTAGTTTAAACATCACAACACTAAGTAATTCTCCTTAGTAACTTAATAGGGTCTACCCCCCTTGGCTCCGTTAGGAGTTGAGCCTAAACGGAGGAGTCAAGAACAAGGTGACAGCCTTGACTCGAGACTTGCCCCTAAGGACACATCGAGTGGCTTGAAGATTTCTGCTACGTGACCCAGGTTTGTGAAAGGCAGCAACAATTTTTGGCGCCGTTGCCGAGGATAAATCTTTTTATTCCCGAGTATGACTTAGCTTAACTTTTTTCTAAACAACTAAAAAGATAAAAAACTTTTGATTGATCTAGTCTTTAAAAAACATAAAAATTAAAACTCGATCCATCTGGCGACTCCACTGTCTAACATCCCTTCAAGAATTTCTACCCGAAGAAACCGCCGACAATTATTTAATCCTCTCCCTGATCCCGAAAGGTTTATTAGGGAAAGATTGAATAGGAAAACTTCTCGTAGAAACCTTGAAGATTTAGGAGACCAATCCCTCTTAGATATCCATCAGATATTTGTAGAGAGTCATACCTTCCAATCTCAAGAAATGACGGAATTTTACAAACCCCTTGGCTTTTCTCAGATAGCAGGTGCTCCTCATGACATTCCAAATGATGCTATCAAGAAGCTTCCCATGTTCGAGGGAAATAATGCTACCACTACCAAGACTCATCTCTGAAAGTTTGAGAGGCACCTAGTCAGTTATTGCAATAGTGCTGCCGCTGACCATGAAGATGTAAAAATGAAGCTCATTGCTTTATCCTTAGAGGATGATGCTGCGGAGTGGTATGCCGACCTTGGTGATGATTCATATAAAACCCTTAATGAATTCCTAGAAGGTTTTAAGAAGAAATGGGGGGAAAAGAAAGAACTAAGACATTTGCTTGCTGCCCTTCATAATATAAAGAAGATGGAAAATGAAACCATTGATGAATTTAATACTAAGTTCAGACGTGTGGTTGCGGACCTCCCTAGAGAAATCAAGCCAAGGGATGCCTCCATCCTCATATCTTACATCGAATCTTTCACTGGGGATTTGAGGTACCAGTTAAGGGACAAAGATCCGACTGATCTAAAAACTGCTCAGGATTTGGCCGAGAAAATAGAAAGGAATATGCAATCTTCGGGCAAATCCAACATTCCAGGTTACACTAGGGGAAACACTTCGTACAACAAAGAGAAAGGAAAGGCCATTGAATTAGAGGAAAATACAACCTCTAAAGACCCCATGGAAAAGGTAACTAGCCTGTTTGAAAAATTCATGACAAGCCAATCTGTGCAATTAAATAATATTCAGAACAGAATAGTTACACTAGAGAGAAAAAATGGTCCTAGGAATTTTCAGCCAAAATAGAATCAAGTGTATCAAAAGAAGTTTCCTCAGCAAGAGCCTAGGATTCCAGACCAATTAGACTCAACTAACCTGGTAGATGAAGTAATTCCATGGTGTAGACCTTGTGAGCAATTCCACCCAGAAAGTACTTGCTACATAGCAAACCAGGTTATAGAACATGGGATGGCGGAGGTCAGTAATCAGGAAACAACATCAAGCGAGTCTGATCATGTGTACATGGTAGGTCGAACCTATCCTCTATCAAACTAGCATTGGCAGCAGGCCACGAATTACAGTTTCGAGAAGGATCTCCTGTCTAACTTTTATGGTGTACTGCCTCCTCCGGAAGCAATTAAGGAAATGAAGGAGGCCAGGTTCAAGGGAGCTGTGTATCAAAGAAGAGAAAAGCAATCACCGTCTAAACAGTACAAGCCAAAGGTAACCACTCCTCCCCTCCCAGATCCTCCTATTGTCCCTGAGTCAAAGATTGATATGGGAGAATGGATAAGTAGTGCTAAGATTCATGTTTATGCAACTGGTGTCCTTAAAATTCCCGCTCAAAAATAAAAGTTGTTGAAAGCCTTAGAGGATAGTCAAAGTAAAGCTCATAATATTATCGAAGAGGATCCTCTTCCTAATAATAATGCTATATTTGAAGCTGAACATATTGAACCCATAGATATGCCCATAGTCCTCAACAGTGTTGATCCGAGAAGAGAAGATCACCCACCTTTTTATGTCTCCCTCTTAGTTGATAAACTTCTCCTTCATGACTGTATGTTAGATTCAGGTGCTTCATCAAATGTCATGATAAGAAAAGTAATGGAGAAATTAAATCTAAGGGTCACCCGACCCTACCACAATGTTTGTGCCATGGATGCAAGAGAAGTTGAAGTGGTAGGGATAATCTTAAATTTACAAGTTAAGTTGGCTAAGTATCTTGATATCAACATGTCAATGGATGTGGTGGTGATAGATGTTCCAGATAATTGGGGTATGTTGTTATCCAGAAAATGGGCCACAACTCTTGGTGGGCACATTCAAATGGATTGGACATATGCTACTATACCTGCATCAGAGAACACTAGGGTGATTCTCCACAGAGAAAAGCTAAGGAAACAACATGTAGAAAACCCTAAGAAGCCCGGAAATGAATTTGTTCATTTCACTGATAATTTTGGGAACTATGCTATTTTGTCAAATTTCATGGCCCCCATTAAGGAAAACATTAAAAATGAAAAGATCGATGAAGTTTGGAAAATGTACTTTGATGGGGCTTATTCCAAAACCGGAAAGGGTGCGGGCATTGTGATCATCTCTCCTTCAAATAAAGTCTACAACTTTGCATTCAGGTTAGAGTTTGAAGCATCAAACAATGTAGCCAAGTATGAGGCATTGCTCCTAGGGTTAGAAACCGCTAAAGATATGGGGATAAATATGTCGAACATAAAAGGTGATTCAGATTTAGTTGTCCTCCCGATTAAGAATCAGTATCAATGCAAAAATGACAGACTAAGAAAGTATAGGAATTCCACATGGGACACTATGGAATGGTTTGATGCACTTAACATTCAAAAGGTCCATAGGGAAATGAATGGGTTAGCAGACAAATTAGCAGTAGCAGCATCCACCCTCTAGACATCGGATGAAATGATTAATGGGAATGGAAAGATGGAAATAAATTTCAGACCGTCAATTTTAGATAATATAGACCACTGGCAAGTGTTCAAAGATGATGAGCAACTCTTCAGATTCATCCACAATCTACAAGAGTTTGAGGGTTGCAATATTAGTTATCAGTAGGAAGGTAAAGAGTATCAGGAGTGCAAGGATAATGAAAGGAATCACATCCCGAGTAGCCTTATAGCTTTCGAGAATCTTTTCGATCGTCAGGATCATCATAAAAAACAAAAAGAAGAAATAAAAACTGGGAATTATATGGAAATAAACATAGGAAATGACAAGGATCCCAAGTTAATAAAAATTGGAAAAGGTACTTCAGAAAGGAAAGGAATAACTTGATCAACTTAATCAAAGAGTATAGAGATGTGTTGGCCTTTAGTTATGATGAGCTTAAATCCTATAGGGAGGATGTGTTTCAACACACTAATCCCCTCACAAAAGAAGCTAAGGAGGTCAAACCTTTCCGACAAAAACTTAGGCGAATAAATCCTAAGTTGGCCCCCATTGTGTAGAAGGAACTTTAGAAGATGTTAGCAGCAGGGATCATAGCACCTACAAGGCATTCATCTTGGTGCTCCAACTTAGTTGTTGTCAGAAAGAAGAATGGGTCAATTAGAATATGTATAGATTTTATAAATTTGAATACATCATGCCTCAAAGATAATTACCCATTACCCGACATGGAAACTTTGCTTCAAAGAGTAACAGGATCAGGAATGATGTCCATGTTGAATGGCTTTTCCGGTTATAACCAGGTGTTGGTAAATAAATAAGATCAACATAAGACTACATTCACCACACCTTAGGGTACCTATAAATTTCTAAGAATGCCTTTTGGCTTATTGAATGCTGGTGCCACCTTCCAAAGAGCCATGGATTTTTCCTTCAAAGAACTTATAGGAAAAATAATTGAAATATATCAGGATGACTTAACTATTTTTTCAAAAGAAAGATCTGACCACATAAGTCATCTTAGGCAGGTTTTTATAAGATGTCAGAAATATGGTATTTCCTTGAATCCCGCCAAGTCAATCTTTGGAGTTGATGAAGGCAAGTTGTTGGGGCACATCATTTCTAAAGATGGTGTCAAGGTTGATCCCGAGAGAGTTGAAGCTATTAAGAAAGTCACCTTGCCTCACAATCTAAAAGCTTTCCAGTCCTTTAATGGTCAAATCAATTTCATAAGAAGATTCATCCCAAACTTAGCAAAATTAATGAAACCTCTACAAAAGCTATTAAAGAAAGATGCTAAGTTTGAGTGGATAGATGAAGGGAAAGATGCATTCAAGTCCATCAAAAATTCCATATCCATGTCCCCGGTCTTGACTAGTCCAGATTATTCCAAAGAATTCCAAATATTTTCCTTTTCCTCAGAAGACACCATTGTCGGTGTTTTACTTCAAAAGAACAAGAGCAACCCATATCCTTTATGAGTAGAGCCTTACGAAATTCAGAATTGAAGTATACCACGATGGAGAAACAAGCCTATGCTCTTGTCAAGTCCCTTAAACATTTCAGAACTTATATAGGTTAATCCAAAATCATTGGATATGTATCCCATGCAGCTGTCAAGGATATCATGTCTCAGCAGGACTGTCTAGGAGTCAGGGGTAAGTGGGTTTAAAAAATTTAGGAATATGATTTGGAGATAAGACCTACTAAATTAATTAAGGGACAGGGTCTTGCAAAGATGTTGACCCAAGGAAATGAGAAGGCTTTAGGAATAATCTGCCAGAGCAGCGATTCAGAGCAAAGTGTATCAGATGAGTTTCAGAGATTAGAGCAACACCCCTAGTACACCGACATCATATTTTTCCTCCGCAACCTTACATGCCTCGATCATTTACTGGGCCATAAAAGAAGGGAATTAAGGTTAAAGGAAACGAAGTATTGTTTTACCAAAGATGGTTTGGGTTGGAGAAACCCAGATGGTTTGATACTTAGATGTGTCGATGAACCTGAGTCCAAGAAACTCATGGTTGAGTTCCATTCATGATTTTGTGGTGGACATTTTGCAGCTAAAACAACCACCCACAAAACCCTTAGAGCAGGCTACTAATGGCCAAACCTATTTTTAGATGTGCACAAGGTTGTCAGAGTTTGTCCCCAGTGTCAGTTATTCACCGGAAAGCAACAAATGAAAGCCTGACCTCTAAATCCAATAGTAGTCCAAGCCCCTTTTCAGCAATGGGGGCTTGACTTCATCGGTAAGTTCAAGGATAACTCGAGCAATGGTTACTCTTGGATTCTTACCGCCACGGATTATTTTACCAAGTGGGTAGAGGCAATACCCACCAAAAAGGAAACCGATGCCATAGTCATGGATTTCCTAGAAGATAAAATCATCACAAGATTCGGTGTGCCAGCTAGAATAATCACGAATAATGGCCCATGCTTTGTTTCTTCCGAGATGTCATCTTTCTGTTTCAAGTATGGCATTATCCTATCCCACTCATCTAATTACTATCCCCAAGGAAATGGTCTAGCAGAATCAAGCAACAAGAACTTAATGACCATAATAAAAAAAATTGTGGGCAACAATAAGAAGGCTTGGGATAGCAAAATCAAATTAGCATTATGGGCCGACAGGATCACTAAGAAAAGCTCAACTGGGAGGAGCCCTTTCGAACTAGTCTATGGCCTTGATGTCACCTTACCAGTCCATCTAAAGCTTTCGGTTTATCAGCTCCTCCAGACATTCAGCTCAGATCAAGAGGCCATCCAGAATAGAATAAACCAGTTGTTGAGCTAGATGAGAGCAGAAGAGATTCTCTTGACCATAGTATCAAAAATTCAGACAAGGTCAAGAGAGCCTTTGATAAGTCTACCCAGCCAGGTTCCTTCCAAGTAGGTGACACGGTTCTACGTTGGGACAAACGACGGGAAAAACCTGGAAAACATGGGAAGCTCGACAGCCTATGGTTGGGACTGTACATCATCAATGAAATAGTAGGAAAGAACTCCTTCTATCTAAATGACTTCGAAGGAGAAAGATTGAGCTTACCAGTGAATGGTTTCCTCCTCAAGTTGTTTTTCCCCGAGACAGTTTGATGCCTTTAGTGGCATCGGTGGTTTCAGGGCCAATTTTTAAACCTTGCCCTGCATGTATTTCTAAATTGTATATATCATATTGTTATATCATAGATATTGTTGTATTATAGTTATTTTGTACCATGTTGAACATTTTCCCTTGTATATTAGTTTTTGTAAAATATTCCTTTTTTATATAGATTAATTATGTACATTAGTTTTATTTTATAGTTAATTTTTTCTTATATATACATGTTACTGACAAACTCTAATTGCCTTGCAGGACCCAGAGATTCCAGAGTTCTCACATCCTCTCCTTTGAACAGAAGATCAGTCAGAGAATGTGTCCCAGATGGAGCCAGAATGTTACCACCTAAGTTGTACTTAGTGTTTTTTTTATCAAGTGAGCCTGGTGAATCGGACAGGGTTGACTTGTTCGGACTTCAAAAAGGCCTTTGGAAGTACTTCTGGGAAGTGCTTGTTGTATCATATCACATGTTCATACCCCATGGGAAAATTGTAATAAATGTTCTAGCATGATAGTGTCTGTAAAAGACTCGGTCTCTTAGACTTCATTTTTCAATCCGATCAGCCCAGGGTGTTTTTTCCCTTGGTTATTATTGGTTGTTGAACAAACGACTGATAATTTCTGAGTTTTTCACTCCATACCTCCAAAGTTGGGGTGGTCGGCTTGGAATTTAGGCCTATTGAGGTTATTAGAGTCTATGTGTCAATGTATAAGCATGCTAGACATCTATTTTGAGTCATATGAACATGTCTAAGTCCCCCTAGGTGTTTTTTAATTTTTTAATTTATTTTTTCAGTGTTTTTTATTAAATTAAATTTTTTCAAAACTTAGGCTATTTTTTAATAGTTTAATTGGAAAAATTGATTTTGTAATAAAAGTGGGCCAAATAATTGGTTTCAGTCATGTAGGTGCTCATTTTCAAGCTAAGAGCACCATGTAAACCCATGGACCCACTATTTCCTAAGTTTTGAGTGATATTCCATCACTCAGGTCAGAAAGCCCCAAAAATCAATTATTGATTATTTTAATTAATAAATTGATGAATAATGGAGAAAATCCAAAATCAATAAATCAATGGATTCTCAACCGATTTGACTGAAATCAATCAGATCTGGAGTAGATTGACTGGATCTAACAAATCCTTGATTGAAGGAGGGGATCAAATCAAATCCAAAGTTGATCTACAACTGTCTTCATGGGGAATTGTGCCCTCTCTCTCTTCTCCACATGTGTGGACTCTCCTGGATGCTCTGTGGGCCGATGTGTCGGTGTATGGGTTGATGTCTCAGCTCAATCAAGCCCAGGGTTGACAAGTAGGCTCAGTTCAGCTTTAGTAATGCATTGATGAACTCTCCATCAGTTGATTTCACTTGATTCCATGAGGAATTGCGCCCCCCCTGGGCTAGATGGCCTGTAATTTGTATCTATCCTAGCTGAGGCTCCCTCTTCCAAGCTAGTTAGAGCTGGACTGAAGGGCTTGCCATTCTA